>JAQPPZ010017039.1:1200000-1800000 GCA_028583015.1 Wollemia nobilis
TCTCAACCTAGGTGCAGAAACAACCATCAAAAGTTTCTTGGTTAACCCACAATTTGTCGAAAAATCACCACAAAAAGGCATAATCAAGTGCCTCTCTTTCAAAGTGTAGCTCTACCATTTTTCATTCCCCTCTGAGGCATGGATCCATCAGCCTAGAGGAAAGGAGTGCAAAAAAATTATGCCTACATTCTTTGGTGAACCCGATGTGAACATTAGATTATCTTCTAATTCTTAAATTAAATATTAAAATCAAAATAAAAAACAAAAACCAAAAAAAAAAAAAAAAAAAAAACAATAGTTAAATTGCATTTGCATTTTTGATGGTAGATTATAATTATAGGAGAGCTATTCGTCTTAATGTTACTACAATATTAGCAATTCAAGAAGTCTCATACTTTAATGAAAGTGAAAATATAACATCTAGAGAGTCCTGGATTGAATTAGATAGAAGACTAGACATTATTGAAAGTAGACAAGAAGAACTTAAACATATCCGTAGGATAGACTTGGCTAGAATCCTGGATCCTTATAGAGAACCTGCCTATTTTGACCTTCAAAGATCTTGCGAAAGGTGGTTGACTAATAAGAGAGCCTTGATTTCACTTAATTTCTACTCCTTTGAAACCTACCTAGATGATGCCATAGCGACATATAAGTTTTTAGCTCACGTAGAAAGTCAAGAAATAATCCTAGATGATAAGAGAAGGCTTAATACCGTCCATAGATCTGTATTCTATAGAGAGTATTGTCATGAGCTATATTTTTATAGGTCTAACCTAGAAGTAGATTACATTACCTTAGCACAATTCATAAGGCTCCTACAAGACAACTTCACATTTGAAGAAGAGCATTACATGACACCTGATCAATTGGAGCCCATTAATGATATACATAAATTATTTCAAGAAGATTAAAATCTACTATTACCTAGTGTGTGATTATTTGTGTGTTTAATTGCTTGCTCTACGTGTCCTAGATAAACAAAAAAAAAATCAATCTAAAAATAGTAATTTAATTTAATTAGTTAGGTATATATAAATAATATATATACCCCAAAACCTAGCACATATATATATATATATATATATATATATATATATATATATAACATATATATCTGTGAAATCAACTTAATTCAAAATTCCTAAATTAAGGAATGGTAAAGAAACTAAGAATGAAATAGAAGATCAAAAAATAGAGCAAGAACAAGAACCATACTGAGAAAAAGATAATAATGAAAAAACTTTGTCTGAAGAAGAATATGTTTCTGCAAATCATGAAAATGATAGTGAGGATGTAGAACTTAATCAACCTAAATTAAATTCTAAAGGTAATCTTAAGTTTGAATCCATTGAAAATTTTATTTATTTTATGAGAGATAATATGGATGATCTTAATAAAGCAATAGAAGTAGAGAAGCAAGGAAAATAAAACCTATAAGATGATTTTAAAGTCGCACTTAAAGTGCATACCAACCCCTTACATTACATGGAATCTAGTGAGGATCAAGACGAAACACCCAGACAAAATATGATACATATAAATCAGAGGCCTCGAAAATAAATAACTCAAGCCTCTAAGATTCCTCTTAATAATGTTAGAACAAATGCTAAGAAACAGAACTTTGCTTCTATACTTTCCCAAACCCTTAATCAACAACGAAAGGACAAAAAAGTGCAAAAGAATAATTATCAAAAGATAGTTCCACCAAGAAATTCTATGCATAGCACTATCTCAATGGGAAATCCTAATACAGTTGCACCTAATTATTATCAAGGATATAATGATACGATGCAACCAAACTAGTTTGGTGGACATCAAGGGTTGGAAACAATGGTAAAGAAATTGGCTTCCCGCTTAGACTAAATAGATCCTTGTTGTCCCTCATACAACTATCAAGAGATGTGTAGTTAACCATTGGATCCCATCGTAATAGCTCAACCTTACCCTAAGCATTTCCCTATGCCAGTGTTCACTATATATAAGGGAACTGAAGATCCCATCGAGCATTTACGCATGTTTATAATAGCATGTCATGATGTCTCACATGATGATTTATTGATGCTTAATATGTTTCCTAAAATTTTAGGAGGCATAGCCTTGGAATGGTACTATCAAATTCCTAACAACTCCTTAAGGAATTTTGAATAAAGATCAGAGATGTGTGTACATCAATTTAGTGCCTACATAGAGAGGCATGTGACTATTAAATATTTGTACAATCTTAAGCAAGGTAAATATGAAATTTTTGTAGAATTCCTAACTAAGTGGAGACAACTTTTAAGCAAGTTGCATTTTGCATTACCACAAAGAGAAATGCTAGACATATTCATAAATAATTTGCAAGAAAATTTGTCATATGAACTTTCCACGGCTACTATAACATATTTTGACCAAAATATTGACCTAGGGAGAAGGGTAGAGAGTGCCCTTATTATAAGAGGTCAATATAAAAAGAAATATGAAGATAAGAATTCTAAAAATCAGTATAAGAACAAGCAAGTAGTCGATGATGGAGTTACCGATAGTAGGAATAATAAGAATATCAACCTTATTGAAGTTGTGAAGAAGTTCATACTAAAAGCTCCTGATAAACCTCCAAGAGAGTTTACTAGATTAAATAAACCGTTACATATGATTTTACCTTAGTTATTAGAAGAAGGCTTAATTTGGTTTCCTGAAATAAGACAACCTGATACAACTGTAGTGGGGTTTAGAGCTGATTTGCACTGTAATTTTCATAGAGTTGATGGACATTCAAAAATTTTATGTAAAAGGTTAAAGCATATGATTCAAGATTTAATTTATAAAGGAGATATGGAGGTAGAGAATTTTCCTCCTAGAAATGTCCAAAATGATGCTAAAAAATAACCCCAAAAACAGAATGCAAATCAAAATCTAGATATTTTTCAACATCCTTTACCAAAACACGGTAAAGAAGCTATAAATCAAGTAGAACAACATAATGTTCCCCATACAACTAGATATGTGAGAACTATTAGTGGTTTTATGCCTCATCAAAATTTACAAAAGCCATATGCTACTACGGCATCTCAGATGACTATCAGACCCTTAAGAGATTGTCAAATAACAACTGTAGATAGTAATGAAGGGAATAGTGAAGGAAGTGATGATGAAAGTGAAATGGATATCACTTCAAATAATTCAAATGGTTTAGAATATGAATATAAAGCAATCACTCCTATTACAGATCATATGGTTCTAGAAGAACCATTTTCAAGAAGAGTTACCACTAGACCATCGTCACAACAATGGCTCTCAAATGAACAAGCGCAAAATGCAAGACCTCATAGCAATTTTGCGGGGACTATAGGAGTGGTTACAAGGAAACAAACCCAAAACCAGGATTCACAAGACCAAAGTGATAAAGCAAATCCATTTATTCTAAAAACTCCTAACAAAGGAAATAATGCATTTGGTTCACAACAGAGAACACCCTATGATATTAATGAACAATTATCTACCATTACAGTGAGAATTTCTCTTCTAGATATTTTGAGAACTTCTCCTACCCATAGAGATGAATTAATGAAAACTCTAAACAAAATGATGGTTCTAAAAAATATTGAACCAAATGCTATAGTAAACGCTGTAACTTTAAATGAAGTAAACTTCATAGATTTCAAATATAAGGAAATACCTCCTCAAAGTATGTTTGGAGATAATCCTTTATTTATTACAGCAATGATTGGAGATGTAGGAGTTAAAGAGTTCTAATAGACAATTTATCTTCACTGAATATATGCACTTATGATTTTTTTCAAATATTTGGGTTTAAGAAAGAAGACATGCAAAAAAATGAGATGTTTATCAAGGCATTTAATTATGAGACTCAAGAAATGTGTGGAGTAATGAAAATCCCATTGCAAGTTTGTCCATGGATTTTGGGTATGATTGTGTTTGTTGTACCTTGCTTTGCATTGTACAACATTCTTTTGGGTCGACCTTGGATCAATGCAATGATAGAAGTTCCTTCCACATTACATCAATGTGTAAAATTTGAATTTAAAAATCAATTGGTTATCATCCATGGAGACCCTAGACCTTTTGACATGTGTGCTTTAGAAGAATCCATAGGAGTTCTATTTTTCCAGCCATGACTTCTATCCCTCAGAATCCAAATATACCCATAAAGCACTATAAGCCTAAATCACATTAAATCACCATCACATAAATCATGTGATAAAGTATAAATAAAAATAAAAGAACCATCCCCTTCTAAAGGAATATCTAATCATTTTCCTAAACCTGTAGTGACTGAATTACCTATAGATCCTACAGAGTTTAAATTTTCAACATATAAGGAAAATGATAAAGAACATAAGCTATCTACCTGATATGCAGTTTCAGATGAAGTATTAGCGGATTTATTCTTAATTTTAGCACCAATTGAAGAAGTTAATCTAGCTACACAATATTATAAGATATTATATGAGTCTTCCTCATCTCCCCGCACTTTTTTATTACCTAAGAAAGGGAGCATTTGTCACATTGGGAGCTCTATATTTATATCTGCAAGATATGATTTTGGAAAGTATTCAATATTAAAAATTTCAATTGATCAAAATGAATTTTTCAAATGCTATTTTTATGATAAATATGTAATACCAAAAGAAATAATGTGCAATTTGGGATATATAGGTAAAGGCTTATGACCTTATCAAAAAGGTATAAGAGAAACTTTAAAAGTTATTGAATGGCTAGCCCGATGTGGTCTTGGATTCATCCCCATGAAAACTAAGCCATTTCCATACAAGGATGAGGACAATCTCACGACATATCAAGAATACATAGAATTAAAAGCAATGTCTAGAAAAGTACATATGTGTAACATGTTAACATTAGTATATCCAGACATGATTGCTTATATGGATGAATGTTTAGAAGGGGACATATATCATGATGTGTATTTAGAAGAAAATTTTCAAAACCAATATTTCTTTGATGGATCCATGCCATGCATAGCCCATTTAGAAGAATGTAATCCTCAAGAGGAATTAGCTAAATGCACTTTGGAATAATTATAAGAAATGGGTGTGTCTCCTGCACCACAAATTTTTACAGAGACTTGAACATTGTTGTAGACAAATTTCTAAAAGTTAACATTGGTACAAAAGAAAATCCTCATATGGTCAAAACTGGATTCATATGGTCAAAACTGGATTCAAATTGAGTGAAGAAAAAAAAATATTATACATAGAATTTCTCATAGAATATTCATATGTCTTTGCATGGACATATGCATATATACATGGCTTAGATCCTTCTGTAGTCATGCATCATGTAGTAGTGCACTCTGACGCTAAACTAGTAAAGAAAAAATTAAGAAATATGCATCCTAAAGTCACACTATTAGTCAAAGGTGAATTAGAAAAAATCTTAAACATCGTTTTCATACAAGAAATTGATTATACATAATGGATTTGTAATTTTGTTCTAGTCACTAAGAAAGAATCCACAAAAATTAGGGTTTGCACAGACTTTAGAGATATTAATGCGACATACCCTAAAGATGATTTTCCTCTCCCTAATATGGATCAAATCATAGAATTTACAGCTAGGAGTGGAATGTTATCTCTTATGGATGGTTTTTCAGGATACAACCAAATCAGAATTGCTCCTGAAGACCAAGCAAAAATGGCTTTCATCACACCTTGGGGAGCTTTCTGTTGAAAATTTATGCCTTTTGGTTTAAAGAATGTTGGAGCAACATATCAAAGAGCCATTACGTATATCTTTCATGATATGATGTATGATATTCTACATGATTATATTGATGACATCATAGCTAGATCCAATGAAGAAGATGATCACATTAGAGATTTAAGGAAAATATTTGATAGACTAAGAAAGTATTTAATACACTTAAATCCAGATAAATGTGTATTTGGGGTGAAATCTGGCAAGTTATTGGGATTTATCATTTCTATAAGAGGTATAGAAATAAACCCTCTAAAAATTAAAGTTATTCATGATATTCCATCTCCTAACAATATATCAGAATTAAGAATTTTGCAAGGAAAATTACAAGTTATTCGTTGCTTCATAGATAAGTTGGCGGATAGGACAAAACCTTTCCTTAAATTGCTTAAGAAGAATGTATCCTTTCAGTGAGATAAAGAGTGTCAAGAATATTTTGACAACATTAAGCAATACCTTCTTCATCCTCCAATGCTTGTTCCCCTAAACCAGACCAACCTTTTATTTTGTATATTTTGGCTTCAAAACTTGCACTTGGAGCTATGTTAGCTCAAATTGATAAAGAAAATAAAGAACGAGCAACATATTATATAAGTAGGACTTTAATAAATTATGAGATAAGGTATACTCCATTGGAAAAATTATTTTAGTAGTAGTATTTTTAACGCAAAAATTGTGCCATTATATGTTAAGTCAAACGACATATGTCATTGCTAAATCTAATCCATTAAGATATTTAATGAGTAGACCATATATGTCAGGACACACAACTAAATGGGTTCTTGCTCTTAGTGAGTTTGAACTCATATTTATCGAACAAAAATCTATAAAATGCCAAGTTATAACAGATCAATTAGCTGCTGCTCCTTTGGAATCTACTCATCCTATGAGCATCAAATTTCTTGATGAATGCCTCAACTTGGAAGAGGATCACTCGGAAACTTGGACATTATTTTTTGATGGAGCTAGATGTATGAGTGGAGTAGGTGCAGGTATTATATTAAAATCTCCTCAAAAGCACCTAATCCCTTTATCCTTTAAATTACAATTTGCTTGTAGTAATAACACTACAGAATATGAAGCTCTAAACCTTGGATTACGAGCCACTTTAGCACTAAAAGTAAAAATATTATTAGTTTTTGGAGATTATCAGCTCGTCATAAATAAAATTAATGAATTTTATCAAACACGAGATGAGAAACTTCATCCTTATAAGGAATATGTGTTAAAACTTATATCATTGTTTAATAAAGTAACTTTAGAAGTTGTTCCTAGAACTAGTAACTACGATGTCCATGCTATGGTTGTAGTGGATTCTTTGTTGCCATTGGAGTTGGACGATGAATATGCTACTATTATCATCAAAAAAATATAGGAACCTACTTCTACTAAGTCGTGTATGGAACCATTAAATGTTTTTCTGATTAATGAAGTTACCCTAGAACCGTGGTACATAGACATTTTTAATTTCTTACAAAATGGAACCTTCCTTGAAGGATTTGATAGAAACCAACATAGATTGTTATGCAAGCGAGCTATTCGCTTCTTAATAATTGGTAATACCCTTTATAGGAGATCCTTCGAAGGTATATTATTAATGTGTCTAAATTTTGAAGAGTCTAAGAAAGTTCTAAGTGAAGCTCATGATGGGTCTTGTGGATGGAATTTTAGTGGAAGTGCTATTTCTAGAAAACTTATTAGAATAGGTTATTTATGGCCTTCAATGGAGAAATATGCAAATGATTATGTGTGTCAATGTGACAAATGCCAAAGGCATTTTGACCTTGTCCATGCTCTTGCCCAAGAACTCCAAACCATAGCATCCCATTGGCCTTTCTCTAAATGGGGTTTAGACATTATTGGTAAAATCAACCCTGTTTCATCTGATGGTCACAAATTCATCATAATTGCAACTAAATATTTTACAAAGTGGGTCAAAGCTATGCCTTTAGATTATTGCATAGGAATCCAAGTGTCAAAATTCATATTTAATCAAATCATCTGCAGATTTGGAATTCCATCTAATCTTATTTCTGATAATGGAACATGTTTTAAAAATAAAGATATTAAGAAATTGTGTCAAAAGTATAAAATCCAACATAGATGGTCCACTCCTTACTATCCACAATGAAATGGCCAAGCCGAAGCATCTAAAAAAACCTTAATCAAAATCTTAAAAAGAATGGTTAATAAAACATGCCACGACTAGCACATCCAATTATATCCTGCTTTGTGGGCTTATTGGACTAGCATTCGTACTCCCATCGGTGCTACACCTTTTGTCTTGGTATATGGTACCGAAGCAATTTTTCTCTTTCAATTAAAATTTCCATCCCTATCACTTTTACTTCAAGATGCTGAAGTAGGATATGAATATCGTGCTAGCAGACTCAGTCAACTAGAAATTTTGGATGAAAAACACATTCATTATTTAGAGCACCTTCATGCTTACCAAGACAAACTTAAAAGATCATATGCTAAAAAATTTCATAACAGATCATTTGAAATTGGAGATTTAGTTTTAAAATAAAATCAAAGGAATACAAATGGAAGAAAAGACCTTGAAGGAAAATTCTAGCCCAACTAGCTGGGACCGTTTATCATCACTGCTAAATTTGGGTCAGGTGCATATAGATTGGCTACCTTGGAAAGGAAATATCTCAAGGAACCCATGAATATTATGCACCTCAAATGATATTATGCATAGATCCAAATATTCATATTTGTACATATTTGTAAATAGGCTTGTCATGCACTTTAAAAAATGTTCCTCAATATAGCCAAACAAATTACAAAGTAAGAAAAATACAAAAATATTCCCAACAACTTTAATCAAATTTTGCTAAAATAGCAAGTAATATTTTCCTTTATCTAGGATTAAATTTAGAAGTTATCTTGAACCACGCACTTAAAAATTCATAAAATTAAATAATTTTGATATCTATTATTTTGATTATAAATCTCTCTTATATCAAAGAACACTATTTTCACTAAATAAATTTTTTGTTTATGAATGATGTTGCTACTTTTTGGAACCAAGACCCACACGTTACACATTAAAGATGCTTTATTGCAATCTTCAAATAATGGTACTGCATAGCGAGTTTTAATGCTTTAAGCGAAAAGTTTTCCCTGCTATCCTCTCATGTCCATGATCTAGAATGAATGAGAAATTGGCAAAAGGACAAGATTCCATCCTACCCAAATAAAAATCCCTTGCTCCACATCTAAGCCGAGCAAGTATCCCAAAATAAAAATCAAAGAAAAACAAAAGTTAAAAATCAAAAGAAAAAGAAAGAGATAAAATCAAAAAGAGAATGAAAAGAGAAAAAGAAAAGTAATAAAATCCCCGTGTTCAAAACAAAATTAACAAAATCCCTACCCACTGAAAGTGAAGAAAATAAGGAATACAAAACTTGAATCCCTGGAATTTCTCATTCAATCGAAAATCATGAAGGTAAGCCCCATAACAGGTGATTTGTGCCCAACTTGCTTGACATTGGGTAATTCCTTTTCGCATGGCGACATGTCTGTCATATTAGTGACCTTCTTTTGTACAGACCAATGTCCGCTTGTGGAATTGCTAGCTTTACGGTAATTTGACTCACATAAGCAGTTAATTCCTAATGCATGCACAAAATCATGGTTAACAAACATTCCACTTGCACACACATTGGTTTCATTAAGTTTTCTCCATCATTTATCTACTTAAAATTAGTAAACGAACTTTACAAAAGGCACACACATTTGCTATTTGAGAGATTTTGTATCATTATGATAGCATCAAAATGGAAATAAATGCACTTCACACACAAGATTTCTAGATAAATTTGAATTTATTTTTTTTAGATAAATTAAAATATTGCATTGATATTTTATTAAATTTCTACATATCAAACTTAAAAAATTCAAAATATATATATATATATATATATATATATATATATATATATATATATATATATATATATATACACACACACACACACACACACACACACACACACACACACACACATATATATATATATATATATATATATATATTTTTTTTTTTTTTTCACAATGATGGTATTATTCCTAAGCAATTAGGGATTCCTTGTCTAGCGAAAACTATCTTCTTAAATTTGTCACGTTAACAAAATATTCCAAATAACTCAAAAATATTATATCTAAAGTTACATATTCATGCTGCATTGCATTTTTGTTTTACTATGATGATGGTATTATTCCTAAGCGATTAGGAATTCTTTACCTAGCGAAAACCATCCTTCTAATTTTTCATGCCAAAAAATTCATTGTAAGCATCTATAAAACCTTTTGCATATGTGATACAATGATTTACACAACATTAAATTTTGCATTTTACAAAAAAAAAAAAAATTATCCTACATTTTCATGATGACTTTTTGCGATGATAGTATTATCCTACATTTTGTTAATATTTTTAATATTTTATTTTTCTAAAGTCGCTCTAGGAGAAATAAGGGTTATGATGCACTTTAGGAACAAGAGAGATTTCTGGTGATTTTATTTTTGAAAGTATATCATATTATATATCGTTGGAAAGCTTATTTCAAGGGCTATTTGATTAACTTGCTTAGAAGGAGAAATAAGATGTGTGTAAAGATATAATTCTGATTTTTTAAAGGGGTATCAAAAGTGAAGTTTGCTTTGTTATTTTTCAAAAAGGATTAATTCTTTCATGTGGTGACAAGGTTATGCAATGTTGTGATTTATTTTATTTTATGGTATAAGTGGTTTTGGGAGTGACAAGGTTTTGCAATATTTTGATTTATTTTATTTTATGGTACAAGTGGTTTTAGGAGAGATAAGGAAGTTGTGCATTAATTATTAAGAAAGTTTTCTAATAAAAAGTCTTGATGAATATTATTGAGAAGTGGAGTAATGTTGATTATTTTGTGATCTACTAACCTTTGTGAAGATTGGCAAAAGAATTTTGTGATTGTGGTAGATTTTCAAAGAGGCTTTTTCATAATCATAAAAGGTATGGGCACATTCTCTTATTGATTGATTATAGTGGTTGATTTTTAAAATATCATTAGAGAGAAAAGGATTGATAGTGGTTTCCTTTTCGAAAGTTATTGGCTTAATGCTTCAAGGTTTTTTGGTTTGAGAGTTGAGATTAAACCTTATTTTATAAACATTGTTGTTGAAGCCATTGGTTGTGTGAAAAACTTGAGATAGGATTTGAGAAGAACATGAGCACCATTGTTATGTGAAGAATGTTTTATAAGTATTGTTGCTAAAGCCCATTGGTTATGCAAAGAAATTGAACTTGAGAAGAACATGAGTATCATTGTTATGTGAGAGTTATTGTTGAGTATTGTTGGAAACATTTTGAATTGATTGATTCATGCTTGAACTAGTATTTGTGAGAAAAAGTTGTTCCTTGTGGTGATTGGTTGAGTAGAGTTGTTTGGGCCTAGTCAAGTGAATGAGTGAAGTGGTTGTTCAAGTTCCATAAAACAAAATATTCTATATAATTATTTGAGCTGAGATTGAGTTGAGAAAGAAATTGAGTTTGTGAATAGAACGTATTGAGTCTCTAACAATTCTCTTTATGCTTATATAAGATTGAGCTGAGTTGAGATTGATTTGAGTTGAGTTGAGATTGATTTGATTTGAGATCATTGTGGATCATTGTTGTCATCCATTGAAGAGTACATTGCCATTTTTTGTTGAGTTCATCATTGAGCCTTGACTTTGTAGATTTGTGGATGATATTTGAGTGCTACTTGAGCATGATTGATTGAGCATTTGAGAAGGCTTTTAGGACAGATGTTTGGACAGATTTGAGGCATATTTTATTCATGATTGATTGAGCCTTTGAGAAGGATTTTGGGATAGATTTTTGGAGATTTGGGACAGCATTTGAGCATGTTCTTGGTGAGCTTGTTGAGAAGATTTGAGCAAGTTATTTATGAGCTTGCTAAAGCAGATTTGAGCAAGTTCTTGGTGAGCTTGCTGCAGCAAATTTTGAGCAGGTTCTTGGTGAGCTCGCTGAAGCAGATTAGTGAATAGCCTACCTGAGCATATTAGGATTACCTAGATAATTAGATCAGTGGATTACCTACCTAAGTAAATCAAAATTACCTAGCTAAGCATATAATTGGATTACCTTGCTAAGCAGATTAGTGGATTGCCTTACTGAGCATATCAGTGGATTACCTACCTAAGCAGATCAGGATTGCCTAGCTGAGTAGATCAGTGGATTGCCTACTTGAGCAGATCATGATTGCCTATCTAAGTAGATCAATGGATTGCCTTGCTGAGAAGATTAGTGGATTGCCTTGCTAAGCATATAGTGGATTGCCTACATAAGTAGATTAGTGGATAGCCTAGATTTGAGCAGATCAAAGTAATCATTTGTATTGGGATAAGGATACCCATTTATTTGTTAAATATTATAAAGATATTATCTTATGGACTACCCCCCATAGGGGGAACCATGTTAAATATTGTGTCTCAATTGTATGTGGTGATTTGTGCTTTTGGTTACTATTGCTATCTATGTCATTAATGCACACTACTATATTTGGTTATTGTAATTAAGGACACTAATTGATATTGTTTTTGAAAGAAAGTAAAAAGTGGGTGCTATACTGTTCACCCCCCATCTCAATATAAGCTTTTTTTCTTCATTAAATGTCTTTATACACTCTTATCCCATGCATGTGGGATAAATCCCACAAGGAAGTGTAGCAACTTGTGTGCTCCTCTTGGTGGATGAAAAAATCCAAGTAGTACAAAGATGACATGTGGTGCAATAGAAGTCTAAAGTCTTGTAAAATATTGGTTGCTATTACTTGGTCAATTGTGATCGGCATGTGATAGAGCACTTAATAAAGCTTCAATCAAACTTATTATCCATTTCATGGAATAATTTTTATGGTGATATCTATGACTGATATTGAGGAATAAATAATTGAGAAAAAAATGTTTCAATGGTCTATCATTGACTATTCATGACCAATGTAGAATCGAAAAGTGTCATTGAATTTTGGAAGGCTAACATCAAATTGGAAAACTGCTCTATAATTTAATCTTGAGCAACGTATCCATACTGGTTAGATACTTATTCTATTAATGATATTCAAAATTATCTTGCATACAATTAACGATATTCAAGTGGAGTTTGCAACATTGTGTTTGTTGCAGGTTCATTTTGGCAAGAAACTCAAGCTACATAATAATTGTTTTAGGCCCTCTTTTATCCCATATACATTGTGGGAAAGTGAAAGAAGTGTTTTAAAATGGGGATGGATCCACTTTATAATTAACCACCTATGGTGGTTAGGGAGTTTCCCATGTGGGATGACCTAATAGCCCCAGTTGTGAGTGCTACTACCATGTGGTGGATGAGTAGCGTAAGCAGTTGAATATCACCTATTGTTGACTTTACTGGGTTTCATTTCTATCATTGACCATTGGGCATGTTGATTTTAACCACCAAAAGCTTTTATTGATCATTTATCACATTCCACAACATATTCCTACAAAATATTTAATTTTTAAAAGTGTAAAGGGTATTTTACCCTATTTATTTTGTTGTTGTTAACTCCTTGATTTTTTTCATAGTTTTTTAAGCTTGATGTTTTTGCAAGTATAGGCTTGCATATAGTCATTGAAAATCTCTTTTCAAGTCAGTTAAAAAATAAATATTATTTGATTTTTTATAGAGATCTTCTTGACCTATGGTGTTTTGAAGTTTATGTTGTATAAAACTTCTTTTAGAAACAAACTATTGTAATATGGAGTGCATTGTCGATTGAATATGACACTCCTTTAATCCACCATCATTTTTCAAGATATTTTTGGAAGTAGTCCTTTCTATGTGATCAGGGATATCACATGGGTACTCCACACATTGGATTTATCTTTGCCCCTAGTAGGCTTGTTTCTTCATGGATGTTTTAGCTACTAGCACCACATCAAGCACCACTTCCACATTAGTTTTTGCTTCTTAGCTATTTCAAATTTTAAAATCTTCTTACAATGAATCTGAAGAATATAGATATTTTGGTACTTTGAACGACAACCATTTTTGGAGACTACAAATATTTTGACACTTTAGAATATTCTTCTCAATATTATTCTTTTGTAATAAGGAGTGTAGTTCGATGGTACCAAACACTCTATTATATACTTATCTTGGATCTCAATGCTTTATGCCCTTTTATTTTTTGTTGCTATCTTTGTGATGATCGATGATATGTCCTTGTGGTACCTTTTCCATTCCATTGGAGAAACTATGCACCCTCTACCAGAGTCTCCAATAAATGTATGCTCATTGTGATTGAGCAAAGCTTAGAGATAAACATATGCTATTGGTATGACACTTCTACAAGAATTTATCTCTTCTTCATTCTGTTTGAGGATTTATTTTTTGGGCACATCTACTTGTAATATATTATCTCCAAATTCCTTGTATAATAATCAGATTCCAATGCTTCTATGGTGGAGATGGATGATATGGATATTTAGTGGCATAGGATTTATAATTAGATTTATGTTGGCATATATGTTAGGATTTTTCAAGTTGATATTTTCATCTTGTAGTAAACAAATTGTATTTTGCATTTGTTATGCCTATTTAGCTTTTAAAAGTATAAAAATTTATCAGTTACTTTTTTAACCCTTAATACACATGAATAGGGTCCAATGTTTCCACTTTATTCATAAAACCTATCAATATTATTAAACCTTAAAAAATTACATGTCAATCTCTTTAAGAAGAGGTTTTAAATATTTCAACATATAGTCAAAATTCCAATACCACTTTCAAACAATCAATTATGCTTTTTCAAAATCAAAATGTGCTATTAATAAAAAATATGCCCTAATGAAGTGTAGATCTAATCAAGACCATTTTAGCCAAAGAGATTAGATTTTGCATAAAGTAAAAAAATAATATCTACTAATAAGCTTCTTAACAAGAAATGTGCATATAACAATACAACTATATTATCAATATCTAAAAGTAGGTATACTTAATCTAACCCATAACTAATCTACTGCTCTAAATCCAATTGTTGTCGATATAAAGAAGTTAGAGTTTTCATTGAGAACTATGCTTAAATAAGCAATTGTACAACCATAATCTTTTGAAATTGTAAGATTCTTAACCATAAGTTATACTTAAGCTAATATGCAATAAATGATCTATTATTAAGCTAATAGAATGCAAATTTCTAACAATATTATCATCCAAATATGCCAACAAAAAAAATTGAATAATATTTTGAAAATTATTTCTATCTTAAAATTTAGTCTTTAGAAATTAATTAAAACTAATAAAATAAGAAAAATTTATCTATTGTAACTTTCAAAAGTGGTCGTTATAATGACTTCTCTTTTTTTACTTCTCTATAACCTTCTTCTTGGTCGTTATCACATAAATTTTTTGGATGTCGGGCTTCTGGGATGTTGAAATTCTAGCTATGTTAGACACAATGTATACCTCTTCCTTATCCCATGTGATCAATATTTTATCAAGAGGAGCAACACTTGAAATGGATAAGGGATTGGTTTATCGCTTGTGCTTCAACCCCTAAATGGGATATAAATGCCTAAATAGACATAATTTCATTTATCATTACCATCATCGATTGAGAGGTTTCTCCAAATTAGACCCAATGAAGATAGGTGTCTAGGAATAGACAGTTCTAGGTAGTGAAATCCTCCACATAGTTGTTTTACATAGAAGCTCTATATAACTAGGTTAGAAGTAGTCTATTGTAGTTAGATTGTGAAGGGCACCATCTATTGGTTATAGCTCTAAGACCAATTTATATCTCTATTGGTCAAGAATTGAGGCCTCAAATATCTATTAAAAGAAGGTCTATTTCCCTGATTATTCTATTGGAAGTAAGTCCATAAATTATTTATATATTGGAACTGAGATCAATAAATTTTATAGGATTTTGTACATCACTAATAAAGTCTCTACAAATATTTATAATACACTTTAAAGTTTCTATCATTACCCTCTTTCCTTTTGCAAACTTTCCACATCATATTGATTTACTTCATTGACCACTTCTATAGTTTAATAAAATATATCCTCTATCTCAAGTTATATTATATTCTAGTCAACTTATTTTATTTTTTAAAGTAGTGTGGTCTACTAACTTTCAATCAGTCAATCCTTAGAACTTTTGCTTGTCATCACTTGTCAAACCTTTTTAAAGGGCTTGATCCTAGAATGTTTTTTACTCCACCTATCTTCAAAATTATATTGAAGTTACATGGGACATTCATTTCGAGTTGAGTGATCTTTGGTGCTTCTTCTTCATTTTATTTATTTGCATATCTTCAAAAGGTCTGATCTTTAGAACTTTTATCATTCTTCACCCTTGGAATTTTCTTGGAACTTCATGGACCATCAACTTTGACTCTATCGATCTAAAAAAACATTTCTTTACAACAATTTTTAATTTTTTTGAGAAATCCTATAGACCCTTGATTTATGATTGGATGCTTTGTGGAATGTTTTATCTTTCACCTCTCATTGGATATTTTGTGAAAGAGTACCAACTATTGAATTGAAATTATTTGATGATAGGCAAGTCACCATATATTTTTTATGCCTTATTCTTTACTTTATATCTATTTTTTGCTCCCACTTTAACCCTCTTATAAAATTTCTTTAAGGTAAAATATCCCAAGTGTAATGAAAAATCACTACACTAATTACTAGGGAGTCTTTAATAATGATGAGCAAATCATCATGTTCCTCAATAATACATATTAATATGCTAAATATAAGAAATAATATAAAAGGTTGGGTAATTGAGTTAATTATTAATTAATTTTAAAAGGGCTAGATCATCATAATAAAATTATTTAATCTAGATGATAGTGTAAATAAATCTAGCATCAAGTTTAAAGTATCTTTCTACTTCACCATCAAAATCACTAAAGAGAAATTTTCTACAAGGTAAGGAGTACATAAAAGAAGGGATATATTAATTCAAAAAACTCTATGGAAAATATAGACATATCATCACTTGCTTTTATGAATATTTGAGGATTTACAATAGGAGAATGAGTTGTAACCTAGTGTAAAGCATGCTAGGAATAAATAGAGATCTATTAAACCTAAAATTAAAGTCATTATGAAGAAGCTTTAAAAACTCCTACAAGGAAATTTAGCTTTTTGATAAAGCACTCCACCTAGGTAGCTAATATAATATTGGTATAAAAGAATAATCATGATATCAATTTGTGAGTCAATAATAAGAACCTAAATAAGAAATCACTAAAGGATCACTAACCTCTAATTTCCATATGTTAAATTCTATAGAATGTAGTAGGGTTTTAGATGTCACTTCTAGATGGATTTTTAGTATATAATTAAATCTAGGTAAAGAATGCAGATCAACACAAAACAATATTTAAAATAAATGGAAAATATTTTTGTAGCTTTTACATTGTAAAATATTGGGACTACTTTCCAACAAGCTATAGACATATCCTTTGCAATTCTGATAGGTGAAATCATATTCATAAACCTTGGTGGTTTAACTACATTTTCAAAAGAAAGAAACAAGCATATTGAACATTTGTAAGCCTATTAATTCTTGAATTATCTTCTTTTTATTTTCTTGTTGACATGATTTGAATTTAAAATATTAAAATTTAAAGTGTTCTATATGTTGGGATGCTAGCACTAGTATGTGTTTCTAATGTCACTACATGGCTATCATACTAGAGGAAGAATATTATTTTAATCACCATCTAGTTTGTTGACACCATAATAACTCTCTAAATTTTATCACGTGCCACAACTAACTATCATGGATGGATTATAATAGAATAGGTATTGAAGTGGAAATAAATTCCATCATATGAATATACCACTAAACACAACTTGTAAAAGAAGAAGAACTACCCCAACCACATGTATCATGACTTAATGTTAATAGAGATAAAAAATCCTACATAAAAAAGATCAAGGGCTTACACATCTAAGCATGCTACTACATTAGCATAGAGTTTGGCAAGTGGTGGGACTCATAAACAACTCAAGTCCCATAACTAGATCAAACTAGGATTATTAATGCACACATATAGTACACTATAAATAATAGGTATTAAAGTGAAACAAAATTCCATCATAGGAATATGTCAATAGATACAATAGCTTCTAGAAGAAGAGCATCACAATGAAATGGTTAAAATTCAAGAGGGCCAACTACCCCACACATAGGTGCCATGAATCAATGTTAATAGGGGTTCCAACCAGGCTTATGAATAAGCATAAAATATCATAAATTGGTTATATTTAGGATTTTCTATATTTTAAAATTTCTAATTTTGGAACTTTTCATTGGGACCCATTCACTCGAAATTTAGGGGATGGAAGTATTTTGGGGTCAATTCGCTCGACGTTGATAATAATTGTCCTATTTTTAATTTAATTTGCTAACCACTTTTGCCCAATTCCACAGACAATTCACCTTCAAATTATATATAATTTTATTTTTTTTGCCCAATTTTCCACATATACTGCCTATATAAATACTTAAGGGGGTACTAATAAACATATATCTAAAACACTCTAACTCAAAAATATATCTGAAGCAATAAAAAACTTATTTTTAGTCGATATATTTATAAATTGGTTGTAGGGTATTATCAATCGAAAGATATTGATCGGTCCTAAAAACTTGACAAGGTTGCAGAGGAGTGCTTCTCAACATAAACCAATTTATGGCAGAGGATTTTCAGTTGACATATGCTTCTCAACAAAAACTTGATAGGTGTTGATTAGTTACAAAGGGTTTTTTAAGGATTTTACTAAGTTATATGTGTAGATCTCATTGATTTAGGTGGTTTAAAACAAAAAAAATAAAAATAGAGCTCTAGATAAAAAGTTATGCCTCCTAGAAGGTTCTCTACAAAAGCGCACCTCTACAACCGACCCTCTACAACCGATCGGTTGTAGAGGTGCGCTTTTGCATAGAACCTTCTAGGAGGTATAACTTTTGATCCAGAGTTGTATTTTCAATTTTTTTTAAAAACCACCTAGCTTGATGAGATATACACAAAAAACTTAGTAAATTCCTCAAAAAACCATCTAAAATTGATTGACACATCTGCAATCGACTGATACCTCTATAACCGATCGGTTGTGGAGGTGTCAATCAGTTTTAGATGGTTTTTTAACTATTTTACTAAGTTTTTTGTGTAGACATTATCGAGCTAGATAATTTAAAAAAAAACAAAAATGAAGCTTTGGATCAAAAGTTATGCCTTCTATAAGGTTCTCTACAAAAGTGCACATTTGTAATCAATTTGTATAAGCCAATCGATTGTAGAGGCATATCAATTGGCCTATGTCGATCTATTATAAATTTACAACCAATCAGCTTAGTTCAATTGACACAACTTTGCAATTGATCAGCTTATACTGATCGCTTACACTCTAAAACTAATCAACTTAGGTCATTGACACACCTCTACAACAAATCGGATTATACCAATTAGTTGTAGAGATGCTCTTTTGTAGACAACCTTCTAACAGGTATAAATTTTAATCCAAAGCTCTGTTTTCAATTTTTTTTTAAACTGTCTAACTAGACAATATCTACACAAAAAAGTTAGTAAAATCCTTAAAAAACCATCTGAAATCGATTGACATATCTGCAACCAACTGACACCTCTATAACTAATCGGTTGTGGAGGTGTCGATTACTTTGGAATGGTTTTTTGAGGATTTTACTAAGTTTTTTATGTATATCTTGTCGAGCTAGGTGGTTTTAAAAAAATTAAAAACAAAGCTCTAGATCAAAATTTATACCTCCTAGAAGGTTCTCTGCAAAAGAGCACCTTTGAAATTGATCAACATAAGCTGATCAATTATAGAGGTGTGTTAATTGGCCTAAGATGATCAGTTGCAAAGTGCAACCAATCGATATAACAAGCCAACCGACACCTCTAGAAATATTTTTTAATTTATTCACCACAGTTTGAAAAATTTTGGTGAAAAATGAATGCAATTTACCATCTCCTTGGACATAAATCTTCAAGATTTTGAGACAATTCACCTTGATTTTATAAATAGATTTAATGGTTGACCCCTTATGCATAAACCTAGTTCCAACTATCTTTGGAAATATTCTTGTTTGCAATAAGTGAGGCACCCTTTTGGTTACCAAGCAACCTTTGATAAATTCAAATAGATGGGCTAATTAGAAGTCTTTTCTTGAGAATGAGCTTCGATGAAGACAAATATTCCCTCTTAATAGTTAAGGTCACTTTTTGAGCACTTTGTGCCCTTATTACACAAGTGAAGGCTTAGATCCCTTTGAAAATTTACATTCCATGATTAATGGAAGTACTTCTTTAATGAAGTCATATTAATTATTCACAATACTTAAAGAAAATAATATTCCTAGAATTAAGGGGGTTTTGATATTCATTTAAATTTTATTATATAATTTGCATCATTTGTTTGAGTGAATCAAAATCTTTGGAAGATTGAGCATTCAAGGCTTCACTAGCAGATCCATTAATTTTATTGATTGGTTGAGGTGATTGCACCTAACCTTGTAACTTTGCAATCACTAAAATTCCTCAAAATGAGAAACTAAGGTTTGGAAAAACTACATGACTTGTTCATTTTCATCATTCTCAAATGAATAGGGTACTTATATTTCCTATTTGATGCTCAAGTTAATGGATCACACCTTACAAATAAAATAATAGCATGAAAGCCTTGAGAAATTTTGATTCATCAATATGACAACATTATTTATTAAAAATTTTAGGACTTAAAATGGGTATTTTCAATCCAAAACAAACCCAAATGCTAATTTATTATTCTAATTTGTTCAATATGATCATTTTTAAATGAATTGGATGATCAAATGATAGTGAATCAATATTAAAAAACTATTTTGACCCTCTTTGTCAATTCTACATTTTAGCCATTTTTTTAGGACTACACTTCTACTTTTTAATTTTGAGGTCTTTTAGGGTCCCCGTGAGTGTGGTGCAAGGACACCACTTGCATTATCGATGATGTGACCTGGGTTCAATCCCCATGGTGGATGTGTATAAGAAATATTACTCAAGAAAAAAGGGCCAAACATTATTGAACAATATTTTATACTCCTTGATAGCATTCTACAAAATAAGCAATTTTTTGGACAAGAATGGAATTAATGAGAACTTTTATGACCAATTTATCCCCTCTATAAGTGATCCTATCAAAATTTTAAATACCCATTATTTATCACCAAATCAAAATTGATGGTAAAATTCACTACAAGAAATCTAAATTGTATGAAAAAAATTAATAATATCTACCTCTATTGATGGTGAATAAAATGTGGAACAACAATTGTTCAAGAATAAAAAATGATAATGTCGACTTCATGAATGAAAGGATGAATTTCCACCTATTGTTGTTTGAAGTTTCAACTACAATTAAGATGAAAAATGACATTGCAAATTGCAATTTTAGATATGTCATTTCAAGTTCAATGATTAAAAACACCAATGAAAGTTGATAAAAATAAAACATATACTATTATTGTTGTTGGATCAAAGAAGATAACGATAGTATAGAAAAGATATAGCATACAAATTCTTCAAACATCGTTCTTAAAAATAAATTAATTCAATCCTTTGTCCATACATAAACCTTTAAAATTGAAGTTTACAACAAGAATAATTAAATTACAAAAAGACAAAAAAAAAAAAAACATAAACACTAACATCAAGATCATTATTAACCAAAAATTAAAAATAAATATAACTCAATATATTGTAATAGAGATGCTAGAAGATCAATTAACACCTTCCCCTCATTTTAAAAACAAACTCTATCAATTGTACATTTATTTCCAATCAATATACACATTTACCATTTCCAATCCATGTACACATTTACCATCTCCCTCTCAATTGTTCAATGGAACAAGTATTAAAATTATTCAAATTTTCAAGCAACACATTAACCATTTAACAGTCATTTTAGAAGGAAAAGATAAAATAAATTTCGCAATTCCACCAAAAGCTTGCAATTTCAAAACCTAATTTTTTACAAATTTTTTTTTAAATTTTACCATTTCCAAGCCATATACACATTTTCTCAATTGTTCAATGGGACAAGTATTAAAATTATTCAATTTTTCAAGCAACACATTAACATTTTAACAGTCATTTTAGAAGGAAAAGATAAAATAAACTTGGCTATTCCACCCAAGGCTTGCGATTTCAAATCCTATTTTTTTACCATTTTTTTTTTAATTTAGTGAAATACTTATGGTGGAGCCACATTGGTTTGTGAAACCATTCTTAATGTATCAAAATTATCGGAAAGTTGCACCTGACTCTTGATGGCATCAGCATTAATTTTGGATAGCTGATGTGTTTGGTAGGGTGGAGATTCGTAAGGTGGAGATTCGAACCAAAGACTTTCTTGGAAGAATTATCTTACCCTTTCCAACTGACCTACAGCAAATTTTTTACTAATCTTATTGTTCACATCCAAAATTCATTTTTGGATAAAATGTAACCAAGAACAAAATGCTGCGTAAGGGAATGTTCACCAGGTTAATTACTTCAAACCCACATATTTCTATTCAAATTTAGTGGTTAGCCTCAATTCGCCCATATAAATCTATCCAAAAGATTAAACAATGTTTTAAGAGCCAATTAAAAAATGCAGAGGTAGAGTTTGGGCTTCGGGCGCCCGCGAGCCTGGATGTGAAGAGTTCGGGCTTTGGGCAACCACGAGCCCAAACTCCTCTTCGGGGGCCCGCATGTGACGAGTTCGGGCTTCGGGCGACCGCGAGCCCGGACGTGAAGAGTTCGGGCTTTGGGCGCCCACGAGCCCGAACTCTTGTCTTCGTGGAAACGTAAGTTACGGAGGTCCATGTTCCACAGATATGACGAGTTTGGGCTTCGCTCGGATTTGAAGAGTTAGGGCTTCGGGCGCCCGCGATCCCGATATCTTGTCTTCACGGAAACGTAGTTTAGGTAGGTCCATGTTCCGGAGATGTGACGTGTTCGGGCTTCCGGCGCCCGCGAGCCCCGATGGTTTGCGCCGATGTTGTGACGTTGCCCTGAGACTAATTCAGTAGGGTTTAGGGCATCTAGCATTATATGAGTTTAGCGTAAGATATATTTCCTTGATAAAATAGGCTTATAAACCCCGTTTGTTTAAAATGTAAGAAATAAAGCTACAAGTCTAAAATAACCAATTTACTATGTAAGTGTTGGAACTTCAAACGTTAACAAGAGATTTAAGGTGTTTGTGATATATATATATATATATATATATATATATATATATATATATATATATATATATATATATATATATATATATCACAAAGAGATTTAATAACTTGTCTATAACCACTTAATAATGTTTCATAAAAAAAATATCTTTATTAATTATATATAAGATATTTTTTTATGAAACATTATTAGATGGTTATAGACAAAGCTATTACTAAATTTAATGTTTATATTAAAAATATGTTTGGAGATTTTTTTTTAAATAAATATATCGTTTTTAAAATAAAATTTATATAATATTAAAGGTATTGTTTGATATTTTGGGGAGATTTTTTCATTCTACTCAAACAAATGGGAACCTCCTTCATGTGTATGTGAGTTTTCATTCTAATTTCTTAGACACACGTTCTTAAAGTCACCATTGTGCTTCAATATCATCATCCTCACCTTAATCCCTATGCCCTCATGTTTATGTTACTAAAGGTCACTAGAATTTGTATTCTTATACACAACTTTGCTCATCATGATTCATATATGCACATACGTCTATGTTGATCTTCAAATATTTTTCTCTCTATCTAAACGCTCACACATTTGTTTTGTGTGCAAACAATCATATGTTTATTTTATGTACAAATGCTTTTTTGTCTCCTTCACAAGTGAATGCTTGTCCATTTTCTTTGTGAAAAATTGCTTGTGCATGCTCTTCATGCATAATTGCTCGTTCATCTTATTATGCATCTAGTTTCTCTATCATCAATGAAAACATATCCCACCTAACACTTTTTCTTCTTCCCTCTTTTGGAGAGGGCCACATATGCTATAACTTTGAAGAGAAATACTCCTCTTGTATTGTTTGCACATCTTTCTTCCATCTACACTTTTCTTTCTATGGGTACTTCTAGTCATGTCACTTCTATATATTCTCCTTCTTGTATAGGTTGTTCTTTGCAATAGCTATCATGCAAGTTCTTCTATGGATCACCATATCAAATATTTTTATAAAAGTTTTCAAATTGGCTATTACAATAATTATTGCATAGGTTTTCACATACCTCTTTGTCATGTTTTACTCTCTTATGAGATAGCTCATGCATCATGTATTGTTGTGCAATTTTGTATGCCCTGTGTGTCAACTCTTCTCTTTTCCTCTTGTGTCTATGTCTACTATATCCATATACGATAATACCTGTTAGTTAGACTATACTTTTTTAATGTCATCACAATCTCCATTCTAGACTAGTGTTGGTGACACTGAACATAGCATAACAATTCTACTCCTAAACTAAAGGTATGATAAAGTGCAAACAACAACCATTAACAATAATAATTCATAAGCATACATATAAGAGTAATATTAGAGATAAATATAATTTATGTATGTACAAAACCACACAACACATGTATATGATATGCAAACAATACTTATACTAATGATAATACCCAACAATGAATGTATGGTATCTATAAACAATAAAAATGGGAAGGTAATGTGGTTGTGTTAGTACACAACTATCAATGTACTTGTCTAGTAACAACAACTACTTCATATATGATAAATCGTTATATATATATATATATATATATATATATATATATATATATATATATATATATATGTATAATACCAAATATTTTGTACACATAATGACAAACATACCACATACATCTCATGTAGTATACTTATTTACATTGCATAGAATAAACTGCATACAATCAAAATGCACATGTATTCATCCCTTGTACACATCTAATCATACTTAATGTGGCACATGTGGTAGTTCCTTGCTGGAATTTCCCATGAGTAACTTTAAAAATTTGGTATATATAATTATTTTTCCATAGCAACCAAAAAATATTCCTTTCAAGATGATGTAAATATTGATAAATGATATGGTAGCCATGGATAGGTATATAGGATTATGATATTATATTGTCATAGATATTATTGATAGTTGGTATGGGTGACAAGTAACCCAAAGTTAATTGTATTGATAGTAAAATATTATAATAATGAATGGGATAAGGGTTTAGGATTTGGATAAGGTCAAGTTTATACCATCCCCAAAGTAGCATTAGAAAATGAGCTTATAAAGAATGGATAGTGTTATTATAATAATGATCACTCATATCAAGTATTACTTGTAATTTTCCTTGCACATGAAGTGGCTTATGAGACTTTATCCTCTCTAAGTGGTACTCTCATCTTGGGAGATCTTGTGAAGTTATTCTTTCCTTAAGGATTATTAGTAGTTTATCCCTACCATAAGGGTATTATATATCTCTATCTTATTGTATAGATTGTTAGTATGGATGATTTATAATTTTGGCATATAGCAAATAATTTTGTTAATTATAATAAAGTTTCTTAATAAGTGGTATCAAATATAGGATTTTAGCAAAGTAGAAATTTTTGTTTTTTAAAATTTGATAAATATTTTAATACAACTTTTCATCTTCCAAGAGTCATATCTTTGCATAAAGTAGTTCAATATAGACAATTCGATGCATTAAAATCTAGGTATGTGTGTGTGTGTGTATCCAATCACCAAAAGAAGAAAAAGGGACATGAATTTTAGTCTTCCATATCCCACATTCTTTATTAATGTTTAAAAAACATAAATTGGTTGTATTGTTGCATTACTAGTTTATTAGCATGTTAGGACCCTATCCTAGAATTATTATAGAATTTTGTAATAATGTGTATGTGATAGTTTGGATACCTAATACATATGGGCCCATATGATGTAATGGTTACTTATTGCAAGGAGTTAATAAATATGTAGTTATTTTTGTATTACAAGTTGCTAGCTTGGGCACCCACTGCCACATGGATGGATACCCATGAACATTATGGTTAGGGTTTATGAGAGTCTATAAAAGGACTAAGAAAAAAGGGAATGTATCAAGTCATATTTATCAAATTGTAGTGGATCTTTTCTTTGAATTAGGTTGTCCCCTTGAAGAAGCCTATGATATTTGATTCTATGATTCTATTTCTATGAAGTAATAAAGTTGTATTTCTATTCCATATTGTAATATTTTTATTTCAATTCATGCAATTTCATTAATTATTGTAATAGCTATTATGGATGTACTTGAATTTATTGGAATGTTCCTGATATGGTAAGAGAAAAAATTCAATGAAGCTTTGAGTTTTACTGCAAATTCTCAATAACTAATAGAAAAAATACTCCTTGAAGGAATACCATAGTTGTATTCCCTTATGTTTTCATCCAAGAGTACCAAGTTCAAACCTTGACACAAGGGGACTAGGACACCTCATGAAAATCCATGCTTTATCCTAATATTTTATCTCAAGAGCGATACCATAATGGTAATTTCTTGGGTTTTCATCCAAGAGATCCAAGTTCAAACCTACATACAAGGGTATTTGGACCCCTCATTAAAGCTCATGCTTTACCCTAATATTTTTATCATAGGAGAGATGCCATAGTAGTAAGTCCTTGTGTTTTCATATAGGAGAACCAAGTTTAAAACCCTAGTACGAGTGGACCAAGATCCCTCATAAATACTCACACAATTAGCCTAACATTTTTTTGAGTCCTAAGAGGGATACCATAGTGGTAAGTCCTTAGGTTTTCATTTTGGAGATCCAAGTTTAAATCCCAATATGAAGGACCAAGACCTCTCATAAAACACATGATTTACCTTAATATTTTTTTTAGGTTGTAAGGTATCTACTTGTATAATTACACGGTTCTGAGAGAACGAAAACATGGTAGATGTGGCATAACTATAGAACAAGGGTTTTGAGAGAATGATAACATACTAGATGTGACATCGCTATAGAGTTATGGTTTTTAGATAATGACAACATGGTGGATATGGCATTGGTATGGAGTTAGCATTTTGAAAGAACTTGACTTTAAATTTATGAATTAATTGATAACAAAATATTTTTTATTTGGAAACACGATATAAATACAATGTTTTGAGAGAAGTGAAGAACAGTATAAGATTACTTTTTACTTTTCTTTTCCAATCAATATTATACAATGTATCAATAGCAATATCAAAAATAGTAATAAAAGCAATGCACAAATAATCACACACAATAGAGACACCAATTTAATGCGGTTCACCCAATGTGGGCTACTCCACAAAAAAAATATTTCACTAAAATTTCCTCAACAGATCTCTTGGGAAATATTTCCTTATTACAATGTTTATGGACCTCTATCCAAATGAGACACCGATATCCTAATCAGGTTCATGAATCTCTATCCATAGGAGACACCAATCTCCTTAACTAGTTTGTGGATTTCTATCCATAGGAGAACTCCTTTCTTCTTTGCTCTAGCTGGTGATATTCTAGAAGAACTGCTACATCCATTGCACTAGCTAATGGATATCTATCCACTTAAGAATCCTATCCTCACTTAGAAGACCTGTACTCACTACCCTAGCTAATGGATGTCTATCCACTAGATACTATCATCCTCTATACTTTGTCACCTCCAAATCTTGCTCTCAGATCTGTCTCAAATCTATACTAAACACAGTACTTCAATCTAGCACAAATATGCTCAATCTCTATCTCTGGTCTAGCATAAATATTTTCTCAAATCTGCACCAAAGTATGCCTTCAAATCTGCACTAAAAACAATCCTTTGGTCTAGCACAAATCTATCCTCAATATTTTTCCTCAAGCCTTAACATAAAGCTTGAATTAATTACAAATTATCTCTGCTAGATTTTATTCAAACCTTAACCCAAGGTTTGAACAAATTAGTCAACCAAATCTGCCCACAAGTCTTCTCAAATACTTGTTTCAAATCTTCCTTGTAAGCTTCCACAAAATATCACACTCATCTATTCACAAGTCCTCTCTAGAACTTGTTCAATCTGCTCAACAAGTCCTCACTAGAACTTGTCCAAACTACTCAACAAGTCCTCACTAGACTTTCCCAATCTATATTGTAAGCTTCCACAAAATCTCACACCAATATATCCACAAGTCCTCTCTAGAACTTTTCTCAAATATGCTCAACAAGTCTTCACCAAGACTTGTCTTAAATCTACTCAACAAGTCCTCACTATAACTTATCCAATCTCATAGAAACATATAGAGAATTGTTAGAGACTCAATATGCTTCACACTCACTACAATGCTCAATCACTTTCAATCTCTCTTTTTATCACATAAACATATAGATAATTGTTAGAGACTCAATATGCTTCACACTCACCACAATGCTCAATCACTTTTAATCTCTCTTTTTATCACAAAAACATATAGAGAATTGTTAGAGACTCAATATATTTCATACTCATAAACACTCAACCTCTTTTTCAAATCAATTTAGAATATGGAAAAATTTGTTTCACAGAACTTGAACTATCACTTCAAAACTTCCGCTTGACTAGGCTCAACTAACTCCACTCAATCAATCACTCAATGAAATACTTCTTGCTCACAAACCCTCGTCCAAGCATATGAACACTCAATTATTTCCAATAATGCTTATTAAACAATCTCACATAACAATGATACTCATGATCTTTCACAAACCCTAGTTCAATATAGTTATCAACTTTACATAACAATGACACTCATGTTCTTTACAAACCCTAGTTCAAGCATATGAAAGCTTTACTCAATGTTTCCAACAATGCTTACCAAACAAGGTTTATAGAATCAAATTTCATTCCAGAAAAACCAAACTCAACAATGCTTACAAAACAACCCTTTTCACTCCAACTTAGCATTCACAAAATCCAACAATAAATCACATGGAAGATGTGCCCATACCTTTTGTTTATTAAAAAATTGACCTCAAAACCTGTTTTAAACATAATTTTCTTCTTTACCAATTTCAAAGGTTAGATGACAAAATATCACACTAACACTCTCATAAATATTTCTCAATTACAAAAATAATCAAACTCAAATACACCTTATTACTCCTTCTTTGAAATTAGCAATCATCAAAACATACATAAAAAATAATTTCTCAATTACTCATAATATTCAATCTTTAAGTAACAACCTCCAAAAATCAAACCTTTAAAAATAATACTGCCTATCCTTTTATCTCCCTCAAATACTCAATAACCAATTAAAAAAAAAAACTTTATAAACCTCCAAAAATATTTACTTTTCATCCAACCTTAGCAAATCTGAAATATTTCATGCAACCTTGGAAAACATTAGCGCATACTTTCTATCTCAAGAAAAAAGTCCTTGGCAAGTTTTGAACATGAGACCACTCCCAGCTGAGCTCCTTATCGATGTGCTAGCCCACCACGTGGGCTACGAGCCTCCACATGAAGGGGAAGGCTCAAGCATTCCTTTGTCCTTGTTGATCTGCACGGTGTAAAATAAAAACACACTCTTCCCTTGCAAAACCAACTTAATATGTTTTGAACCCTACTCTTCTCACCTATTAAAGTTCTTAGCACCACCCACTATTGCCAACTATGCTACCGAAATAAAAGGAGCCCTGCTCCTATTTGTTTTGTCTTATGCCACTGAATGCTTTCAAAACACACAAAATCCTTTATCTCTTCCTTGCGCATGAATCTTTGGAACTTGATTAACCAATAATAGCATAGGGGTTAAAACAAAGGTTCTTGCCCTCATTTTATACACGAAGGTCAATGCCTTAGGAATGTCGATGCCAAATTTTGAATTTCAAATTTGAATTAATAATTAACCTTTATAACCCAACCTTAGGGTTATTTAATTAATATAAATTAATTTTATAATTAAATTATAATTAACTTAATAACTTTAGAAGTTAATTAAATTAATTTATAATTAATTTAAATCTCCCTTTTTAATATTATAATAAAATATTATAATATTATTTTGCTTGGGCCTCTTCACTACTCTTTGAACATCATATGACCACCTGGAACCGGATTTGACCAATTGAAAGCGGACTTTCCTTTTGCATTGATTGCGGAACCACTTCTTCTTGGATTGCTCACTGATCACTAAAACTAACTCTTGACATAAATAACAAATCAATTCCTCAAAATGTCCAACAATATCCCCCTTTCTCATTGATGGCATCCCAATTACCTTTTACAATTTCCTTAACCTTTTTTTGTTCTGCTTCCCATGGGAAACTACTCCCCCTAACTCAATGATCTCCCCTTAAATAAAATATCTCCCCCTTACTCAAATATCTCCCCCTTTGACTTTAATGTCAAAGGGTCACCTTTGGGGCTCGAGGCTAGGAATGAGGCTTTTAGCTTAGCCCCTCCTCCACCTCCTCTTGAGGTGGTTAATTATAGGGTGGGAGTATTTCGACTCCTAGCATGCACTGATATTTACGTTTGCCTACTTTCCTTATCATATGATCCTTTTGATTCCTCTGACTATTCCTATTCCTGCTTGTCTCTGGAATTTTTGCTCTACACCACTTTGTTGTATGTCCATCATTATTGCACTTATAACACTTAATATTGTTATTCCTTGGAGGTGTAAATGGCTTGGTATTTCTCCTGGTGAAGCCATGTCTATTCCTATCATGAACCCTGCAATTCATTATCTTGTGACCAAATTGATTACAAGAGTAGCAATACCCTTGAAATAGCTACATGCTTTTTAAGTCTTCATATTCTTGTATTTTATGTGTCCTGTACTAAGAATATTTGTGCCAAAAATTGTGATATGAAAAGAATCATCTATTGAAATTACCTTGCTTTGACCTCATTGGTCTCTTAGTCTCTTTTACCTTGTGCAAGTTCATGTTCCATCTGTTCCTCTTTTGTGCATTGTTCCTTTCCTTGTTGAACTTTCTGTTGTCCAAATAATCCTCAGAAGTCTCACTCTCTCTTACACTATCTTCTTCTGAATTTTCTTCTTCTTCAGAACTTGAGGTTTACTCCTCTCTTTGTTTCTTTTGTACCTATTCAAAACCAAGACCTATTTTTTTTGTTTACCGTATTTGTACCTTGATCATCTTATCTATGATATTTAAGCTCTTTAAAAACCTATGTAACTTGTCCTTAGACTCCTTTATTTATTCCCTTAGTAGAGCCACTTCATGCTCTAAATTTTCACATTCTAATACCTTTACTTTTAACTTATCTTTAAACTTCCTTGTCTTAGCAATTGACTTATTTAGATCCTCTATAAGATTTCCTTTCTCTTCATCACATTATTGAAACTGAAGCTTAAGTTGGGAGTTTTACTTTCTTACCTTATTTAATGCATTGAGGTCATGAATAAGTTCACCTTCAAGATAAACTCCTTCTATCTATGATTCTTCCTCTATTTTTTTACCTTTGAAAACATCTTCATTCTTTTCTTACTTGTCTTATATAGGATCACCTCCTTCTTCTTCTAATGCCATTAGAAGATTCTCTTATAGTACTTCAAGTGTATATTCATATTCATCATCACTAAAACTTAAACCACTCCTTGTACAACTATCTTCAATATGACAAATGTTACCACATCTAAAATACTAGAGAATTATTGGTGACCTTTTCCTAACTTTTTATTTTTCTTTTGTTAGAAATATAACTTCATATTTATCATTATCTGAGGAACTATTATCACTATCGCTTGAGTACTTACTTGCCTTGTTTGTATAGTAATTTATATTTTGTCTTTGAAAGAACTTATTTCCTTATTTGTCTTGTCCATCCTTGCTTTTCTTTTCGTACCTGTATTTTTCTAATTCTCTATTCTCATTATCCTATTTTTCTTCATCATTGCTATTTCTAGATTCTTGAAAATCAGTTGCATAATGAAAATACTTTTCGCAATTGAAACATATAATAGATTTCATACCTTTAAATCTTCTTGGATCCTTGTTCCTTCTACCATAATTTGCTTCTTCATCATTGGATGATGCATTGCTTGAATATGACTTCTTACCATTAATCTTCTTAGTAGCTTTGAAGGTTGCTTCTTGTTGGAGGTTAGGTTCCTCTTTTGTTCTCATCTCAAAAGCTGTAAGAATACCAAGTAGTTCATCCCTTATCAAGAGATCACCATATTTTGATTCCTCTATAGTAGAAATATTTTCACTAAAACTTTTTGGGAGACATCATAATATCTTATCACAAACATCAAATTCTTGAACCTCAAGTACCAGTCCTTCCATGGATTTAACAACCTCATATACACAAAGTAGATAAGAAATAATTTTTTCCGCATCCTTCATTCTTAATTCTTCAAATTGTCCCTTGAGATTTCATATATTTGCTCTTTTGACATTTTTATCTCCTTCATATATACTTTGCAACTTACCCCAAATTTCTTACTTATTTGCAATGCATAACATTTATAAACTTTGTTCTATGCAAACCTTTCAAAATCACATTCATTGCTTTTGAATTGTAATTATTTATAATCTTATCGTATTTATCTGTAGATGGAGTAGCTAGTGGTGTGTATCCATTTTCAACTGCTTCACATATTTCATTGCCTAGTGCCATCAGATGAATCTTCATTCTCATACTCTAAAATATATAATCGCTTCCATAAAATACTGGTGTTGAATTATCTGAGTATGCACTCTTAGAATCCATTGTGTTCTTGTAAGCTTTTACTTCAAGCTATTAAAATCTTTCAAAGGAACCGGTTCTGATACCAATTTAAGAACACAAGCTTATACTAATATGTGGGGTTAACAATATAAGACCACTTTTTACTTTTCTTTTCCAATTAATAGTATACTATGTATCAATAGAAATATTAATAGTAGTAATCAAAGTAATGCACAAGTCATCACACACAATAGAGACACCAGTTTAACGTGGTTCACCCAATGTAGGTTACTCCACGGAGAAAATATTTCACTAAAATTTTCTCAACAAATCTCTTGGGAAACATTTCTGTATTACAATGTTTATGGAATTTTTTCCAAAGGAGACACCAATCCTCTAATTAGGTTAATGTATCTCTATCCACAGGAGACACCAATATCCTTAGCTAGTTTGTGGATATATATCCATAGCAGAACTTCTTTCTCCCCTACTTTGGTTGGTGATCTTCTAGAACTGCTACCTCCACTACACTGGCTAATGGATCTCTATCCACTAAATATTTATATCCTAACTCAAAATACTTGTCCTCACTACCCTAGCTAATGGATATCTATCTACTGGAGACTATCATCCTATATACTCTATCACATCCAAAGCTTGCTCTTAGCTCTATCTCAAATATATACTAAACATAGTTCTTCGGTCTACCAAAAAATTTCTCAATATCTATCTTTGGTCTAGCACAAATCTATCCTCAAATATGCACCAAAATCTATCCTCAAATCTACACTAAACATAATCCTTCAGTATTACACAAATCTATCCTCAATATCTATCCTCAAGCCTTAATACAAGGCTTGACTTAATAATAAAATAACTTTAGTAGATCTGCCCCGAACCTTAACCCAAGATTTGAAAAAATCAATCAACCAACTTTGCTCACAAGTCTTCTAAAAGACTTATCTCAAATCTACCTTGTATGCTTCCACAAAAGCTCACACTCATCTGTTCACAAGTCCTCTCTAGAACTTGTTCAATCTGCTCAACAAGTCCTCACTAGAACTTGTCCAAACTTCTCAAAAAGTCCTCACTAGACTTTTCCAATATGTATTGTAAGCTTCCACAAAAGCTCACACCAATCTGTCCACAAGTCCTCTCTAGAACTTGTCTCAAATCTGCTCAACAAGTCTTCACCAAGACTTATCTTGAATTTGCTAAACAAGTTCTCACTAGAACTTTTCCAATCTCACAGAAACATATAGAAAAATTTTAGAGACTCAATATGCTTCACACTCACCACAATGCTCAATCACTCTCAATATCTCTTTTTATCACTTAAACATATAGAGAATTTTTAGAGACTCAATATGTTTCACACTCACCAAAATGCTCAATCACTTTCAATATCTTTTTTTAGCACAAAAACATATAGAGAATTATTAGAATCAATATGTTTCATACTCACAAACACTCAACCTCTTTCTCAAATCAATTCATAGTATGGAAAAATTTGTTTCACAGAACTTGAACTATCACTTCAACACTTTCACTTGACTAGGCTCAACCAACTCCACTCAATCAATAACTCAATGAAATACTTCTTGCTCACAAATCCTAGTCCAAGAATATGAACACTCAATTATTTCCAACAATGCTTATCAAACAATCTCACATAACAATGATACTCATGATCTTTCACAAACCCTAGTTCAAGATAGTTCTCAACTTCACATAACAATGATACTCATATTCTTTTACAAACCCTAGTTCAAGCATATGAAATCTTTACTCAATATTTCCAACAATGCTTATCAAACAAGGTTTCTAGAATCAACTTTCATTCTAGAAAAACCAAACTCAACAATGCTTATCAAACAACCCTTTTCACTCCAACTTAGCATTCACAACATCCAACAATCACTCACAAGGAAGATGTGCCCATACCTTTTGTTCATTAAATATTAATCTCAAAACCTGTTTTAAACACAATTTTCTTCTTTGCCAATTTTAAAGGTTAGATGACAAAATATTACACTAACACTCTCTCATAAATATTTCTTAATTACAAAATTAATCAAACTCAAATATACCTTATTACTCCTTTGAAATAAGCAATCATCAAAACATACATAAAAATTAATTTCTCAATTACTTCTTATAATCTCCAATAATTAATTAACAACCTCCAAAAATCAAACTCTAAAAAATAATACTGCCTATCCTTTTATCTCCCTCAAATACTCAATAACCAATTAAAAAAAAAAACTTTATAAACCTACAAAAATATTTATTTTTCATCCAACCTTAGTAAAACTGAAATATTTCATGCAACCTTGGCAAACATTAGTGCATACTTTTTATCTCAAGCAAAAATACCTTGGCAGGTTTCGAATGTGAGACCACTCCTAGTCAATCACCTTATCGAGGTGCTATCCCACCACGTGGACTACAAGCCTCCACATGAAGGGTAATTCTCAAGCCTTCCTTTGTTCTTTTCGATCGACGTGATACAAAAAAAAATGCACTCTTCCCTTGAAAAACCAACTCGGTGGGTTTTGAACCCTACTCTCCTCACCTGCCGAAGCTCTTAGCACCATCGACTATCGCCAACTATGCTACATAGTGATGTGGGGAGTAAAAGGAGCCTTGATCCTATTTATTTTATCTTCTACCATTGAATGCTTTCAAAACACACAAAATCCTTTATCTCTTCCTTGCATATGAATCTTTGGAACTTGATTAATCGATAAACGCATTGGGGTTATAACAAAGGTTCTTGCCCTCCTTTTATACACGAAGGTTAATGCCTTAGGAACATCAGTGTCACATTTTAAATTTCAAATTTGAATTAATAATTAACCTTTATAACCCCACTTTAGGGTTATTTAATTAATATAAATTAATTTTATAATGAAATTATAATTAATTTATAATTAACTTAATAACTTTAGAAGTAAATTAAATTAATTTATAATGAAATTATTTTAATTATTTTATAATTAATTTAAATCTCCCCTTTTAATATTATAATATTATTTTTCTTGGGCCTCTTCATTGCTCTTTGAACCTCATTTGACCACCTAGAACTGTATCTGACCAACTAGAAGGGAAATTTCCTTTTGCAATGATTGAAAAACCACTTTTTCTTGCACTACTCACTAATAATTGAAATTGAATCTTGACATCAATGACGACTCAACTACTCAAAATGTCCAACAAGAATAATATTGTAGATGTAATATCACTATAGAGCTAAGGTTTTGAGAGAACAACAACATGATGGATGAAACATTGCTTTGAAGCTAGGATTTTGAGATAATGATATCATTATAGATGCAATATCATTATGGAGCAATGCAATTATGGATCTAGGGTTTTGAAATAAAAAAAATTTCAATTTATTAATTGAGTAATAACAAAACAATCTTTTAGTTGGCAACAAAATGGATGGGGATTCACTATAGAGTTGTTATTTTGAAATAATGAAAATGTGTTGGTTGTGACATCATTGCAAAGGTGGGACTTAAAGATAATGACATCATGGTGAATGCAACATCGCTATAAATCTAGGATTTTAAGAGAGGTAAGGTTTTAATTTATGAATTAATTAATAACTTTTTTTAGTTAGCAACATGGAGCATGTGACGTCACTATAGAGCTAGCATTTGAGATATAGACAACATGGTGCATATGATGTCTCTATGAAGCTAGGGTTTTGAGAGAATGATAACATGGTATATGCAACATCACTACAAAGCTAATATTTTGAGAGAATGATAATATGGTGGATGTGATGTTACTATGGAGCTAGGATTTTATAATAGGTGGGTTTACAATTTCTAAATTAACTAATAATAAAAAAATTGCTAAAAAAATTGTCGATGTGGAATCACTAAGGAGCTAGGGTTTTGAGATAATGACAACATGATAGAAGCAATGTCATTGTAAAGCTAGGGTTTTGAGATATTAACAACATATTGGATGCAACATCAATGCAAAGCTAGGGTTTTGAGAGAATGACAACATGGTGGATGTGGTATTGATATAGAGATTGGGCTTTAAAAGAGGTAAGTTTTCAATTTATGTCTTTGAATGAAATGAGGGTCTCAAACTATGTATTGATTCATGTGTGTGGATATCTATAACACAGTGTGAGTTTTTTGTGCATATTGATATTGTTAATAAGATTGTTGTTTTTGTTGTTCTCATGGAGGTAAAGTATTTAGAGGGTTAGGATTTATTTTGAAAAACTCTACAATGAAGGGGTGAGAATCATAATTTGGAGGTAGGTGCTTGGAATTTCCAGCATAAATATGCTACTCATACTCAATGTATGAATTCCTCTTAAATAATAAAAATTATGAGAATACCAACATATTGGATGTAGCATTATTGCTTCCTACATCTATGTTGTGCAATTTGGTAGACAAGATCTTCAAAAAGGAAGAATATAGTTTTGAAGCTTGAAGGAGTTCTAAAATTTTTGACTATTTCTAGTGACCATGAAAGGATAAGATTGATTAGCATATGAAAATTCATGAAGATATGGTGCTAGCCCAAAGAAAGTATGATCAAAGTAATGAGTATGAACATTAAATTTAGGAATTTCACAAAGAATTTAATCAAAAGTGAAATGAGTATGATAAACGACTGAATTTAGATGTGAGTGTGCATAATTTATATTCTACAATGGATCTAAGTTCTAGTTCAAAGGATTTAGAGGTAAGGAAGATCTAGAAGATTAAAAATGTTACTTTAAGTTTTGTATTTTAGTGTTTGTAAGGTAGGGGGTGAATGGAAAACACTAGTTTCATGCTTGATATAAATATTTGTGGCTATTTATAATTAATTATAAGAATATTTTGGAAGGTTCTAGGTGTGCTAGAGATACATAGGCATGCGAGCTACAAGGTATTGCTAGACTTCTGTTACTTAGTAAGAAGTTTCATAACTATAGTTTTACTTTTGTAAAAAAGTTGGTGCCATTTCAAAAACTTGTTTTAACCCTAGTAAAAAATTCTAGTTTATAGGTAAGAGAAGCAAATTCAATGATGTTTTGAGTTTTTCTACAAATACCACATTACTAGCAAGAGAAGAAACTTTAATGAAAGTTGATTTATATTGCAATTTCCAATTTACTGGCAAGGGAAGCAATTTAATAAAGTAATGATTTTTGTTGCAAATTCTAGTTTACCAGCAAGGGAAGTTTTTTTTAGTGACTATAATTTTTGTTGTTAGTTTTAATTTATTCTATTGAACTATTTTAAAATACTGAATGTAAGTAAATTATTATTCATTTTTTGTGTTTATGAACTTATTGTGAGATATTGAGCTACTTAAGAGGCCATATTTCATTAGATCCCCTTATCTAGACTGTATCACTTGGTATCAAAGCCAATGTTGGAGAAGATATGTCACATAGGGGAAGACCACAAGCATCATGAAATTCCATAAATGATGATGTTACTATGATGTTGAGAGGAATTACAACCAGGTCGAACACCATAGAGACAACATAAATAAGATGAGTGCATATTGAGGATGTTAGTGATGATGACAAAGAATAATCAATTCAAGGTTTGAATAAGACGACCAAGTGGATGAATGAGAGAGTACATCCTTAATACCAATCACAAATCCCATTGCTATAATGAGATTTTGAATTCTAAGGAGCTCATAGACTAGATTATATAATGGAGGATACTTTGAATTTGAATCAATATAAGATCCTAAGAAGATAAATTTTACCTGTAGTGGGCTAAAAGAGAATGCATATTTATGGTGGTATCATGTCTAGATGAAGAGGTAAATAAAGGGAAATGGAAAATAAAGACTTGGGATAGAATTATTGCTAACAAAAGGTCTAGTTCCTTCTATCATATTATCAAAATGGTATTTTTAAGAAGTTGCAATACTTGAGGTAAAAGAAGATGAATATGAAGGACTACATGAATGAGTTTTACAAACTCACCATTAGGGCTAGCTATGTAGAAGATAATGAAGAGAATATTTTGAGGTATGTCAATAGAATTTGCATGTCTATTCAATATGAATTCAATATGATTAGATTGTGGTCTATGTAAGAGGTCTATCATTATTCTTTGAAAGCAAATGTGAAGTTATCTTAAAGGAAACAAAATAATTTCAAAGGAAGAATATGGTCCTCTAGAGGAAGAGGGTATGATAATGAGGTTTTTATTGTATTCAAACTTAATCAAGAACCATAATTTCCAAGGAGAAATATGAAAGCAAAAAGAACTACATGAACAAAAAACATCACTTCCTTTTACTTGAGTAAAATTGTACACTCAGATATGGAACTGTAGGCCCAAAATGGCCACATACTTAGTAAAATTTTGTATGATTTTGACTAAGTGATAAAATTGTCATTCCACTTTGAAACTAGGTTGATGAGATGAGTTCGCTCGATAGTTATTCAATTTTGCATGTTTGAAACGATTATGGGTAACTCCACTCTAGGTCCAAAATGATGATAGGGCTTAAATCCATAAAATTTCTCAAGATATAGTGACTTCAGTGACAAAAAACTGGGGAATGGCCTCTTTGCATATGTCTATTTCCGAAAATGCTTCTCGCTTTGGATTGATGCTATTTTCAAAATCTACAAAAGTCTCAAGGAAATGATGACGTCAACGATGGAAAAGTGTGGATTGAAGGTTCCATATAATGAATGAGTATTTTATTTTTGAAATGAGGATAATGCGAAAAGGTAAAATAATGTAAGTTCTTAACTCTAGACCCAGATTGGAGCTATCTTCAAAATCTACAAAAGTCTCAAGGAGTTGATGATGTCAACGGTGGAAAAGTGCAGATTGAAGAAGATAAGGTGGAAGATAAATATCCCATAGTGGGGTTCAGATACTCTAGATCCAGATTGGAGATTCTGCTACTATGAAAATAGGTGAAATGGCTTTTAGCTTGTGCCAGATGAAATATGATCCATATGATGAAGAATATCAATGGTGGAGATTATCCTGCCAAGTTTGGGTTGTTTAAAGGATGTTTTGGATCAAAAATTTAATATTCAGCCAAAATATAAAGTGTTGAAGGTTTCCAAGAAGACCAGACTAGAGGCAGTTACATATCAATGATGAAAAACTATTCCCAAGAAAGATCGACGAAAATGGATGATCTGGAATGATCTTAACTACAGTTCCACTGATCAACCAGCAAGTTGCAAAGATCCTGAGCTGCCATGGTGGATGCCATTTCAGAAGATTTCCTGGAGGTCGAACCAATTAGCTAATGCCAGCTAAACTCTTTGTTGAGTTGTTGTAACAAGATTTTATGTATTTTTTCTTGATTATTGTAATATGAAAAACAATAAGTTGAGGTCAAACCCTCGCTTTCAAGGGTCGGTTGTAGCGTGTTTGCCTATACCATTGTAAATATTTCTGAAGACCTGAATGAAAGGAGTAATACATTGACCTTCACCTCAAGGCTGTGTTTCCATGCTTGATGTCAGAGGTTCATATTTCATAGTTGTATTTCTGTGAATAATTATATGGTTACTTTGTTCCTATCTTGGATTACTAGATTTTATGAGTAATTAAAATTTGCTTTGAAGTTTTTTCTATTTTATTAGAAGGTGCATTTATGTGAAATCTAGGTTTTGGTGAATTCTTTTATTTGGATTATCATTCCTTGGGTATCAAAATTTCTTGATATAACATTTCTCTATTATACTTTAATATATGAAATGAGCTATTTTGAGATAAAGGTTGATCTGAATGTGTATCCTTAATGTGGTTTTTTGGGATATTTTTATGGTGATGCAATGTTGTTAACCTATCCATCCACTAATATCTACATTTATCTAATCCTAACCTTTTATTTCCCTAAACTCCAAACCCTAAGTGAGCATAATTGTGTCAAAAACCTACTAAGTTGACAAGGAACCAACCTACTCTAAAGGTTGTATATGAAACCCCTATTTTTGTCTATCCAATGTTGCGTGTTGAGATGCATCTATCGGGTGCAAGCCTAAAGAGAAATTAGGAAGATAGACAGTCGTAGTATCAAGTGGAAACTTGGTGCAATTTTGTGCCCAATAGTTTTTGGCACGCCCGGTGGGACCAGTTCACAAGGAACATTAAACCCATATAAGATTTATTGTTGTCTCAACCTGAAGGAATCAAGATTTGGTGAATTGTCTTGAAATTATTAGTAGAGAAAAGAAAATTCACCTGGCAACTCCCTGGTCAAAACACCCAGAAAAGGAATTGTAGACTAGTACCCTTTCTTCAAGAGGAACAACCTTGATTCCTTCTTTTATTGTGAGTTACATCAAATAGGGGCTACTGTTATCAAAATTTTAGATCAAGAATTTATTTAAGAATAAGAGTTTTTGGAATAAAACCCAACAGTTCCCCCAAGAAGACCTGTAGCCAAAAATATGGCACAAAATGTGGCCCCTAATTAGCCACTACAGAAGTACCCTAACTGGGACTCAAATGGGCCCCTTATATTAGCCCAAATGGATGCCATTACCCAAGTTGTATCTAAGGCAACCCCCACATATGATGGATTTAGAAAAATGGCTTATGAGCACTACCAAGATATCTTGAATCTGGCAACAATCCACAACATAAAGGAAGAAAATATCATTGTCAAAATTCTAGCCTTGTCCTTTCATGGAAATATATTGCATTGGTTTAGAACTCTGGAAGATAATTCTATAACTTCATGGAAATCATTGGTTGAACCACTCATAGAAGATTTTAATGAATCTACTGATCCCTTTTCTCTGTTGAATGAGTATACAACCATGCAAAAAACCCAACAAGAATTTGTCTCAGATTTTAATTTGAGATTTAGTAAAACATGGAAGAGAATTCCCCCCACTACTAGATCAGTAGCATATTTGGATTATATGTATTATATCTGAGCTCTTGGTCCAGATATAGATCTATAAAAATAATAATTTGGAGTAGAAACCTTTCTCCAAGTTTATAATGCAGTTGTCCATGTTGAAAATATCCTGGTCAATGTAGGAAGATATCCTTCCAAAACTGTATTTCCCTATAACTCAGAAACCAATAGTAGTCATGAGAAATCCACAAAGCCTTCCTACATGGACCCCCTTTCTTTACCATATCCATCCCTACAAATGAATCCAATTCCTCGATATAATCCTCTACCTTCCACACCTTCTTTTCCTCCCCTTCCTTCTCAACCTTCTCAAGAATTGTCTATTATTCTGGACATACAAAATACCATGAAAACCCTGAGTAATATAATGAGTTCAATGGAAAAGAGAGATCAGGAAAGACCACAATAGAGCATATTCCCATATGTAAACAAATATGAAAGGTCTAGTGCTAGTAATAGTACTGGGGTTAGAGTGAATGCAACATATGACGATCCAGAGTGTTGTGCAGATACCACTCTTGCAAATGTTTGGTTCCTAGTATGCAATGACCCCCATGAATCATAGTCTTATGTGATGTATCAACACCATGTTCAAAAAGCCATGGAAAAAGTTGAAAGGAACCAAAAGGGGAGAGTTAATATGTTATGGAAACCTGATTAGATCATGGTTGAAAAATAGTTAGATGAGGAAATTCCAATTGTTGTCATGACAAGGTCTAGAAACAAAGCCTTACAAGTGGACCCTCAGAAGATGGGACAATTCGAGATCCCTTCTAAAAAGAAAGCTGATCTCCCCCCTCAAAACAATGACACTTTTCGTATTCCTTGAGCTAAAGAGAAGCAGAAGACTGATAGTCTCCCTAAGAATCCAAAAAGAGTAACGAAAGGAGACATAATGAGATCTAAGGGTGAATATCAAGAAAGACTCAGGTTCCCATCTATTACCAAAAGACAAAGGTTAGAGGTGACCCAAAAATACAAAATGAAATATGGTGATTCAGATAGAGGACTGGAGAGATTATCCCTAACCAAGTCTGAGTATAACATTGTTGAAGAGATAAAAAAGATTCCATAAAAAGCTAGCCTATATGATACCCTTTTCATTCCAGGCTATATTGACCTGCTTCAACTTCCCTCAGCAGAAATCCCCAGAACAGGCCAGCAACTACCATCCTTAGTATACCATCAGAAAATAAATAAATGACAACTTTTGTTCTAAATAAAAAACCTCCCCATTTCTATATATCCATAATAATGGAGGGATGGGTTGTATGGAATTGTATGATTGATTCAGAAGCATCAACCACATTTATGCCTAAGGAAGTTTGTGAAGAGATGGGGATGGACTATACCCAATCTTGTCCTGGAGTGTTACAACTAGATGGGACACCTATCAAGATAGTTGGGATTATTAAATATGTATTGATAAGTTTGCATAAAGCTCTTGAGGTAACGATGGTGCAGGAAATAGTGGTGGTGGATTTAGAACCCTATTTCAGGTTATGTATCTTAAGATAATTTACTGCAAAGCTAGGAAGATGCATGCATATGGATTATTCTAGCATGGTAATACCTTTCAAAGGAAATAGGATAAGGATAACACCTAAGAAACTAGTTGCCTATCATATTTAAAAGATAGAAGAAGATATGTGCAATCTTAATCCTTTGGAGGAATTTGAGCTAGTGGAAAATATTGAGGAACTAGACATTGAAGATGAGTTACCTTTCAAAGAAGATTATAGTCAATCTGGAACTGGTGTGGGAACATATAGTATCACAATTGAATTGGAAAATAAACTCCTTGCTATTTCTAATCAGTCCCTAAGAAACAAAGAAACCTAGGTTATGCACTTTGATGGTGCTAAATGTAGAAATGCTGCAGGGGCCGATGTGGTTCTACAATCATAGTCGAAAGGAATAAAGCATTTTGCTTACAGAATGACATGGTCATGTACTAATAATGCTGCAAAATACGAGGCTTTGTGCCTTGAATTGATGCAATAAAAAAGCATGGGCATCAATATTTTGAACATATATGGTGATTTTGAGCTAATAGTCCATCAAGTAAGGAATAAGTGCAGTAGTAAGCACCATTACTTAAAGGCTTACAAGAACAAAGTATGGTACGTAATGGATTTATTTGATGCTCTAAACCTAAGATTTGTGCCTAGAGAAGAGAATCACCTGGCAGATGCATTGGCAACAAAAGGAGCTAATTTTAATCCAACTTTAGATTTTGGAACTAAGAAGACCAAGGGAATTAAAATAATTTTTAGACCTGTAGTGCTAGACAAGCAAATATTCTGGCAAGTTTTTGAAAGTGATGAATAAATTTTGGATTTTATGATAAAAGAAGCATGCCTCATGACCGTTCAAGAAGAATACTTGGAGTAAATAGATTAGCAAGACTTTATACAACTAAGAAACAATCATATTTCAAGATGATTGGTCACCTTTGAAAGTTTATTTGATAATTAAGATAGAAATAAGGGTGGAGTCATGAAGTTTGGTGAAAATATCTATAAAGAAGTGGAGGTCAGGATAGGAAAGAATCTCAACATTGGGATCTAGTGTTCACCTAAGGAAGCAAAATATATCAAGGCTTTATGATTAAAATACCAAGACATTGTGGCTTGGTCATATGAAGATATTAAGGTGTATGACAAAAATATTATCCAGCACACTATTGATTGGAACATGATGCTAAACCATTCCGACAAAAAATAGGTCTGTCAATCCAAGGATAGAGGCCATTATGAGAGAGGAACTCTTGAAGCTGCTAAATGCTAGGATAATATATCCACTAAAACATTCTACTTGGGTAGCCAATTTGGTACCCATAAGAAATAAGAATAGAGATATACACCTATGTGTGGATTTTAGAAATATGAATCAAGCATCCCTCAAAGATCACTATCCCCTCCCTCAGATTGATAAGATCTTACAGGTGGTAGCTAGAGAAAAAAATATTTTTACTATTGGATGGTTATTCTAGATATAACCAAATTTAGGTAAAATATGAAGATCAATACAAATGGGCATTCACCACAACATGGGGTACATTTGCCTATCAAAGAATACCCTTTGGTCTTTCTAATGTAGGAGCTACATTTAAAAGAGCCATGGATTATACCTTTGTTTCACTTATAAACAAAGTTATTTTGATTTCCCTAGATGACATGACTATGTTTTCTCATGATAAGAATGATCATCTATCTCATTTGGAGCAGGTTTTTCAAAAATATAGGGAATTTGGTATTTAACTAAATCCTAAGAAGTCATTCTTTGTAGTACATGAGGGGAAACTATTAGGTCATGCAGTCTCAAAGGAAGGTATGGCCATAGATCTGAAAAGAATTGGAGCAATTATAGCTATTCCTTTGCCTACTAATCAAAAGATGCAGTAGTATTTTCTAGGTCAAATCAATTTTGTTAGGAAGTTCATTTCTGAATTTGCACAAAAGGTGAGGCCTATATTTGAACTACTAAAGAAGAAGTTAGAGTTCAAATGGACTGAGGTTAGGAAGAAAGTTTTTGAGATTATCAAAAAATCCATTGCCATAGCCGCAGTCTTGATAAATCCTGATTTTAGTAAAGATTTTATTATTTGTGTTTATGGAGCTGAAGAGAATTATGCCTCTATACTCACTCAGAAAGATAATCAGGGGTATGAGCACCCTGTGTTGTTTTGGATTCAGAATTTGCATGATTATCAAGGGAAATATAAATTTATTGAAAAATAGATGTTTACTATGATGAATTCACTTAACAAGTTCAAACAATATCTAGTACAGATCAAAACTCTGTTGTATGTGGATCATCTAGATGTAAGGAGTTTTATCTTACAAGGTGACCTAGGTGATAAAAGGGTTGGTTGGATTACCAAGATAAATGAATATGATGTAGAGATACATCCCACAAAGCTAGTGAGAGGTAGAGCCTTGTACCCAGGATTGATGAAAACTTTAGCTTTGGTCAAAATTATAGTTTGTCAGATAATTGAAGAGGAGATAGTAGATATTTTTTATACTCTGGATTCTGATTAGATCAAACAAATGACTAGGTATTTCCAGACTGACATCTTCCCACCTGATCTAAATTCTTCTAAAATAAGGAGATATAGACTCCATGCTCTAAAATATGTATTATTACCTTGAGGGTTGTTCAAAAGAAACTTGAATGGTGTTCTAAAATGTTTGAAATAAGACCCAACAAAAAAGAGTCCTAGAAGAATTTCATGAAGGGTCAACAGGTGGTCATATCTCAGGAAAAGTTATAGCTTTGAAGATAATTAGAGCAGGCTATTATTGGTCTATTGTGTTCAATGATGCTTTTAAAGCTACCCAGGCATGTGACAAGTGTCAGAGGTATGTTGGAAGAACCAGAAATGTTGCATCCCCCCTCAGGCCTATTCAAGTTGAGGAGCATTTTAAACAATGGGGATTATATTTCATAGGAGTTATAAATCCTAAGTCTTCAGCAGAGCACAAGTTTATCTTAACAGCTACAAATTATGTTACCATATGGGTAGAGGCCATTCCTACAAAGAAGGCATATCAAGAAGTTGTGATCAACTTTATGGAGAGTTTGATTTCTAGATTTGGAATCCCAAAAGCTTTGGTGAGTGATAATATACCCATTTTTATATGAGCCAAGTACATTAATTTTTCCAGCAAGTATGTCATCACTCTTAAAAATACTTAAAATTATTACCCACAAGGTAATGGACTTGCAGAATCTACCAATAAGAACTTATTAAGGATTTTGAGAAAGTCTCTGGAAGGTAAAAAAAGGAGTTGGCACCTTTTGCTTGACCATGCTCTATGGGCAGACAGGATTACCATTAATAAGTCCATAAAAAAATCCCCTTATGCACTGGTATATGAAAAAGTAGTATTGCCAATTCACCTAGAGATCCCTACACTTAAGCTTATCAATACAAAATAAGAATTAGAGGAAGATCTAGTAAAAATCAAGTTGACACACTTGTTGTAGTTGGAAGAGAGAAGAACTTAGGCATATGATCATTTTCAAAAGCATTCATCAAACATTAAAGCATAGTTTGATAAAAGGGCCAGGTTCAGAAAGCTTCAAATTAGGGACTCAGTTCTCAAGTGGAATGTGGAAAAAACAAAGTCGGGCAAGCATGAAAAGTTTGATTTCTTTTGGGATGGTCCTTTTGAAATAGTGAAAGCTAAAGAATATAATGTATTTTAGTTGAAGGATCCATAGGGAAAAATTCAACCAATTTCGGTGAATGGTTTCCACCCCAAGCTTTACTATACGTAAGAAGCAAGCCCATTGTAACATATGTATATACGTTGTACAAATACTTCCTTTTCCTTTCTGCATTTTATTTTATTCCTTTCTGCACTTTTTATTTGATTCCTTTATGCATTTTGTAATTCATTCTTTTCAAAAGAAAGTATTAAAAAAGAAAAAGAGAGAAGAAAATTTGTAAGAAATGATTAAGTGTTGGCAAAATACATGGTAAAGTTTCATTTCGCACATGGTGTGATAAGTATTCTCTAGAATGACATTCCATCCTCAAGTACACATGGTTAAATCTAGATTGGAGATAGCTAGAGCAAAATTAGGGTAGAATGCAGTGCATGTAAGCTTCAAGTATCAAGGTAGGCTCAGAAAGTTCTTAAGATGCCAGAGCAGGATTAGGCTAAAGCCGAACAATAAGTTCTAGTTTGACAGATGGAAGATAAATATTGATCGTGCATTCAATTCTAACAAACTTGCGCATGGAATGAAGAGTAGTCAAGGAGGTGTGATGAGCTGGCAACACTAATTCAAAATTTGACCAATGAGAAAATAGGATGTCACTTTTGATTTGCCAAAGAAATAATGAAAAGGATGGTGAAGTGTGCCAACAAGATATCGTGCATCAGCTACATTTATGGTGGATGATACATGCATTCCAGACAATAAAAGTGACAAAGTCTTGTGCAGGATTCATTTTGCAACCATGAGATTATAGAGAAGCCTAACAGTGTTTAGAAGTCCTTGCTTACCCCTATGCATAAAATATCCCTGTTACAAGATGGCTCCTTAGAAAGCTCCCACAGAAACTATAGAGGATGTTCTAGAATTCAAAACTTTGGATGAAAGGATGTCGGTGCCATACCTGGATAAAGCCAAGGTGATAAAAGATATAGAAATGACCATCACCGAAAGGATGAAATTAAGAAGGAGAATGAACAACATATACAAAAAGAATGTTTCTCTATCAATAGAAGGTATATACTCCATTATTTCTTATTTTTCCTTTTACATTTGTGAGTGTGTTCACCCATGTCCTAAATTGATAGTTGTGATAGTGAAATACTACGACCCGATGGCTAAGGCGGTAAAAGCCTACGATGGTGTGACCCTTTTTAGCATCACTACCTCTTTTTGTCATGAGCTATTTGCTTTAGGGTCAGACACTCCAGTACCACAAAAACCTTTTAACATTGGTGAATAAATGGGGTTTTATTCCACAAAAAAGCAGGCAAATGATAGCAAGGCATTTAGAAATTGGGTTTATAAGCAGCTAAATAAAGAGCCTCGGGAAGAGTTTCCTAAAGTCCCCATTTCTATAAAAACATTTGAAACCCCCGTTCTATTCTCTATGTTGGCCTACATGGAGGGTGTGGATTTTGATAAAGAAATTAATGGTTGGTAAATTGCTACTACATACTACATTACTAATGAAAGGATGTATGAGAAAGAGACAACAAAGAAGGGAATAAGAGTGATTTATTTTGAATAGCCAACTTTTCTCACCCAAAGAATACATGAGTAGCTAGTAAGCATGAAGAGGGGCACTGACGCTCCTAGCTTTAGTATGGATGTTTTATGCCACTGTGAAATACAAAATGTTGTGGATCTCGATCAAGGATAATACTCACCAATGATAACTCATGTCAGTTTACTATTGGAAAAGCCATCTGAGAAGTAGTGAGTCTCACTATAGATTCAATTTGGAATTTCATGGGCCAACCCTCAAAATAATATACAGTAATTTCCCCAGATTGCCACCTCTAGCCAAGGGAATTCTAAGGACTAAAAATGTAGAAGAGGGGGATTGGTATTTGTTGATTGAAGGCACAATCATCAAATTATATGGTTTCATGGGTAAACCTTTTATTTTACCCCACTTTGTCATAGAAAGGGTCTTTGCCCTAGAATATTTGAGGCAGGTAGAGTACATTGACTCAAAATATAGTTTAGGGAGGAAAATGAAGTCTTTGCTTTCTCACCGCACCATGAGCAATATCACTATTACTAAAAAGGGGTAGAGTCAGTAAATTGACCGATACTTGGATGGATTAGGTCTGCTTTATATTCCATAGAGGTGGAGTTATGATCTGGATGATATTTTCTATACAAGAAATAAAACCCTGAATGGAGCCAAAGCCTAAAAATTTGAGAAGAGTCCCATGGCTAATTTTGAATAGGGAAGAAACAATGATGATACTACTCTCTTGGAGTGGAATTTCTCCAAGATGATCCATTTATATCCATGGTTAGATTTTTATGAGTAGATTGAAGATTTTGACCTTCAATACAAGCCCGATCATCGGATTACTAAAGAAATGATTGATAAAATCAAAGCAGAAACTACAAATAAAACCAAGCCCTCCTCCAAGTCGAATTTTGCAAATAAAAAGGAAATACCACCTAAAAAGAAAGTTGCAAAAGAAGAATAAGAGGAGGATTATAAATGGACATGGGAGGACGCCAAGATTATGTATTGGTGGCATATGAGAATTGAGATTGGAAAAGTTGAATCGATGTTTGGAATGTAGATTGAGAAAGATTTTTCAAAAATATATGATGAAAATATTGATACTTGGAGGCTAAAATACATGAGGCACATTGTATTAATAGGTGGTTATGAACCTCTCTAGCCTCCTACAGATCAAGAGGATTATGTAAAAATATTTGGAGCATTAGAAAATTTTAATCCTACTATTGAGCAGGTGGAGAAATTCCCTAAGGGGGCTAGGATGATGAGCAAAATGAAGCATTTCAAAGAAAAAACTATTAGTACCTCGATGATCGAAGCAAAATCTAGTCTTGCACATCTAGCTCTAGGGGGACAACCTTAAGGAAAATTTTTCAATCAAAAAAATAAGGATAAGAGTGTTGGGTTTAGACCACTTTCTTTTACTCCTATAGTATCAACGAAAACACAATCCATTATTGAGCAACCTCTACGTCTTGGGGAAGTCCAAGGAGATTCATCAGAGGAATATTTTGAAGTTGAGATGGAAGATTTTTGACTAGTTTGTAAAAGGACCAGGAGGACCCTGGAAATAGAGGAGAAAGAGGTTTTTAAGAAGCATAAAGTGGGTATGGAAGCAATTGTTGAGGAAGTAGTTGTTTCTGCTATAGATGGGTTGGATGAGTAAGAGCAACAACTTGAAATAGAAGCTAAACAAGAACACCCCACATCTGTAGGTGAAGGTATAGTTTCTAATCCCTCTTCTCCTTCTCATATTCATGAATCCCCAAAAGGATTTTCCTCCCTTTCTAATCAAGAAACTATGGAAAATTTGCCTCCTTCACTTCACAATTTTCCCCTCATCCAATCAATAGCTATGGAGGTACTAGTCAATTCTATTGTATCAACCTCCTCCAAACCTACTTTCCACTTCTGAGTCACTCACTTCAATATCCACCATCATTACGCCCCCATATCTTTCATTACCACCATATGTGGGACACTGCGTTCCTAGTTCATACATCCCCTCCACTATTAGTTTTGTATCTGTTTATCTGAATTTACCTATATCAATAGCAGCAATAGTCATAGAATCCATCATTGTAACATAGGTTGTTGTTAAAGTGTCTTCATCCCCACCAATAACAAGTCAGTCTGCCCTCATGTTTTTGATTCCATTGTCTCCATTGGTTGCCAATGTTCCAAAGGATGTTGTATCCCAAGAGCAGGCAACCACTCTAAGAATAAATGATTATTGGGTAGAGAATCTTACCAAGCCTTCCATCCAAATGGCTGTGACTAGGAAGAGTATGTATGTTAACCCTAGGACCAAGCAAAGGATTTCAAGATCTTTGATTTCACAGGTGAGCAAGCCTAAAAATTAAATGACTGCTAAGGATTATAGAGTGGAGGAAATTATAGAAGATATTGACAAGCTTCCTATTGAAGATGAATTAGGTATGACTAAGGCTCACTTAGAGACCTTTTATGTGAAGACTGATATAGAAAAAATATAAGTTAGATAAGTTGAAGCAAAAAGTTGAAAAGCTTAATAAGAGCATCAATGATCAAAAGGAAGTAGATAAAGCTTTGAGGAAAGAGGCTAAGGGTTGGTAGGAAATATTCCATAAGGCTAATGAGTTGAAAGAGCATCTGGAGGAACAAAAGAAAAGAAATTCAAAATTTAAAACATCAGCTTTAGATTGAGAAAGCCAGGTCCTCAGGTTTTTTCAAATATAGTTTGAAAAGGATCAAGAAAGAGTTGCTTTCTGATGGTGAAGAAAAATGTTCAGGTCTTCAACTCATAATCGAATACTTGAAGGATGTCAGCCAATTGGTATCTACCATTTAGAAGGAATTAGATCAAATCACTAGAGAGTTGCAGCCTATGGTGATTCTGGTGGAACAAATTTACAAGTTAGTTGGGATTAGGCTCAGTGATGCCGCTAAACCAATTCCTAATATAGAATGGAATCTAGCTAGAGTAGCCTCCAATATAGTGGTAAAAAAGCATAGGGCAGTTTAGAGAGCCTAGTTGTTTTATCAGATGAACAGGGGAATTAAGGAAATTGTTGAAATAAATGAGGATATGATTCAGGTCAATTTCAAAGGACTCTAAAAGGAAGATCATAACTTTTTATCTATGGAAGAAGTCTAGAAAAGCATCAAGGATAGCTTATAGGATGAGGATTGAATTGATTCATTAAAAGGACACTATCCCAAGAACAAGCTGCTAAACTTATTATGGGCTACACTCGATTAAGGGATCTCATGGAAGATATGGTGAATAGAGGGAATGTTGTTAATTATGAAGACATTGGGGAATTACAATATGTTTATAAGCAGATCAAAGAGACTTCCAATCCCTCTGAGGAAGCTTGGAAATAGGCTCTTTAATCCTTAGAAGCAATGGTTCAATTGTTTGGGGACACATCTGGTAAGGATGATCAGGGAGTACATAATCTAGAAGAAGACAAAGAGGAAGAAGTTGTAGAAGAATAAGAGTAATATTGAGCAGTTATAGGCCCATGAGTAGTTCATGCTTAATTCATTCTATTTCTATTTGTACATATAACATAAGTTTTGTATTTCTATATATCAATTTTGTATTTGTTTTTTTTACTCTGGCAACTGCCAGAAATGAGCAATAAAGGCATGAAGCCTATAGTACAACATTTTTTTGACTCCTAAGGCCCAATGGATAAGACTCTGGATTCGATCGGCTTTGTGATAAAATCCACCTAGGAGACTCCAAAACGTAGGCCCAAAATGGCCACATACTTAGTAAAATTTTGTATGATTTTGACTAAGGGATAAAACTGTCATTCCACTCCGAAACTAGATTGATGAGATGAGTCTGCTTGAAAGTTATTCAATTTTGCATTTTTGAAACAATTCCAAGTAACTCCACTCTAGGTTCAAAATGATGACAGGGCTTAAATCCGCAAAATTTCTTAAGATATGGTGACGTCGACGACAAAAAAAATTGGAATGGCCTCTTTGCATATGTCTGATTCCAGAAATGCTTCCTACTCCGGATTGATGCTATTTTCAAAATCCACAAAAGTCTCAAGGAAATGATGACGTTAGTGATGAAAAAGTATGGATTGAAGGTTCCAGAGGATGAACGAGTATTTTATTTCCAAAATGAATATAAGGCATAAATATGGAATAATGTAAGTGCTTAACTCTTGACTCCTATTGGAGCTATCTTAAAAATTCACAAAAGTCTCAAGGAGTTGATGATGTCAGTGAAAAAAAAGTGCAGATTGAAGGAGATAAGGTGGAAGATAAATATCTTGGAGGGGGGTTCAGATACTTTGGATCTGGATTGGAGATTTTGCTGCTATGAAAATAAGTGAAATGACTTTTAGCTTGTGCTAAAAGAAATTTGAACCATATGATGAAGAAGATCAACGGTGGAGATTAGCCTATCAAGTCTAGGTTTTTTAAAGGATTTTTTGCATCAAAATTATAACATTTGGTTGAAATATGAAGCGTTGAAGGTTTCCAAGAAGACCAGACTAGAGTTAATTACAGATCAATGGAAACACATGATCTGGAATGTTTTGAACTATAGTTCCATTGATCGACCAACAAGTTGCAAAGACCCTGAGCTGCCATGGTGGATGCCCTTTCATTATATTTCTCAAAGGTCAAACCAATCAACTAATTCCAGCTAAACTCTTTTCTGAGTTGTAACAAGATTTTATGTATTGTTTCTTGATTATTGTAATATGAAAAACTATAAGTAGAGGTCGAACCCTCGTTTTCAAAGGTTGGCTCTAGAGTGTTTGCCTATACCATTGTAAATATTTCTAAAGAGCTGAATTAAAGGAGCAATACATTGATCTTCACCTCAAGGCCACATTTCAATTCATGATGTCAGAGGTTTGGATTACATAGTTGTATTTCTGTGAATACTTAGATGGTTAGTTTGTGTCTATATTGGATTACTAGTTGTTATGAGTAATTGAAATCTACTTTGAAGTTTGTTCTATGTTATTAGAAGGTGCATTTATGTGAAATATAGGTTTTTGTGAATTATGTTATTTAGATTATCATTCCCTAGGTATTGAAATTGTTTGCTATAATATTTCTCTATTATTTTTTAATATATGAAATAGGCTATTTTGAGATAAAAGTTTATCTGAATGTATATCCTTAATGTGGTTTTTTGGGATCTTTTTATGGTGACGCAATGCTGTTAACCTATACATCTACTGATATCTACATTTATCTAATCCTAACATTTTATTTCCCTAAAATCCAAACCCTAAGTTAGCATAATTGTGTCAACAACCTGCTAAGTTGACAAGGAACCAACCTACTCTGGAGGTTGGATCTAAAACCCTTGTTTTGGTCCATCCAATGTTGAGTTTTGAGTTGTAGCTATCAGGTACAAGACTAAATATAAATTAGGAAGATAGATATCCACGATATCAAGTGAAAATTTGGTGCAATTCAATTCCCAATAGGAACCAAGAGTCCATAATATAAGTTTTACAAAATAATCTTTTGGTCTACCTCATATGACACTTTATCTACTTCACATGACACTTGATATGTATAGAAAATAATGTAATATATTCTAACACCCCATGTATTACATTATTTGGTATGAAATTCCCTTGACTTGCATAGATTATTTTTGAATGTTTGAAACTTTTTTCACCCAAGAGATTTTGTAAATATATCTACCAATTTTTGTTTTGTAGGATTATGCTTTAGATTGATATGATGGTTTTGAAAGTAATATCTGATGAACTGACATTGTGCTTCAATATGCTTAGTTTGTTCATGTATAATTAGGTTTTTTATTAGAATTGGTACTCCTTGATTGTCAAAATATATCAGAGTTTGAGTTTGTTTGATATCCATATCAGATAATATATATTGTAACCATAAAGCTTTACTAGTTTTATCTCTTGTTGCATGATATTCTACTTCAGTAGATGATTGTGCCACTATATGTTGTTTCTTACTGTGAAAATATATTGATCTTGATCCAAGATAAAAAAAAATGTACCCTAAATTAGAATTTCTATCATCAATAGAACCTGCGTAATCAGAAACTGAATAACCTTGTAGATAATGTTTTTTTACATTCTTCATATCAGTTAATCCATAATCAATAGTCTTCTTAATATATTGCAGTATTATTTTTGTAGCTTTCTAATGACTCTCTCTTAGTTCTTACATGAATCCTAAAAGATAATTTATATCAAAGACTAGATCAGGTCAACTATTTGCTAAGTATAGAAAAATTCCAAGATAATTGATGATACATTGTAGATGAAACTAAAGGCGTTCCATCACTTTTGGATAATTGAATCCCTTGTTCCATAGGTGTTTCTTTTGAATTACAATTGTTCATTTATATTTTTCAAGTAGGGCCTTTGCATATTTTGATTGAGCAATTATAATATTGTCTCCATTTTTATGAATTTGCAAACCAAGACAATAATTCATTAGTCCTAAAAATATCATTTCAAATGCCTTCTCAAGATTTTTTTTATCTCACCTATTATTTTTTCAAAAATTCCAGTAATCACTATATCATCAATATATACTATAAGAATTAATATATCATTTCCAATTTTCTTTGAATACAGGCTAGGATCAGATGTACTTTGTCTAAAATTATTTTGTAACAAGTGATTATTATTTTTTATATTCCATGCTTTGGGTGCTTGCTTTATACCATATAAGGATTTGTTTAATTTTCAAACCTTATATTTTTATCCTTTAATAACAAATAATTCTAGTTGTGACATATATACCTCCTCTTCTAAGTCACCATTAAGAAAAATAATATTTACATCCATTTGATGAAGTTTCCAACCCTTATGAGTTGCTAGAGCACATACTATTCTAATAGTAATCATTCTGGATATTGGTGCAAATATTTCTTCATAATAAATTCCCTCTGTTTTAGTGTATCCTTTGGCTACTAACCAAGATTTGTACTTATCAAGTGTTACATATGTTTTATACTTAATCTTGTAAATCCATTTGCAACCTACAACTTTCTTTCTTGGAGGTAATTCCACCAGATTCCATGTTTTTTGTACTAATGAAATTTCAGATTTCATGTCTACCTTCCAACGTGAGCGATTTAGATCTTGAAGTTTTTATATTGGCTCTACTTTAGTGCTTAGTAATCCTTTGTTTATTCTACTCTAACTACGAGTTTGAGATCTTGTAATAGTAATATATAGCATTTATTCTAAGTTTGATTCCTTGAGTGTGTATCTAAGCCATATTGGTTCCTTATTTTGAGGAATTTTGGATGTTTCTATATGTTCAATATCTTTGTCTTGATATTTTGACTTTGTATCTTCATGTACCACATCTTCCTCTAATAAATTTAGAAAAACTTCTGCATGAGTACTTTATTTTTTAGTGTCAATCTTGACTCTTTCATAAAAAGCTTTATCTCTACTTATGTATATCTTATTTGTACTTGGATATATTAAGTTGTATCCTACAGATTCATCATCATACCCAAAAAATATACCAACCATAGTTTTGTCATCTAATTTTTCCCTTTTCTATTTTGAAATATGCATATATGCTTTGCATACAAAAATCCTTAGTTTTTCAATATTTGGTTTTTGTTCATACCATGCTTCCTCTAGTGTAATATGCCTGAGGATTCTTGTAGGTAATCTATTTTTTAATTATACTATTATTCTCAATGATTCTTCCCAATATTGATGATCAAGATGAGCTTCTTTTAACATACACTTTACCATTTCCTTTATAGATCTATTTCTTCTTTTTGCAATTCAATTATGTTGTGGTGAGTATTTTGTAGTGAGTTATGTTTTAATTCTATTTTCTTATAGAAATGAATCAAATTATTTTGATACAAACTCACCTCCTCTATCAAAAAAAATATTTTTTATAGTCTTTCTTGATTATTTCTCAACTTGAAATATAAATCGTTTAAAACGAATAAATGCTTCTAATTTGTGCTTCATAAAGTACACCCATATATTTCTCATATGATCATCAATAAATAATCAAAATACTAATGTCCTCCAATATTAGTAACATTCATTGGACCATATAAATTTGTTTTATATTAATTTTAATGGTTGTTGAGTCCTATTTTGATGAAGTTCATAAGGAATTCTATATTTTTTTCCTACTAAGCAATCTACACAAATAGTAGTTTCTAAAGATATATTTGATATCCCTTCAACCATTTGATATTTGAACATTTCATTTATAGAGGATACACTATTATGTCCTAGCCGCTTATGCCATAGATATGAAACCTTGAGTAAAAAGCTAAATGTGTGTTAATATTTAGAACAAATAGACCATTTTTATAGGACTGAAGCTATATTTTTCCTTTTTTGAAAATATGGCATGTCTTATTCCATTGGAAACTTTGAATTCTACTATCATATTTTGATCCATGAGTTGAGAAATTGAGATAATATTGGTATTCAATCTAGGAACATATAATACATTGTTAATTATCCCTTTTCCATTTATTATATTGACTAAAACATTTCCTATCCCTTTTATTTCATAAGTTTTACTATCTACTATAGCAACTGGTTTCTATTTGTTCTTTGTAGAGAATCAAACCATTGTTTGTTCCCAGTCATATATTTTATTACTCTTGAATCTATGTACCAATAATCCATAATTATAAGACTTTCAATTTTCTAGTATGAATTTGACTACCTTATGAATCCCTAATTAGAAATTTAGAAAATATGAATATTTACAAATTTAATGCTTCAATTTCAATGTAGAAAACCTTATTCCTCCCATTTAAATTATTTAAAAATATGTCAATACTTTAAATTGCAATTTTCAAAAAGCTCTCAAGTTACATTCCCTTTACTTCAATAGTATTTTTAATCCATAAATAAATCATATAAGGTTGTAATTTCCTTATATATCCATGCATTAAATAGCTACAAGTAACCTTAGAAATAATAGACCTTATGCCTCCTTAAACATGATGGGATGAAAATAATAATTTAATGTCAATATACATTTCTTTGAGGTGAGATGATACGTATTTATTGACTCCTCCATTTACTTTGATATCCATGCTAATTTAGGCGTTGTTCTCTTCTCAGTCTCCAAATCTTAGCAACATTCTTCTATTGTATTAATTACTCCTTTTTTATGGTGCACTCTTCACTTTTAAGTGTTCTTACTATCCTCTTCAATGTTATTTGACCTTGAATGCTCAGTATGTTAGGTGGCGTATATGTTACTTATTACCATGTAGGCATTACTTAAATATTTGAACGTTTCTCTTCTCTTTTATGTGGCATAGACATTAATTCAATCATTGGGTGTTGCTCTTCTTTGTTATGTGGTGTAGACATTACTTTAGTCTTTGGAAAATATAGGTTTATGATAATTCAGGTATTACTTCAGTATTTGGACTTATGTAGGCCATGTATGGAAACCAATATAAGATATAGTCTCAACTATCAATGTGGAAGTTGTTGGAGAGTGACAAAAAATCTACTATATTATTACTATTTCCTTTTTTGTACTAAATGAATCTACCATATTATTACTAAATGAAACTACTACGATTAAGGTGCCCACTTCTTGTGGTGATTTTCTTCAATATTATTTTGATATTAGAGAAACTTAAGGGACATGTTATCTATATGTACAATATTATCCTTACCAAGAAGATAATATCTCCAATACTTGATGGCTTGCACCAAGGCATACAACTCTTTATCATAGGTGGAGTAGTTTTTTTTATCAATTAAGAATGCCTCGGATTGGTAGGCCACTACATAGCCATTTTGCTTCAATACTACTCCAAGGGCAAATCGTGAGGCATATTTCTCTATCTCAAAGAGATAATAAAGGTTAACATGGACAAGGATAGAAGTTGTACATTGTTTATGTTTTAATATATCAAACAAGAGTGCATAATCCTTTGTTTGTTAAAATGAAACTTTGGCTTTATCCAAATGATATAATTGGGTTGCAATAGTGGAAAACCCATGGATGAACTTGTGATAGAAATTTGTATGTCCAAGGAAACTCCTTAATTTTATGATATTAGGAGTTGGCCAATGGAGAAGGATTTCTACTTTAGAAGGACCCACTAAATTCATTTATCATTAATGATAAAACCAAGGTAGAATATGGAGGAATGAGAAAATAAAAATTTTGAAAGGTTGACATACAATATGTTCTATTTAAGAGTTTTGAGAACGTTTTCTAATTTATCTAGATGATCTTTCCAAATTAAGAAAAATTTACAATAATGTCATCAAGGTAAATTATCACAAATTTGTCCAAGTTGTTCCTAAACACCTCAATCATTAACCTCATAATTATGTTTGGTGCATTTATAAGACCAAAGGACATACCAAAACACTCGAATAAGACCAAATTTGTCTTAAATATTGTCTTCAATGTGTCTTTTGCCTATAGTCAAACCTAATGATACCCAATTTTTAGATATATATTTGAAAATAACTTAGACCCTTGTAGTTGATCCAATAGATCATCAATTTGAGGGAGTAGATACCTATTATTGATGTTGATCTTATTCAAGAATCAATGCATAGATGCAAATTACCTAATTTCTTTAGGACAAGTAAAATTGGTGAAGCACAAGGATAAGTACTTACTGTAATAAATATTTTAGACAAATAGTCCATGAATTTGCTTTTTGACTTCTTCCATATGAAGAAATGATTGTCTATACATGGGTGGATTAGAAAGAGATACACCAAAAATAAGTTATATGATATGATTGATTTCTCTAATATGAGATATAGTAGAAGGTTCCTTGAACACAAGTGAATAATATTTCCAAATATTGTTAAGTGAATAATTTGTGATAGATCTATAAATTGGTGATTGCATGTCTTCATTGTATGACCTTATAAATATAAGTGTCAAATCTTATACTTGATTTGCAATTTTGCATGATTACCTACAACTTAAAACCAAGTTGTTTGTTTGTTGAGTGCACTTAATTAGATATTATTTGTTATCTAACTACAAAGTATAAGTGTTCTTGAATGCATCAGAAGTGGATTTCCTATTATACTGATAGAATTTTCCAAGAAAAAATCCAAAGTAGTCCATAGGAGTGACATCACATGTGACCTTGTCCAATACACTTATACCAAATACAAAAGATACAATGCAAGTGTGTGTAATGAGCACTATCCTTCCATCCCAAAGAATAAGGATGAGGATGAGGGCATAAATGAAGCTTCAACATATCAACAATGGAACTTGCAATTAGATTTTTCTATGTTCCATTGTCAATTACACAATCAATAGAAAATTCATAAGTTAAGTGAGCCCTTCTGATGAATAATTTGTCATGACCACTTATTGAAGAGTTGTGATATATAAGAGTTAAATTATTCAATTTAATATTTAACTCTTGATATGTTCAATCTTCTCCAATGGTCTCAATAGGACCATCTTTTGGGTCCCTATTACAAAAATGTACAACTAACGATTTCTTCTTCATGTTTTGTAACTGAAAACATTAAGGCCTAAGATGCCCTTGTTTTTTATGAAAACTACAAAAAAAAATTAGAATAAAAATTATAAGATATTTTAGAGGAAGAATAAGAAGAGAAAGTAGAAGAAAAAGGAGAAGGATAATAAAAGGAAGAAGATATTTTTTACTTGTTGTTGTTGATTTAACACCTTGGTAGTGTCTATAGATCAAGCTCCTCTTAATTGGCTAAAAATATTCTCCTATACCAATTGTGTATGATTGAATGATGAGTAAAATGTAAATAAGGGAGTATATTTCAACTTTTGATATAAAGTTTCAAGTAGTCCACTTATAAATTTGATGATGAGGGATTTTGTTGGGTCTTTTGTGTGAAGCAAAATTTTTGACCTATTGAACTAGAAGACATAATACTATATATTCATATTGTGGGTTTGTATTAATTTATACCATTTTAAATGAAGCTCCAATTCCTAATATTAAGGGTAAAAATTATCCTTCAAATATTGGATTAGACCATACCAAGTGGTAATTGGATTTTGACGCTTTATTCTTAACATAATCACAAGCTTGGATAAAATTGACAATTTGAGTTTTGCAAAAGGTACTTTTTCCTCTATAAGAACCTTTGCATAGGATAACCAAGTTTCCATGTCCATTATCCAACTACCTAGGACATAAGGATTTCTAAACCCATTATAATTATTTACTTCAATTTTTTTTCTATAGGTCATTACTATAGACCTCAACTTCAAGGGTACTTTGGATTGTGACTTCTTAGACTTTATTGGCCAATACACCAACTACTATAGCTAAAGAAAACATTTGATCTACTAAATATGATGTCATTTTTTATTAGGTATAAGCCAAAACTATAACAAGTGGACTCCTAAGTACCAAAAAAATATCTTTATAATAAGGGGTTACAAAATTTGCTTTTTGTTCAAGCAATTGGAAAAATATATTGGTTTGTACAATTATTCAAAATATTGGTAAACGTTTTGGCCAGATGACAAAATTAAATTACAAAAAATGAATTAATTAAGTAAAATAAATAAATAAATAAATAAAAACAATATATTTTCCCTACAATATAAAATTTTCTAAAGGTTTTAAAAATTGAAATTTAAACTTGTAAAAAATATATAAATTTAGCACCAATATGCTTTGCATAATCAATGTGCGCAAGTTAATGAAGTCAATAGACCATCTTAAGAATCAAAAAAATCACATCAAGATGCCACTTTGCACATCAAAAATATTGACTAAATTGAGGCCAAGACCAACCAACCATAGCCAGAATATGCTAGTTGTTTGGCCTTCTTTCCAAAGACATTAGTAAAACACCTTTTCACACTCTAGTTCCCTGCATGTGGTATAAATCCCATGATGAGGTGTATTAACTTATAATATCCTCTCAATGGGTGAACAACTGCAAGTAGTACAAATATGACACGTGATGCAAGAAGAGTCTAAAATATTATTAAAATTTGGTCATTGGTTCTTGGTAATCTTTGAACAACTATATGGTGCTTTGTAGAGCTTCATGATCATCGTGATTTAGATCACTTAATAAAGCTTCAAACAAACTTAATTCCCAATATATGGAAAATTTATGATGGTGATAGCTTTTATTGATATTGGAGAATAAATACTTAGGGAACAAAAATATTTAGGGGTGTGTTTTTAGCTATTAATGACTAATGTGGAATTGAAAAGTGTCGTTAGGTTTTGTAAGGCCAATGTCAAATTAGAAAACTACTCTATAATTATATTTACCCCGAGCAAACTATGAACATCTAGTCCATGTCATTGGAATTTTTTAGAAGTTTAAAATTGTAGATGCATGCCACCATTAGCTATGTGAGGCCTTTGCTAGATATTGAGAGATATAAGGGCTTTTAAGGTATCTCAAACAATTGTATAGGGGTCCTATAAAGGAGTCTATTGAGGTTTCTATTGGAGGATAGCCATCCAACACCAATGATCAGGTACTGGAAACATGGTGGCCAACTTTGTGACACCACTCAACTATTATGGATCATAGCAGATTGATGTCAAGAAGTAGGATGTCAAGAATTTGAGTGGTGACATCAGGTTAGAGCAGGATGTTACTCAAAAGCAATGAAGTTCACTATCCACCAATAGAAATTTTACCAACTTCTTGGGCATGAATAGTGTCCAATATTGTCACTTTCTTCATGTGATCTATAAATATCTATAAACTTTATAAAATAACGTATCAATCTCCTTAAGAAAATATTTTAAATATATCAACATATAGTCAAAATTCCACTACCACTTTCAAATAATCACTTATGTTTTTTTTAAATCAAAATGTATTATTAATGAAAATGGTTCCCTAATGAAGTGTAGATCTACTCAAGCCTATTTTAGTCAAAGAGACTATATTTAATATGAAATAGAGAGACAAGATCTACTAATGAGTTTCTTAACAAAAAATATGCATATAACAATGCAACTAAATGACCAAGATCTAAAACCAAGTAGACCTAATACAACCCATGATTGATCTACTGCTCTGATACCAACTATTGTGGATAAAAAATAGCTGGATTTTTCATTGAGAAATAATCTTGAATAAGAAATTGTACAACCATAATATTCCAAATTTACAATATGCTTAACCATAAGCTATATTTAAGCTAATATACAACAAATTATATATCACTGAGCTAAAAAATTGAAATTGCTAACAATGCTCTTGTCATCCAAATATACTAAAATTAAAATATTGAATAGCTTTGAAGAAATTTCTAACTTAGATTTTAGACTTTAGAAAATAATTAAAACTAATAAAATAAGAAAAACCTAGTTTATTACAACTTTTAAAAGTGGTCCTCATCATGACTACTCTTTTTGTACTTCTTTATTACCTTCTTATTAGCCCTTATCACATAATTTTTTTAGACTTCGGGCTTATGGGCTATTGAAATTCTAGTTATTTCAGACACAATATATACCTCTTCATTATCCCATGTGACCAAAATTTTGTCAAGAGGAGCAACACTTGTGCTTCAACCCCTGAATGGGATATAGATGCCTAAATAGACATCATTTCATTTATCACTACCATCATTGGTTGAGATATTTCTCCAAAATATAATAGGGTAGGTGTCTAGGACTAGATAGTTCTAGGTAACAGACTCCACATAATTGTTTTACATAGGAACCACTCCCAATTTGTATCTCTATTGGTCAAGAATTTAGGCCTTGGATATACATTAAATGGAGGCCTATTACCCTAATTATTCTATTATAATGGAGGCCTCTAATTATTTTTATATTATAATGAAAACAAGGAATATAGTTAGATATACACTAGGAATCAATTAGTGGGTTATTGCTTGAATTATCAAAGGGAGATTATATGATGATTGGAAATTTGGAAATAGAAGCATAGGAGGCTTAGGGGTTAGCCTTAATATCTATTTTAGATCATTTTCAGCTTGTATAGCTATCCCATAAGCTATTGGTAACAATTTACCTCTCATAGTCTTGATCACCATAGATATTTCTAAATCTAAGGGCTTCAAGTAGTATATAAAATTCATACTTGGGAGGGACCAGATTTCATAAGGAATCCAATACCATGTATTATGAAATGGCACAATGAAATAATCTATAGCCTCCATTGGTACTCTATTTAAATTTGACAACTGTTTTAAGAGAGACACTCCATTTGTCGTTTCTCCAAATAATTCAACAAACAAGACAAGTTAATCCCAATTTGCAATCAAATGTGGGGCTAATAAGATATACCACTTGCATGTTTTGTCTATTAAGGATACCACTAATAATATTAATGCCACATTCTACTCTACCACATTATGTAATGTACATAGGCTAACTGTGTGTTATAGATGCCCAATTGGCATGGTGATATCCTTACCAGTGAAGTAGGGTAGACATTTTAATGCAAATGTTAAGATAACATCCCATATTGTAGGTGGAACAAATAGTTGCAACAAAATTCTATCATTCCATATAGGAAATATTCTAGGTGTTTAGGTGGCTATATATTAGTGTTGGTCTCTTCTTATTGGAATTGTATTCAGAGTGGTTACCAATGCTTGAGGATTTGCAACTATGTAGGATCTAGTAGTATATCTTGCACTCATCAAATTTTAGGTACTCTAGTTTTAATAAAGTTTTTACATGAATTTTAAAATTACTTTATCAAGTACATAGAATAAGACTTTCACAAAAACCTCAATCCAATGTATTTTTAAGTGGATTCTTCTAAGTACTCTTCTTTAGTAGAGTTGTTAGGTTGTATTTTGAAATGCATCAATAAGTAGAATGGCCAAAAACCTCATCAAGATCTCATACTAATGTGTGCAAATATTCCCATGAGGTATAGCATTAATTTTGTGTTGCATAAAATGAGTGCCTTTTGACCTTTGCTTGTTTGTATATCTTTCCAGTCAAGCTCAATAAATATTGTAGGATGAATCCAAAATATATCTATTCCACTATGCATACCATTAAACTATTATAATGTCATAACTTTGTGATCTATGTTGTGGTTGTTCGATGCACGTGACACTCATGCCTCATAGAGAAACACAATAGATATTTCCAAGAGCATAGGAAGTGACTCAATGGACTATCTCTAGGATTTTTTACAATGCTAACTCCTTATAATATATAATATTCAATGCTTAACTATCTAACTAGATTTTATACACAAAGCAAAAGGGAAATATAAACCTTAAGAAATAGAGCAATGGCATGTTAAAAGTCCTAAGTTAAAACTGGGCAATGTGCCAATATATTGATTTTATTTTACATAATAGTGGGATTATTTAAACAAATGAGTCATATACAAACATCACATAGTGAACACTTTCTCTTCTTAACATAAATGGTTAACTACAATCATCACAAAAATGAGATAGAAAATCAAGTAGTCCCATCTCTTTATACATGCACATATAGATAAGAAACAAGATAGCAAGGCCTATACTCATAGATTTATATATATATATATATACCTTGGCTCCTAGTGGATCTAGTCGAGAATCATATGCAGTAGGGAAGTTTTATCCTACAATATATATATATATATATATATATATATATTGTAGAATAAAACTGCCTTGTTGCATATGATTCTCTACTAGATCCACTAGGAGCCAAGGTGACCATAGGGGTGTGTTATATTCTCTACACGTAGGGGCTTGGGGATAAAAGGGTTCATAAATAATGGTTTTAGGACTCGCTCCAAGTCTGGGTATGGAATGTTTGATGTATATATTGAGAAAACACCTATTTTTGGTCTCTCTAAAATATAACTATGGAAAATAAATGAACAATAAAAGATATATATATATTGTAGAGGAAAATTGCCTTGTTGCATATGATTCTCGACTAGATCCACTAGGATCTGAGGTGACCACAGGGGTGTGTTATATTCTCTACACTTAGGGGCTTAGGTATCAAAGGGTTCATCAATAATGGTTTTAGGACTTGCTCCAAGTTTGGGGATGGAATGTTTGATGTATATATTGAGAAAACACCTATGTTTGGTGTCTCTAAAATATAAGCTATGGAAAATGAATGAACAATACAAGACAAATAGAAATACAAGTAAACAAAGGACTAGGCCTAGAATAATTCTTAATTTTAAATGATGACTAAAACCTAAATTCTAATAAGTTATTTTATTTTCTTTTTAGAAAGGTTTTAAGAGAATGCACAAAGATAATTTACCTTAGGATGCAAATTATATGATTTTTCTTCTTTGAATACCTAAACATAAATAAAAATAATTGTCTTTCTTTTGTTTATGATTTAGATCTAGAGTCAAAATAGGAAATAATAAAAAAAACTAAAGCTTATCTAGGAAACTTATCTAATATGGTGGTTGATCCTAGCTTTAACTTGTATTCAAAATTTCCAAACAACTTCAAACCTGTAAAGCAACTACACAAAACCCTAGAAATTATATCAATATTGGGGGTTTACTTAGGCCACTATATGACTAAGCTTGGAGTTGCAATAGTCAATCTAACTTCATCCTTTTAGCTAACCTTTTAAAAGTAAAAATAAATTTTGACCTTTAGAAGCAAACACAACAAGATATGATATTATGAAATAATAAACCAGATGCAAATAGAATGAACACAATGCTAAACTAGTATGCAACTAGAAATTTAGGGTTTTGAGGATAAATGGTTGCCCCCAAGCTAATATGATTTAAATTCAAGTGAAACAAAATGATAGAAGTTTACAAATTAATTAAAATAGGAAGGAAATAATGCAAATCAAATGTGCAAGCCAAAACCATAGGTTTTTGGTACAAATAGTTGCCCCCAAGCCTAATCCAAATTGAATGTATGCCATATAAATTAGTAGGAATAGATTCAATATCCAAAGAGAAACATACAATAGAAAGTAGGACAAGTGAAAATGGGATTTTTTCCAAATATGTGTCTTGTAATGGGTGGGGCACAAATTCACACATGTAGATTTGAATTAAAGAATCCAAATGTGAAATATAGTCTTAACACAAAACTAAATGATTTAAAATCTAATGAATGCAAAGAGACAACCTAATAAGCCTATATAAGAAGCAAGAGAAAAGGTAGAAGACCTATCCTCCTTAAGAAGACAAGTTTATCATCAAGGCTTTCTTACTTGCAAATCACAAAAAAGCACATCAAAAATAGAACACCAAAGCACCAAGAACACCAATAAAAATGAATATTGAAAAAGAACTCATTTAGATCAAAAATTTTCAAAATATTCTCTCTTATTCTTGTTAGTAAAAAAGGGGTTCCAATACCTTTCTTTAGAGAGGGTTTGGAGGGGTACAAAGACAAGAAAACAAAAATTAACCTTGACCAAACTAATTCCTCAAAATGTCAGCAAAAAATTTATACTTTTTTAAAGTAAAAAGTTCAAATTTTTCAAATCCACACCTCATAATTTATCAATCATGGATTTGATCAAGGTTAAGAAAAAAAAGTAAAACAAAGAAAAGATCAAATTTACACAACAATTTTGAGAGCCTTCCAAGGTATTATAGGGAAAATGACTCGTTTGAATGGATCAATTTTCCATGTGTACATTTTCCCCCCTCTTTGATGCATTTATGGCCTAATAAATGCATCAAATAAATATTTAGACACCTATGGTAAAATGGTAAACATAGAGAAAAAAAGGGGTGCGAAGTTTAGAAGAAAGAGATGGTGTAAAAATGGTGTCATTCCAAATATTTTAATGTTTTGCATGCAAAATTAGGCATTAGGGACATTAATGCCTCCAAAGCTAGGGTGCCCCCTCAAGTTTTAGAAGGAATGCAAAATTCTTGAGGAAACTTGAAATGGCTGACTCAAAATAAAATAGAGCAATAAAAAAGGAGAAAAATGTGCTAAAAGGAAGAAATAGGAGAGAGAAAAATGAAAAAGGAGAATAAAATATAAAAAGGGGTGAAAACCAAATTCATTTTCATTGAACAAAGAAAATAAGAAGAGCTCTATAGAAAATAAAAGAATGACACTTCTCACACACCAAGCAATTATATCAAGGGGCGAGGCATATGCAGCGATACGGTGGGCACAACTAAGAGTCAAGACCTAACTTTATATTAGGTTTTGCTTGAATTTTTGAAAATAAAAATAATATTGTTTTATTTTTTTAAGATTATAGTGGAATTCACTATGCAAGGTACCCTAACATGGATTCACCGATCACTTGTAGATCTGGCCAACCTTAGCAATGATTAAATTATGCCCCATGTTGTATAGGGCATAAATTTATGATTCCATACCATAGATGATATAGGTCATAGATTCAAAGAGGAAAACAAGATAAAAAATATAATAGGGATAGAGAGGAAGAAGAATAACTTAATGTTTAGGTTGCTCTTCAGTTATATTATTTTTATTTTTTATTTTTTTGATGAAATTTATGGAAAATTTTGTTTTGTTTTCTATTGCAACATGATGTGCTTGAGAGCAGAGAGTGGTAGTCAAGAACCTTAGAGGAGGCACTAAAATAGCTCACGCGAATGGAAAGAGACAAACTATAGGTGGTTGGGATACTACACTTTACAAATATGCCTTGGCTAGAGGCGAACAATGTGCTATTGATGATGATAGTAGAGATGTAGTACCTAGAGTCATACACCTTTTGATCATCGATGGGAGATATGAATGTTACATTGGAGGACATGCGGTGCACCTTGAGGTTGCCCCTCAAGAGGAGGATAGTTTACCAGACATAGGTGCCTTAAGCAGTAGCATAGAAATTTATGGTTGACCTATCACATGATGTATGCAATAGTGGGTTTTATGTCAATGATATACCACAATGACATAGTATTGGGATACTAATCACCATACTCTATGGAGTGGTGACATGATTTCTAGTGTGCCATACCAATCAACAACACCAACCATGGGCACTAGCAGGATTAGTGGTAGACATGGGAGACAATCATAAAAGTTTTGCATGGGTGTCCTATGTGTTGACCTGTTTGTATAGGATATTGTACAATTTTATGTACAAACATCATATATGACTAGTGTGCATGCCATTGCTCTAGATGTGGTTCTGGAAGCACATAGCCATCAAGAGTTCAAATGCACTACAAGGGCCACTACGTGACCTAGAGAAACTAGAAGGATATAGGTGGTCCTGAGACTATGAACATATAGAGGTCATAAACAAGTGTAATACCACTAGGAAGATGAGTAGTAGATGAGCTACATGATCACTATATGTAGAGAAACTAGCTTCAATTAGGAGGTTCTAATGAGTCACCATGAATAAGGGTGAGCTATAAATTTATTAATTTGATCGAGTGTGGTAATAGTTTGGGATTCTTCAAGAGATACCAAACCTAAGAAAATACAAATTTAGGAGGGTGAGAGATCCATCACGAGTTACAATGGATCCTGATATCACTAGTTTTGCAGAGGAGTACTTGGATGATACCCTCTATATAAATATTGGAGTGGATTATGTTAGAGTAGAATTTGAATATAGGAGATTGTACATGGGTGTTATGCCCCTTAGGATCTTCCCATAGGTGCTAGTGTAGAGGCACCAAGTCATGGGCTAATGGGTGCAACTGGTGCTCCAAGAGGTGAACTGATACACTTTAGAGCGATGATAGAAGAGGCTAGAGCCTCCTAAGAAGGCAGGATACAATATAGGATATATATGTTGATGACCATGAGTACAACCACCACTCTCTTTAGCTAAGGTATAACGGAGATAGTAGGAGGTGCCTCCACATCAACACAAGCAAGACCTAATAGGACTACGAGTTAGGACTTAGCAAGATAAGACGAGCAGGTGCTAACTAAGATATTTGTTATGTAGGGGGATATAGATACTCTTTGCTCATGGTTAGACTATGCCTTAGCAGAGTGAGAAACAACAAGCATTGAGGCATAGATCCTTAAGGGAAATATGGGCTAGCTATAGTAGGAGTGATAGTAGACTCAAGCATAGGGGATGGTTTTCATTATGAGTATCCATATAGACAAGGGGATATACCTTCTATAGGAGTAGTTATAGAGGGTAGAGGAGAGACTTGAGGTGTTAGTACAAAGCGAGACCCACCAAACACTATAATTATAGGTAGTATTGATGGAGTAGAGGGTGCCTCCACCATACTCCATTTAGACAGAGCATCATCCATAGTCCAAATCATAGAATGCCACATGGTATATGAACATACCCCTACTAGGACCACATTTGATAGGTAGAGCATAGAAGATAGGTTCATGAAGCTAGGGCTAGTATTGGGGGGCATGCAAATTTTTTATTGTGTCATACATCCTTGGGGAGGGTCGAGTGTGTATGGCTAGGACTATGGCACACCAATCCAATTGACATGTGATCTCTACTATCAATTAATATCATATTGTTGTTGGTTATTTATGGTGTGAAAAGTGTGTGCATTTTGTGTGAGTATTTTTAATTTGTTTTTGTTATGCATGATGATCACAAACATAATAAATTCAATGCATGATGATCTACCTAAATGAATGTAAAAATGAGCCTAATGAATGAAATCCATGAAACTAACTAAAATTAATACAAATGAGATGAATGGAAAAGAAAATTAAAATAAGAAAGGAAATAAAGAGAAGGGAAGAGAAGAATGAAAAAAATAGTGATAGGAGGAGGAAGGATGAAAGAAGAAAAATCTCCAAAAGGTCAAAAATGGAAAAAAGAAAATAGGAGCAAAAAACTATAAGGATGTATGCTCATAAATTATTGAATGGAGGTTGCCCCTCACCTATGGCCATGAAGCTATCCTATAAGGATGTTATGCTCACAAAGATGGTCAAGTGTGGACCAATTCCCACTATGGGTGTGGTGATCGCTAATGGTTGGAGGTGAAGAGATACTCGTAAGGATGTATACTTGCAAATTATTAAATGGAGGTTTCCCCTCACTCATGACCATGAATTTATTCTATATAGGGTGTAGATATTGATTGATTTTTGAAAATTAGTACTACCCGATAGGGGTGTGGTGTATGCAAAATATGAATGAGTAGAACAAGACATTGCAGAACAATGTGAGTGTGCATGTGTGTATGTCCTTATTGAAATTTTTATAGCTAAGAGGTGTGTGTAAGATAGTCAATGATCATATGAACTCCATAAATGATATTCACGTGACATCTACCCTATCCATGAGGACCCCATACCAGGTGAAATATCACGAAGAAAATGGTGTGATTGAAAGCAAGAACAATAAGAAAATATAAGAAGGAACATATATCCATTGTCTTGATGAAAATAAGAAATAAAAAATGCAAAGGATAAGGATATACCAAAATAAGAACTATATATCTTGACTTGGAGAAACATTAATGATCATTTTAAACATTCAAAGGTCAAGGAATATAAAGAAGAGAAAAATACATGAGAAAATGCAATGATAAAAATGCATAGAGATGGGCGCTAGGTTTTGGATTTGCAAGGCATAAAAGCCCTAGTATAAGTGAAATGTATGTGAGCTAAGACCTAACTAGGTTTCATCAATTGACATCCTCACAAAATATCCAAAAATCTATATGATCAAGAAGTCATGGAAATATGATCAAGCAACAATGTAATTGTATGACAAGCAAAATATTAAATAAAATAGAATGTCAGGAAAACCATACAAAATATGACAAGAAATCATGTAGTATGAACAAGTAAACCAAATACAATATGAAAACTAAGCTAAATATAATATGAAAACACAAATTCATGCATAGTATATTTTTAGATGCATTATGTTCATTGGTTCTTTAAGTTATTTACCATTTAAAGAGGCTAAATGATAGGCTCATAAGCCAAACTTGGCTATTATGACAAAATGGCCAAACCAATTGGACTAGAACTTTCTTGTAATATATAAATGAGCATTGGTGTTCTTTTTATTTTCCTTAATGACAAGGTCCCCAACCTTAAAAAAATGATCGTGAAATATCTTGGAATAAGATTACTTTAGCCTATTCTAATAGGCTCAAAGATGCCCTAAGGCATGAATGCACTTTTCATTTAGCAACTCCAATTGGTTTAAACAATATAAATAATAGTCAACACACATTCTACTTGTGCATCCTATATTAATGATAAGGATGACAATACAAGGGATTAACCCATAAAAGAATAGGCTATTATGCAAGATATCTTCATGATACATGTCGCAAGGAGTATCTCCATAATTACATAACTTGATTGTGCCATACTTATTAATGGAAGGGAGGAATACTCCTAATTTATCAAGGTATTTTGGAGACATAGGGATATAATACCTTGATAATTAGAAGTATTGACATGTGCAACATAAAGGACTAACCCATCAAACAAGAATTTATTTTAGAGAACATCCTCATGATCCATGTCACAAAGAGTATCCTCGTCGTTATACTCCCTTGGGGTCATAACTAACTCATGATACACCAAATTTACCACATTGAAAAATAGAATATCAATGGGATAAGGTGGTCCATCATCCTCATCACTCCACTTCAAGCCTTGATGATCTAAATATTTGGTATAAGTAATAAGTTTATCATCACCATAAAATGGAAAAGGTTGGTTTTTATTAGGTATGTCACATATTCCACATATCCTAGGCCAAACATTAGCTTCTAAAGGATCTTGAATGCCTATCTATTGTGGTCCCAAATCTTTACATATATCCCATACTATATAGGATCTACTTAGGAAGTGAGTAATCATTAGACAAATAACAATGGGAAAAATAATGCTCTACAAGAAGAAGGTTGGTACCATAGATCCTTTCATCTAGGGATACACTTATGAAGATAAAGTTATACATTCCAAAGTGTACAACTTCAACATTCATATGAGAAAATTTCATAGCCCTTGTGAAGGTGATAGCCTAGCTAAATATAGGAGAGGCTCTTAAAGAAAACAATTGACCTGATCTTGTGATGAAATATTGATTAGTGGTTCCTCACTCACTTTTAAAATTTTAGGTTAATTGGTAATATGAGATGAATAAATTTATGGGTATAAATTGATACTATATTGAGCTTGCACAACCATTAAATAATATTAAAATGGATAAGGGTTGCCTAGAATGGTGATAATCGGATATTTAAATTTGAACTTCAAACATTGATAAAAAGTAGAAGGGACAACCCTCATTGCATGATACTAAGGGTGTCCAAGAAGGAGATTAAAATATGTAGAGAAATGTACCACACCTTGGATGAACTAAGGACACAAAGGAACTAGCTCAAGTTTGGAGGGTGTAATAGGTCACCATGAAGAAGGGTGAGCTATAACTTTATCGGTTTAATCGAGTGCAATGATATTTTGGGATTCTCTAAGAGATACTAGACCTAGGAGAATATTAGTTTTGGAGGATGAGGAGGGATCCATCAAGAGTCTAAGGAGACCTTGATGTGGTTAGGTTTATGGAGAACTTGGATTATCCCCTCTATGTCGATCTTGGAGTGGATAATGTTAGAGTAGCCTTCATATATGGGAGATAAAGATGCAATTGGTTCTCCAAGACATGACCTGATACATTGTAGAGCAATGATAAAGGAGGCCAAACCCTCCTAGGAATGCAAGGGTATAAGATAGGATAAATATGGTGATGACCATGAAGACAATCATCACTCTCTTTAGCTCATTGACAAAGGGGATAGTAGGAGGTGCCCACATAGTTGCATAGAAAAACCTAGTAGGATTGTGGGACAAGAGGCTTAGCGAGGGAGGTAGATGAATTGCCAACCAAGATAGCTAATATGTAGGGGAGATAGACACTCTTTGCTTATAGTGAGGCTAGGCATTAGCAAAGCGAGACACATCTAGGGAAGAGGTAGAGTACCTCATGGAGGATATGAGCTAGCTAGAGGAGGAGCAATAGTAGTCTCAAGCAAAGAGGATGGTTGTCATTATGAGCATCCAAGTAGGTAAGAGGATTCACATTCTATAGGAGTAGTTATAGAGGGTGAAGGAGAGGCTAGAGGTGTCAATATGGAGGAATACCTACAAAAACCTATACTTTCAAGAAATCTCAATAGAGCATCATCCTCCCTTAAGATATAGGGTTATTCATAGTCCAGATCATAGACTACCATGTGGTTTGGAAATATACCTCCACCAAAACCCCTTCTAATAGGCAAAGCAAAGGACATAGGTTCATGAAGCTAGGGCTAGGATCAGGGTGACATGCAATTTTTTTATTGTGGCATGCATCACTAGGGAGGGTCGAGTGCGCCAAGCTAGGATTGTGGTGCACCAACCCAATTAACATGTACTTTTTGCTATAAATTAATATCATGTTCTTGGTTATTTATGGTGTGAAAAGTGTGTGCATTATGTTTGAGATATTTTATTTTGTATTTTTCTATGCATGATGATCTAACTAAATGAATCTAAAAATGAGCCTAGTGAATGAAATACATGAAAATAACTAAAATTAATGCAAATAAGATGAATGGAAAAGTGGAAAAAAATAATAAAGGAAGTAAATAAAATCTAAGAGAAGAAGGAAACAAACTACAATAGGAGGAGGAAGGACAAAAGAAGAAAAATCACTAAAAGGTTAATAAATAAAAAGAAAATAAAACAGGAGCAAAACACTATAAGGATGTATGCTTACAAATGACTAGATGGAGGTTGGCCCTTAATTGTGGCCTCACAAATATGGTCAAGTATAGATTGATACCTGCTATGGATGTGGTGCTCACTAATAGCAAGAGGTGAAGATATACTTGTTGGTTCAGCTTTCATACACACCCCGTGAAGAATGAGCATAAAATACCAATAACACTTATATAGGATAAATTCCCACTCACTTTAGGATCTTTTTGGTTATCCAAGGTGTGAGTTACAGAGTTGGGTCGAATGTCTATTCACTCTTTTCTACTTCTGGAATAGTTTCAAGTGGACTATCTGTTACCTTACAATGGGCTTGACCTTCGTTCAATAATGTTTAGAAGTTGTTACTTTGTTGACTATCAAATTTACAATGAGTTCTTTGATATAGCTCTTTATGTTTTAGCAGATTAAATAAAAGACAAATTTTGAAAGAAAATAAAAATGGATCATTTAACAGTAGAACAAAGAGAGTAGGGTAGGGTAGAAAAGACAAGCTTATCTAAGTTAGTTGCAAAATCAAAACTATCAATTTCAATTACACTATTAAACTTCACAATGGAACCAATCAAAGAGGAAGATGTTTAGCTTTCTAAGATCACCTTCTACTAAGAGCATAAGACGGAGATAACATAGATTTGAAAGAAAATCATAAATAAAAGGGAAGTCGGTGTTAATTTGTATCTCTCACAAGCAGTCTAGCTCGCGCAGTGAGGATAGAGCAATTATGATAAACCAGAACTTCAAATATTTAATTTTTCCTAGCATATAACAAACAGAGTGAAACCTAGCAGCATATTCAATCTTGATAACACAGATTTACAACTAAAATAAATAGAACTTTAGTGAGACAAAAATAGAAGAAGGTGCACTTATCACAATCCGAAAGATATTAGGATCCTGGCCATGCTATCATAGAAGAATGATTTCACACAATCCCCAGGTCCAGAACAATGCATTCAAACAAGATTTGAAGGAAATTGCTAGAATGTCTTTTATTCCAAGTTTTCGCTCTCTCACTTTACATTCAAGAGAAGTATTTATAGACTCAGGACAGACCCTGATATTTTTAAAATATTTTCTTCTAAATATCTTAATCGTATCATAAAAATCCCATCGTCGAAGCTTTACAATATAAGGTATTTTAATATAGAGTTTCGATAAACCCTAATCACTTTGAAATCTTCGTGTGGATTTTGCCATAAATGGAGAAGATAAGATTTGATTTTATCCTCGTCAAATGGGCACTGCGTGTAAATGTATCTTTGTCTTTCGGCAAGCTGTCAGAGTATCTCATTAATTCTTCTACAAAATTTGGATGAGTCACTGACTTCCGAGGCCTTCCATCCTTGCACAACTGCCTTTGTTTGGTTCGAGTTGAGATTTTCGGCCCGTCATTACTTTTGCCATAATTTTTTTGGGCAAATGGATCCACCGACAAATTCCTTGAAGCCTATATTTGTGGCCGGATCTGTAAAATATGGATGAGTCACTGACTTCCCGACATCTTTTATCTTTATCTTTCGGTAATCCGTTAGAGCATCTCATTAATTCCTCGCTTGATTTGTGCCAAAATTTAGATTTGTCTGTCTTTCTCGCCATTACTTCTGCCATGAATGTAACTGTCAAATTACTTTCTACAAAAGAAAAAAAAATATTAGAATTAATTAATCTTCCCATTTAAATATTTCTAGGGTTTGGACTATGTCGAAAAGCCTTCACTTCCATTGGATGGGTGATGAAAATTTTAAAGAATAGCCAAATTTTGCAAAATGAATATAAATCCAAACATGTCGTGATATCGTGTCATTTTATTCAAGTTACTTCTTCCTTGCTTGTGCCTTCACGAAAATGGAACATGTCACGATATCGCGACATTTCCTCCACGTTGTCTCTTCCAAGCATTGGCCCTCGCAAAAATGGAACATGTCGCGATATCGCGACATTTCCTTCACTTAGTGTCTTCCAAATCTTGGCCCTCGCGACAATGGAACATGTCACGATATCGCGACATTTCCTCCACTTCACGCCTTTTAAGCTTTTGCTCTCCAAAAATGGAACACGTCGTGATATCGCGACGTTTCCTTCACTTAGTCTCTTTTAAGATTTTGCTCTCTAAAAATGGAACACGTCGCGATATCGCGACATTTCCTTCACTTAGTATCTTCCAAATATTGGCCTTCGCGACAATGGAACATGTCATGAAATCACGACATTTCCTTCACCTCGCTTCTTTCATCTTCCACCCTTGCAAAAATGGAACATGTCACGAAATCATGACATTTCTTCCACTTAGTCCTTTTTTAGCTTTCGCTCTCCAAAAATGGAACACGTCACGATATCGCAACATTTCCTTCACTTAGTCTCTTCCAAGCATTGGCCCTCGTGAAAATGGAACATGTCATGAAATCGTGACATTTCCTTCACTTTGCTTCTTTCAGCTTTTGCCCTCGTGAAAATGGAACATGTCACGAAATCACGACATTTCCTTCACTTAGTCTCTTCCAAGCATTTGCCATCGCGAAAATGGAACATGTCACAAAATCGTGACATTTCCTCCACTTAGTCTCTTCCAAGCATTGGCCTTTGCAAAAATAGAACATGTCACAAAATCGTGAAATTTCCTTCACTTTGCTTCTTTCAGCTTTCACCCTCGCGAAAATGGAACATGTCGCAAAATCATGACATTTCCTTCACTTTGCTTCTTTCAGATTTTGCCCTCGCGAAAATGGAACATGTCACGAAATCGCAACATTTCTTTCACTTAGTCTCTTCCAAGCATTTGCCCTCATGAAAATGGAACATGTCACGAAATCACGACATTTCCTTCACTTAGTCTCTTCCAAGCATTGGCCCTCGCAAAAATGGAACATGTCACGACATCGCGACATTTCTTTCACTTAGTCTCTTCCAAGCATTGGCCCTCTCAAAAATGGAACATGTCGCAACATCGTGACATTTCTTTCACTTAGTCTCTTCCAAGCATTGGCCCTCGCGAAAAATGGAACATGTCATGAAATCATGAAATTTCCTTCACTTAGTCTCTTCCAAGCATTGGCCCTCACAAAAATGGAACATGTTGCGACGTCGCAACATTTCTTTCACTTAGTCTCTTCCAAGTATTGGCCCTCGCGAAAATGGAACATGTCGTGAAATCACGACATTTCCTTCACTTTTTTTCTAAGCTTTTCCTCTCACGAAAATGAGATAGGTCCAAAAATGGAACATGTCGTGAAATTGCAACATCGGACTTCAAAATATTTTAGGATACAATTAATTTTGAGCGAAAATCCGACAAGTCCGAAAATGGAACATGTCGCGATATCGCGACATTTCCTTCACTTAGTATTTTTTTTTCTACTCTGCAAACTCTCCAAAAATTGTGGGTTGACTCTAGTGACTTTGTCCACCTGTATTTTGGCATTTTTACATATTGGTGAAGGATCTTCCTTACTCAGGAATAAATTTAACATTTGAAAAATGAATTTTAAATTGCTCAAGAATGATCAACTTCACATGGTGTAGAAAAAATGATGAAAAACTCAAAGTGCCCAGAATTTGATGAAACTTTACAAGCATCTAAAAAGGCCCAAAGGGTATCCAAATCCATAAACGGAGCTTAAAAATTCATCACGGTTGAAGGGAAAATGCATTTAGAAGTTTGCTGGCCCAAAATAGAAATTGCTATTGAAATCAATGCCATATGCAAGTATACTTGGACACTTTGATGTAGGCAAAGCTTTGAAAAAAAAAGGGTGCAATCAAAATTTGGAATTAAAACCCCAAAAAAAAAACTCAAGAGGGTCCCTATAGAAAAATGAAAATTAAATATTTTCAAAAGGATGGAATTTCATTTTTTAGTGGGGGTGTGTTGTTTCTCAACAAATGGTGATACCTGCGGGGAAAATAGTAGCACTATTTATAATCCAGAACTCTAGTTTCAAAACAATTTAGACTTTGCACCATGCGTTGCCACAAATATTTTCTAAAATGACTTAACTACTATCTGCTAGCTGTTAAAGTTTCCCAAGGACATACTAGGTTGAATCACTTAAGGAAGATTTTGATGTGCGATTACAAGTGTATAAACCTTCTTCCAAGGACGACCGGGGCTTCAAATGCTTGCTATGGATCGAACAACTATTTAGATTATGCAGGGGAAACCGAGTAGAGCTCTATTTACTAGTTTAGCCTTTCACAACCCCGACAAAGTTACTCTTTAGATTTAAACCCACCAATGTGGAATGTCCAAATATCATTGTTGTGATTGGATCTAAAGACATTCTAGCAATTTCCTACAAATATTGTTTGAATGCTTTGTTCTGGACCTAGGGATTGTGTGAAATCATTCTTCTGTGATAGCGTGGCCAGGAGCCTAATATCTTTCGGATTTCGATAAGTGCACCTTATTTTGTTTTCGTCTCACTAAAGTTCTATTTATTTTAGTTGTAAATTTGTGTTATCAAGATTGAATATTATGCTAGGCTTCACTCTGTTTGTTATATGCTAGGAAAAATTAAAGATTTAAGGTTCTGGTCTGTCCTAATTGCTCTATCCTCACTACGTGAGCTAGACTCCTTATAAGAGATACCAGTTAACACTGACTTCCCTTTTATTTATGATTTTATTTCAAATATATGTTATCTCCATCTTATGCTCTTAGTAGAAGGTGATCTTAGAAAGCTAGACATCTTCCTCTTTGATTGGTTCCATTGTGAAGTTTAATAGTGTAATTGAAATTGATAGTTTTGATTTTGCAACTAACTTAGATAAGCTTCTCTTTTCTACCCTACCCTACTCTCTTTGTTCTACTGTTAAATGATCCATTTTTATTTTCTTTCAAAATTTGTCTTTTATTTAATCTGCTAAAACATAAAGAGCTATATCAAAGAACTCATTGTAAACCTGATAGTCTACAAAGATAATAACCACTAAAACATTATTGAACGAAGGTCGAGCCCATTGTAAGGTAACATAAAGTCCACTTGAAACTATTCTAGAAGCAAAAAAGAGTGAATAGACATCCGACCCAACTCTATAACTCACACCTTGGATAACTAGCAAGATCCTAAAGTGAGTGGGATTTATCCCGTATAAGTGTTATCGATATTTTGTTCTCATTCTTCATAGGGTGTGTATGAAAGATGAAACAACAATACCCATGAGTATGGATGCTCACAAATGGTTGAATGGAGGATTCTCCTAACTTTTGAACATGAAGATATCCTATCTAAGGTGAAGATATTGATTGAATTTCCAAAATTATTACTACCCAGTTAGCATGTGGTGTGTGCAAAAGATGAATAACTAGAACAAAACACAATAGGACATTGTGAGTGTGTGTTTTTAGAGGAGAAGAGCACAAAATAAGGAGAGGATAAAAGAGTAAAATAATAGTGTGTGTTCTTTGTTATAATATATTACATTATTTGTTATATATGATAAGTATCATTTGAAGTGGACCAAGGGTCATTTGAGATAGACCAAAGTCCATTTTGTAAAATATATATTATGGAATCTTAGTTCCATATTTCATTATACAATTTTATTCGAGTAATATAAAGTTATTCTCATTTTCTCATGTAGATATTTTTGCTTTCTTATTTATCCTTTGAAATCATGTTTCTTAATTAGATTGAATACTACAAAAACTATCAATGGTATCATAACTATAAGGGGACTTGATAGAAGATTCAATAAAGATCAAGGTATAATATTTTAAGAAGGAGTAGCTCTTGAAAAGAAGAATTTGGGATAATTATCAACATCCAACAACAAACCCAAATTGAAAAAAAAGTATTTGGTAAGAAGTTTGTCAAATTTTGGAAAATATCCTTGAAGATCTCAAGACATTCATATTATTGGGAAAGGGGGCAGTGAAAGAGGCTAGATTTGAATCTAAAATTTGACAAGAATATTGGAGGATAAAGAATCTAGAAGAGGTCACAAGAAGCCATAACGAATTTGAAGGTAAATTTATGAAGGAGAAAATTGTTTATTTTTAAGGTAGAAGTTGAAGGGTCATAGGACAGAAAATTGAAGATGACATAAAGCTATTATTTGGAGAATATTTGGGTAGAATTTGAAGTGCCCTTGAACAACCAATTGAAAGAAGTTTTTTATAGCAATAAGGTAGCACTCAGAGCTACAAGATTGATAATTTTAAGGCATCAAAGCATAAGGAATTGAAGCTAAAAAATTAATAAGTTTGAAGCAACAATTGAGTAGAAAGGAGACATGCAAATTTTACAAATTTGGGACAGCAAATAGGTGAACCAAATCATCAATAAGACTAGAAACAAAAGGATACCAAAAGGTATGCAATATTGGTGCTATAAAGGTACATTATTTGAACGTTCACATTAGTTTATTATAAAGGTTTTTGAGAGCACCATATTAGCTTTATTAAATTCAAAAAATGGAAGTTGAAATAGAGAGTCTTCTAGCAAAGGAAGGTGGTAGCATTCTTGTCCTAAAATATTAAAAAATATAATCGAAAATATAAAAGTTAGAGTTTGCTTGAATGGAATAAATAAGGAGGAAGCAATATTAGTATTAAATGTTGTCATTTATGAGCCTATAAAAGTGCAGATTTATTGAAGTAAAAAGAAACTAAATGAGGGCATATTTACTAAGAAAATAGAATACGAAATAAGGTATCAAAATAGAGCAATTTTTAGAGTGTCTAAATACATGAAGGGAACCATTTATTTGGAAGAACCACAACAACCCAAATAAGATCCACCAACAAGTGACCAAGTTGAAGTTCCAACATCATAGCTTCACTCAAGGAGCTCAAACAAAATTTGGGTATTTAAAGCATCTACGATTGAATAAGGGAGTCAACTTTAGAGCATAATTATTTGTAAATTATAAATCCAAATAAAGAGCTGAGTCAAATAGGACAACCATCAAAGTACCACCTAGGTGTCATGAGATATCAACCAACAAAGAGCCATCAAGATATTCTTAGGATAGTGCCACAAATGAAGGAATGAAAGCACCATTAGCACCACCATAATACCACCAAGGATTTGAAGTGCCACAACCTTGAAGGAGGAGCAACCAAATCCAAGAGTGATCAACATCACAAAGAAGTGGAGAATATAAAAATATTAAGTTGTTGAGATAAAATGCAACACCATTTGTTTTTACAAACACAATGAGTATAGAGTAACTAAAAGTAGGGGTATTTGAGGGAAAAAATCAAGTCACTACTAGATGTAGAGTAAAATCAATAAGTTACCAAACTAATGGAGTAAAGAAGCATTACAAAGGAAATAAAACATGCTACATAAAGGATGCAATGCATTGCTGAGCAAAGAAAAATAGAGGAAGTATTACAAAGAAGAGAAAGTGCCATAACTTTGAAGGACAAAATATAGTCATAATATAAGTAAATATATATATTACCAAGTATCACAGTGTATAAGGTAACTTCAAGGGAAGTGAAATGTATTCTTTGCATGAGATACAAGTCATACAAACTCACTCATGAAATAATAATGTAATGCACGTTAAGGGAGTGCGATAGATTCTAAGGTAAGAGAAACCAACCAACACTAGGTGGATAATCAAAGAGAGTGTCATAAGGAAGAACATTAAATGCACATTTATTGAAGTTTGAGTGCAAGCGAGGAGATGTTCCATTCAGCCCATGCAAGAGGGTCATCTAAGAGGTGCCAACAAAGGGATTTGAAGGGTCAAAGTCAATTCTAAGTTATTCAATGCATTTTTGGCATTATCTTGTTGGAAGGTAATGCCTATTATCCAAATATTTATTTTTCTAAAGTTGGGAGTCATAAGGTTGAGAAATATTTCAATTTATCTAAGGTTAATTTGATTTTATACCTTAATTAATAAGGTAATCAAAGGAATAAGAAGTTAAAGTGAAAATTAGAACCTTAGAAAGCAAATTATTTATTTTTAGTAGGTACATAAAGAAATTAAAAGTTCAATTTAAAGTTTTGGGAAAAAATTGAAATGGAATTATAAATTTTTGTAAAGCTTTTTTAATTTTTTGCAAATATTGGTATTTTGGAGAAATAAGGTTTTCAACATCAAATTAGGAACACAAAACTTGAAAATATCTTCTATAGAATTTCTATATTTCTTATTTGAGATCTATATGGAATTCATCACCAACATAGGTTTTGAATTTTAGAAACCATATTATTGAAATTAAGTAATTACAAGGTACTTTTCAAAACAAAGAACTTGAAGTTTTTTAACTAGGGAGTCATAAGGTAGTCAACTTCATACAAACTAGAAAAGTGAAATATTTATAGCTATGTATTATTGTTACATAGATTCAAGAGAAAGCAAACATATGACTAGAAACAAACAATGGTTTGATTCTCTACAAGGAAAAAATAAGAAACCAATTACTATAGAAGATAGTAAAACTTATGAAGTAAAAGGGATAGGAAATGTTCTAGTCAATCTAATAAATGAAAAAGGGATAATTAATAATGTGTTATATATTCCTATATTGAATACCAATCTTATTACAATTTCTCAACTCATGGATAAAAACATGATAGTATAATTCAAAGTTTTCAATGGAAGAAAACAATGTCATATTTTCAAATTAGGAAAAAGGATAGCTTTAGGTTCCTATAAAAGTGGTCTATTTGTTCTGGTTGCTACTACACATTCAATTTTTTTAGTTAAGAGTTTATATCTATGGCACAAATATTTGGGACATAGTAGTGTATCTTCTATAAATGAAATGTTAAAATATCAAATGGTTGAAGGAATACCAGATCTATCTTTGGAATCTACTATTTTTACAAAATGCTTATAAGGAAAAAAACATATAATTCGTTTTGAACTTTCTCAACATAGAAATGAAAAACCATTAGAATTAATATATATGAATTTATGTGGTCCAATGAATGTTACTAGTATTAGAGGACATATGTATTTTCAACTATTTGTTGATGATCATATCGAAAATATGTGGATGTACTTCATGGAGTACAAATAAGAAGCATTTAGTTGTTTTAAACAATTTGAACTTCAAGTAGAAAAATAATTAGAAAATACTATCAAAAATTTTCATTCATATAGAGGAGATGAATTTGTATCAAAAGAATTTGATTTATTTTTATAATAAAATTGAAATAAAATACAGTTGACTACAACATATTCACCACAAAAAAATGGAATTGCAAAAAGAAGAAATAGGTTATAATGGAAATGGTGAGATGTATGCTAAAATAAAATCATCTTGATCATCAATATTGGGTATAAGCAATCAAAAAAATAGTATATTTACAAAATAGACTATCTACAATAATACTCAAACATGTTACACCAGAATTAGCATGGTTAGGATAAAACAAAATATTGAAAAGCTAAGAATATTTGGATGCAAATATTATATGCACATTCCAAAATAATAAAAAAATATAAAATTAGATGACAAAACTATGGATGGTATATTTTTTGCTATAATGATGAATCTGCAATGTATAGAATAATAGATCCAAGTACAATAAAGGTATACCCAAACAAATATGTAGTTATTGATGAAAAATTCAAATTAAACACTAAAAAATAAAGTAATGATGCATAAGTTTTTCTAAATTTATCATAGGAAGATTTGGTAAATGAAGAGATAGAGTTAGAATCTCAAGATGAAGAAAGTCAATATACAAAAACATTCATAATACCTCAAATAAAGGAACCAATATGGCTTAGAGACACACTTAGGGAATCAAACTTGGAACAAATACCAGATCTTACCAAAGGATTACTAAGCACTATAGTAGAGCCAACATCAACACTTCAATCTATAAATAACTCACATTGGAAGACAACTAAAGAATTTGAATATTCATCACTATAAAATAATAAAATATGGAATCTAGTTAAATTATCAGTAGGAAAAAAGGTTGTGGGTTGCAAATGTATTTATAATATTAAGTAGATGGGACACTTGACAAGTATAAAGCTCTAATAGTAGCCAAATGATATACTCAGATAGCAGGAATTTACTATGAAGAAGCATTTGCACCAATAACTAAAATAACTACTATCAGAACAATGTGTGCTCTAGCAGCTCATCAGGGTTGGAAACTTCATCAAATGGATGTAAAAAGTGTTATTCTTAATGGTGAATTAGAAGAGGAGGTCTATATGTCACAAACATAATTATTTGTTGTTAAAGGACAATAACATAAGGTTTGCAAATGGTATAACCCTGAAGGTTCTAGCACAAATTTAATAAAGAAATAATTAAAATAACATCTAAATTGAAAGAATAACTTTTTATGAAGAATCATTGTTTCACTCGTAGGAAGGTCCCTCCAATGCATTCAATAAACAATAAAATATTGTTCTTCATGGATGATTTTATATGGATTCCTCTCATATCATATATATAGACTTTTTCAATCATAACCTTTCAATCGTGACTTTTCAATCATGACTCTTCAATCATGGCTTTTCAATCATGACTTTTCAACAATGATTTTTCAACCATGAATTTTTAATAATAATAAAAAATATAATTAAATTAATAAATAATAATTAATAATTAATGTTAGGATGTGGTATCCTAACATGCCACCCTCATTAAAAAGAGCTTTGTCCTCAAAGATCAAAGTAAGGAGCTTCATTGCTTGTTTTCCTAGTTGAATTTGTGCAAGTTCTTGTACTATCTTAATGTCACTTTTTCGAAGGCATGGATATCTTGAAGGTCGAAGTGTTAGTGATGGGTTGCCAAGAAAAATAGTAGAATATTCCTTAGGATAATCATGATGATGATGGGAGGGCACCCTTGGGGTTCCTAAAACACTTTAGAATGATGCATCAAAAGTGATGGTAACACGTCCATATCCTTTTGTTTTTCCCTAGGAGAGCAAAAAATGAATAAGTGTGTAATCACCTTTCTATGTTTTTTTCAAATAGGTTTGGTTATATGGCAATAACTCACAATTAGGGAGAAATTTAAGTGTAGTTCTTGTAGAGTGTAAGTTTGGCTATAATGGGTCATTTCGGGAATGTCTATCTCATCCTTACCTGATGCATCAATCACTTCTAGCATATCAATCATATTGTCTTTATCATTGTGATTAGGTGTTTGGGATATTTCTTGCTCATTATCCTTCTTTTCCACATCTTCCTCCTCTTTCTTATCTTTCGTGGCTTCCTCATATTCCTTACCTTCCTCATCATTTCCATATTTAGTGCTATATTTAGGTGTATCTATCACTATGTCTACCTCAATTGCATTTTCATCATTGGGAGAACTACAAGGAATAGTTGCATCTGAAATATATAGTGCAAGTGTAATACATTGATGATTGCAAAAAAATTTCTCATCGCAATGATAGCAAAGACATTTTGCTTGTCGTTCTTTCATTTCTTCAAAATTAAGATGTTTAATTGGTAGGGTTGGGTTATATTTTGGGATTGTGTAATTGATTTGTGCCTTTCCATTATGCATAGGTTTGGGGGAAATGTAAGTGGTTTGATATTTTCCCATAGGTGGTTTCCCTAATTGACATTGTGCATTGATTTTATCTTCGACTAATTTGGCCAATCCAATAGTCTGCATCATGGTACTAGGGTTGAAAATTTGTACCTCTAGCCAAATATCTTCCTTTAATACACTAATGAAACAATATATGAAAATATTTTCATCCAACCCTATGTATTGTTTGGTGATATCCTTAAATTGAATTTCATACTCATGCACGAAAGTGTTTTGATGAGCGTCCTGAGTGTGTTGATGAAGGTCCTTGAGCAAATCCACATTATTGGATCCCACATGGCTCTGATACCAAATGGTAGAAACCTGAAGGTTCTAGAACAATTTTAATAAATAAATAATTAAAATAGCATCTAAATTAAAAGAATCACTTTTTATAAATAATCACTGTTTCACTGGTATGGAGGTCCCTCCAATACATTCAATAAACAATTATATATTCTTCTTCATGGATGATTTGATATGGATTCCTCTCATATCATATATATAGAATTTTTCAATCATGACCTTTCAATCATGACTTTTCAATCATGAATTTTCAACCATGACTTTTCAATAATAATGAAATATATAATTAAAGTAATAAATAATAATTAATAAGTAATTTTAGGATGTGGTATCCTAACAACAAATTAAAAAAATATTTATATGGTCTAAAGCAAGCTCCTAGAGCATGGAATATAAAAATTAATAATCATTTGTTACAATATAATTTTAAATGAAGTACATCAAATCCAAGCCTGTATATAAAGAAAAGTGGAAATAATATATTAATTATTATAATATATGTTGATGATATTGTGATTGCTAGAATTTATAGAAAAATAATAGGTGAGATAAAAATATCTTGAGAAGGCATTTGAAATGACATATTTAGGACTCACAAATCATTGTCTTGGTCTAGAAATTCATCAAAATAGAGATAATATTACAATTACTCAATCAAAATATGCAAAAAATGTATTTGAAAAATATAAAATGAAGGATTGTAATTCAAAATATACACCTATAGAACAAGATCTTCAATTATATAGAAATTATGGAACAACTTTAGTTTCAGCTACAAGGTATCGTCAATTAATTTGAAGTCTACTATACTTGACAAATAATCAATTTGATCTAGTTTTTGCTATAAATTATTTTTCACAATTCATGTAAGAGCTAGGAGAGACTTATTGGAAATCTATAAAAACAATACTACAATATATTAATACTATTGATTATGGACTAACTTAGATGAATAATGTTAAATATTTTTGTCTACAGGGCTACTCATATTTTGATTATGTTCATTCTATTAATGATAGAAATTCTACTTTAGGATACATTTTTTATCTTGGATCAGGACCAAAATCTTGGTACAATAAGAGATACAACTTGTGAATAAGAGATACAACTTGTGAATATTTGTGGTTACAATATATATTATCTGACATGGGAATCAAAAGAACTCCAACTCTTATATTTTGTGACAATCAAGGAGTAATCAATATGATGAAAAATTCAATTGTACATTAATGGACTAAGCATATTGAACCACAATACCATTTCATTAGAGATGATTTTTAGAATCATGATATCAGTTTAAAGCATATTTCTATATAAGAACAACTAGCGATATATTTAAAAAAACTCTAGGATAAAACATGTTTCAAACATTTAGAGATCATCTATTTAAATCAAGAGAAGTTTTTACCAAATAATGTAATAGAGGGGGGTGTTAGAATATATTACATTATTTGTTATACATGATAAGTGTCATTTGAAGTAGACCAAGGGTCATTTGAGGTAGGCCAAATATCATTTTCTAAAACCTATATTATGGAATCTTAGTTCCTATTTCATTGTACAATTTTATTCAAGTAATATGAAGTTATTCTCATTTTTTGACGTAGTTCTTTTTGATTTTTTATTTCTCCTTAGCAATCATGTTTATTGATTAGATTGACTAATGCAAAAACTATCATCCTTATTGAAATATTTATAGCTAAGAGGTATGCATAATATAGTCAATGGTCATATGAACATCACAAATGATATCGTACGGTATATACCCTATCCCATGAATACCCCTTAATAGGTAAAATATCAAGAAGAGAAAGGTGTGAGTGAAATCAAGAAAAATGAGTAGATAGAAGAAGAAGCATATATTCATTGTATTGACAAAAAGAAAAAATAGAACATGAAAAGGAAAAGGATATTCAAAAAAGAAGAATTATATCCCTTGACCTAGAGTAAAATCAATGATCATTTTATACTTTCAAAGGTCAAGGAATATAAGTAAGAGAGAAATACATAAGCAAATGCAATGATGAAAATGCATGGAGATGGGCTCTAGGTTGAGGATTCACTAGGCATCAAAACCCTACTTTGAGTTCAATGTATGTGAGTCAAGACCTACCTAGCTTTCATCACTTACCATCCTCATAAAGTACCTAAAAATTTATATGATAAAGAAGTCATGTAAATATTATCAAGCAACAATGCAACCATATGATAAGAAAAATATAAAATGAAACAAAATATCAGGTAAACAATGCAAAATATGATAGGCAGTCATTGAGTATGAACAATCAAACCAAATGCAATATGAAAACTAAGATACATGATATATAAAAACACAGATTCATGTATAGTATCTTTTTAGATACATTATGTTCATTGGTTATTTAAGTTCTTTACCATCTAAATAGGCTAAAGGATAGGTTCCTAAGCTAAACTTGGTTGTTATGATAAAGGGGCCTAACTAATTGGAGTGGAAAACACCTTTAAAATTTGAATGAGAATTGTTGTTACTTTGTTTTTCCTTGAGGAGAAGGTCCCCAACCTAAAAGAATGATTGTGAACTCTCTTGGAATAAGATTTCTTGAGCCTATTCTAATAGGCTCGAAGATGTAAGGAATTAATGTGCTTTCAATAGAGCAACTCCAATTGGTTTAAATAATCTAAATGATAATCAAAAAAATTATAATAGTGCCTCCTATATTAATGATAAGGATGAAAATACAAGGGACTAACCCATTAATGAATAGGCTATTATAGAAGATATATTCATGATCCATGTCACCAAGAGTATCTTTATCACTATAAACTTTGATTGTGTCATCCTTCTTAATGAAATGGGGAAAGACTTACAATTTCTCAATGTCTTTAGGATACATAGGTATGTAATCCCCTTGAGAAATAGGATTCTTGATATGTGCAACATAGTGGACTGGCCTATCAAAGAAAAAATTGTTTCGAAGGACATCCTCATGATCTATGTCTCACAAAGTACCCCCATCAACATACTCCCATGGGGTCTAAACTAACTTAGGATCCACCAAAGTTACCAAATTGCAAAATATAATGTCAATGGGATAATGTGGACCCTCATCCTCATCATTCCACTCCAAGCCTTGATGATATAAATATTTGGTATGAGTAATAAGGTGATCATCATCATCAAATGGTAAAGGTTGGTTTTTATTGGGTATGTAGCCTATGCTACATATTCCAAGATAAATATCAAATTCTAAAGGCAATTAAATGCCTCTAAATTATGGCCTCAAATATTTACCTATATATCACATACTAGATAGGGTCTACTTAGAAAGTAGGTAATCATTGGACAGTTTACAATGGGCAAAAAAACACTCTACAAGAAGAGTATTGCTACCATAAATCCTTTCTTCTAGGGATGCACCAATAAATATAAAGGTACATGTGCCAATGTGCACAACTTCACCCTTGTTATTAGGCATACCCATAGTCCTTGGTGAAGGTGGTAGCTTGGCTAAATCTAGAAGATTATCTTAAAGAAAAAAATTGATATGATCTTGTGATGAAACATTGATTAGTTGTTACTCACTCACTTTTAAAGATTCAAGTTGCTTGGTAAGTTGATATGAAGAAACTAATGGGTGTAAATTAATATTATATTGAGCTTGATAAACCATTGAACAATATTGAAATGGATGAGGGTTTCCCAAAATGGTGTCAAGATACTCTTTGAATTTGAACTTCAAACATTGATGAAAAGTAGAATGGACAACCCTAATTACATGAATCCAAGAGTATTCAAGAAGGAGATTAAAATATGTAGGGAAAATTACCACATAAAATAAGGTATCTAGTGTCTTATATCCAACCCTAAGGGGGAGGGATATAATGCCACAAGCCTCTTAGGACTCATTGTTGAAATATTTGATGATGACATATAATTTAGTTAGATCTTCCTCTTTTAATCCAAAATTTAAGAAATAATTTTATGTGCATAGATTGATAGAGGAACCATTATCTATAAATATTCGCTTGATAAAATTTTTTCCAATAAATGTAGTGATGTAGAGGGAAGAATCCCCTCACAATTTTGAGGAAGGAATATCATCATTCAAAAAATGTGGTATGATGTATCCCATGGGAAGCTACAACATCGGCTATAGTGCTAGGGGAAATATCTTGAGGGACATATTGTTGACTTAGAAGCTTCAACAAAGGTTCCCTATGAATAGGAGAAGTTTGTACAAGCTATAAGAGGTAAATATTGGTTGGGATACTAGCTAACTATTATTGAATGTTGAAGAAAACTTGAGGTTGTGGTTTCAACACTAAAGGTGGGTTTTCTATTCTTGTGCTTATTTTTTGGGTACTCTTAAAAACTAAGGGTGGTTTTGAATGTTGATTAGATTAAGAACTTATATCATGTTGAGATTGAAGTTGTTACCTTGTATTTGTTGCTATCATAGCAACCATATTGTTGTAGGAATATGGCACATTATGATTTACACGTGATTAGCTATTTTTTACCCATGATTAGGTAGGGGATGTTAGAAGATCCCAATGTCCTAATTAGTTATGGATTCTTTTTGAGTAGGAGGTTAATTGTTTGTTGGAGTATTGCATTGATAACCCTTTATAATGAGACAACCTACATCAATTAGGTCCTAAAATACATGTTTCAACATCTTAAATGAAGTTTTCATGTGCCCCTCCACTCTATGATACTCAGAATGTTGATCTAGATTACGCCAATTAGACATGGTTTTAGGTTTCCTTAGAACCAAAAAATTATTTTTGTTGAGTCTTATGAAATTCCTTCATTGGGGATTTTGAGGTGCACTAAGCACCATATTATACAAGGTGTTAATAACACTATTAATAGGTTTGATATATGTTACCCCATCACAAACTACATGCTTGTTCTTATACTATGTTTTTATCATCCAATATTACTTTTTCTTTGGATTCGATTGACCTCTTCAGATAAGGGCTTGCTCTACGCTTCTTGATAGATCTATTGCTTGGTAAAAGTAGATGATAGTCATTGTTTCCAATTCATTAGATATTTGCTCTTACAAATTTCCAATAAAGAACTCCAACATGTCTGGCGGAGGTAAGGTATATCTCAATCATCCAACTAAACTCCTCAAACAAGACAAGAATTCTAAAAAACATTCATATTTAACTTATTTCAACATATAAATATCTTTCATAGCCATATTTTTATCAACATAAGCTCCAAATTATTGAATAAATAATTATGCTATCTCTTCAAGATTCCTCAAAGAATGATGTGGTAGTTGATATTACCATTCTAATACCATACCACAAATTCTCCTAGGTAACATTTTTAGCAATAAAATGACATTATATATAATATCATGCAATGTTGTCCTAAAAATCCTTAAATGTTCAATTAGGTCCACCATTCCATTATAAATAGATAAAATTGATATTATAAAATGCTCATGGTAGGGCCTAGAGGTGATGATAACGTCTAAGAGTTGATTGCACATTTTATTATAATTGTAGGTGAAACTTGGAGGTTGAACCATATCCACTTTTGAAATGAATTGTTTCACCACATTTGTCAAACTTTGCACATCAAGTTTGCTATTGTGCAATACCCCTAGGTTCCCTAAGGGAGAGTTATAGATAAAATATTGAAAGGGAACTTTGCCAATGTTGGAGGCATTAACACTGTTATGGTATGCATTATGATATGTGGTATCATGATATGGAGGATAATTATCATTGTTAGCTTTTTAGGATATATGCAGTGGAGATATCTAACATAGGTCCCAATGATATAAAGAAAATATAAAAGAAAGTGAAATAGAAATATGACTAAAATATACTATAAATAGAAATAATAAAAATATAATGCAATATGGAGGAAATGGTCACTCCATTAATATGAGCTAAACAACTACGTTATACTCAATACAAGAGTACTTAAGAGATGAGATGATATGTTATATATGAGATATATGATCTACTACTATGGGGGCCCTTTATATAGGAAGATAGATTCCTTTGCCAACACTCTACATAGTTGTACAAAAGGACAACTTGCACATTACAACTTTCACATTGCCACTTGTTCATTTATTACATTGCTTGAAGTAATCAGATAACTTCCCCCTAAAGTAATCTCCTATCCTAACTATGTACCTAAGGTAATGCATTTACATGACCCAAATAATGTAATATACTCTAACTCTAACACCCCCTTGTATTACATTATTTGGGTATTGAAGATTTAAATCTTCAATATGGAACTCTGTCTTCAGATGTTCTTCATATTTATCTGGTCCTCTTTAATGAATTGTGTGCCTTCTTGTATTAGTTCTTCTTCTTTATTGGTGTCATGAATGGAACTTATATTCTCCTTCATTGCTTATTTTATCTGATCAGGTAAGTAGTTAGTGTCTCCATATGATGCAAAGAGGGTTGTAGCTTAGGGTACTTCATTCTTTATGATTTATTTTTTACTCATGTCTTCTTTGCAAAAATTTCCTTTAGCATGTCTTTTCTTATTTTTCCTCCTTCTATTGCAATTTTGCATGGATACTAGTGGAATTTTTGCTTCATGAGGTGTTAGTCTATCATCACATTAATATTGATTTGTATTGCTAAATTGCTTTACATGTTAAGTGAGTGCAAACACAATTAATAATAGGTAAATCATCAAACACTCCTCATATGTGAATATAACTATATTTTATGAATTCCACCATGCCTTGAAAATATTTTCATGAAGATAACCAATTATTGCTTCAAAGCTACCCTATTTTGCTTATTTCAAAAAGAAGGAGAATTTCTCCTTATTTCTAGTTGATAGATTTTCATATCCTTCAAGGGTATATATCAAGTTTTGAGAATATAATTCCATTTCATGAAATAATTCTTTATTGATAAAGGTATTTCTTATTATTTCATCCATATTCCTTCTTTATAGTTTTGAGATAGTGTTTCTTCTTAATCCTTAGGATTGTAAATATGGATTTGATAGACCCTTTGAGAGCTTCAACTTTGTTAGTTTTCTTGTATCTCGCTAGTTAATAGATGTGGATTAGTAGTCCTTGTAGACTTTGTAGAGACCTTAGTACTTGATAATATTTGATGAATGCTATTGTTATTAAGTTTTGTAGAATGTCTTATGTTTTCCTAGTGATTTTGAAAATTCTATATGATATTAAAATTCTTTTGAGAATTATAGTTCAATTTTGAGTTCATTTTCTGAAGTTTTTTAAAAAGCAAAAATCAACTTATTTTACACCTTATTTCTCCTATTGAACTTTAAGCACTTTCTAATTTGATGAGATTTTAATAGTTGTATTTCTTTTGTTCCTTTAATGCTAATTAATTTCCAACTATCAATATTCTTTAATATACCTCTTTTTATAGCCTTTAATAATTTGATATTTATTTTTTATAACTCCCTAATGTGGAATATTAGAAAATAATTATTTACAATAATAGAAATTTTAATTTCCAAGTAGAATTCCTTATTTATCCCATGTTAAAATATTGAAAATATTATGCTATCTAATGTGTTTCTCTATTTTATATTACTTTGAAATATGGTTGATTTATTTTAATATTTCAACCTTTTAACTCCCGGTTAATGAAAGCAAATGTCAATAAAGTAGAGACCTTACCTTTGATATTGTATTTTCCACATATCTGCCACAAATATTGAATGTATATGATAGTCTAGTTCTTTACCTTTCCTTTGAGCGCTTATGGAGAATGAGGTTCATTGATTTTCCATTGGCTTCAACATTGGAATTTTTTGACCTCCTTGACCAGAGATTATAATGATATTTCACCTTTCTTCCATGCTATATTTTGGCTTGTGCTATGAGTAAACACTATAATATTGAATACATTGACTTCCTTCATCTTTGGAACCTTTTAATAGAAGAGAGTTCTTGTGCTATGTGACAAGTGTCACATCAATTACTTCTTGAGAACTTGAAGGGAATGAAGATGCTTGTAACATCTATGTGTTACAACATTCGAGGAGTGCTTATTTCCTTTGAATACAAGTGTCTCCCTTGTTATAACATACCACATTTCTTTCTAGTAACATTTCTTTGTTTGAATGTGTGAAATATGGGCATTCATGTAGTGAATGTTAGAAATTATTTTCAAGTGACATGTGTCACTTTCTTCTTATCCATGGGCTCTTTCTCTAATGCTTCTTTAATGTACCTTTGGAGCACCTATAAAACTATAATATTCTTAGCTCTTCCTTTGTTCTATGGTTCTTGCTTATGAGTTGGTTCCAACTAGAGTGAAAAGAAATGCTTTGGTGGAGCTTTGGTGGTGCTTCAGTGGAGTTTTGGTAAACCTCCAATAGAATGCTCCTTGGATTCTATTGGATTTGCATCAAATATAGTCTCTTATACCTTAATTTTATTATTTTCCAAACCCATTATGTTCTCATTTTTATCTTTAATATCATGCTTCCTTTTTCCTTTTATTATGCTATGTTTGCTTGCAGATTTGGTTGTCCAAGATGTAGAGGATATAAGACTTTCGAGAGGCTTATTTGCTTTTCTTTAAGTGTGCTAATGTTCAATTGCCTTTAGCTATTGCACCTTGTGAATAGTGTACCTTTTAGGTACTTTAAAATCTACCATAATTCCTACGTAGAATAGATTATACTGGTGCATCAATATGTAAAATATTTTTTATATAAGAATGCCCTTATTGCACTCCTTTTGTAGATTTGATTTTCCTAATTTTTACGACATATTTCTTGAATGAGATGGAGGATTTTGAGGTTGTTTATTAATTAGACACATTTTACCTTTTTGCTTGGATATTTTTCTAATGAACCCAAGTTTGTAACCATGTAGATAAAAGCTTCCTTTTTTGTGTAGAAGTAATTTTTACACACATTTTTGGTGCACTTTGAATCCTGAGACTCACTAGGTCTTGATTTGAAGCTTCTCTTGCTAATTTTAATGGTTGTTTTCTTCTCCACTCCTTGGAGGAATATGATATGATTTTGGTGGATTATTTAGACCACAAAATACTGCAAGTTCTATGCACCAAATAGTGTTTTTAGAAACTTTCATTAATCTGTTGGCTTTTATGCTCTTGATCCTTAACAATCAACAAACACAAACTAACCTTTCTGACGGTAATTAGCGTAGTGTAAATGATATTAATAATACTACAAATTTAATGCACTAAAAATATCACCTTATGACTCCAATAAAATCTTAAAATAATTTAGATGTACTTAATAATCTTTGCAACTTTTAAGAGTAATCTGTAATGAATTCTTAATAAGTATTCTATAAATTTTCACTATAAACAAAGTTGTAGGATCTAGTATTATTTTATTTTTTCCAAAGTAGATGATAGGTATTTGATAGATAGTTGAAATTTTAAAATCTATTCAACTCTAAATTAATGTGCAAATAATCCTTAAAATGAACTCTCCCTTTTTGCACTTTCTTGAAGACTATAATGCAATATATTCTTATGCAACTTTTAATCCAAATATGGTGCTTAATGGAATTTTATAATTAACCCTAATATAAAGTTCAACTCGTTGCACCTTAGTTGATTAAGTTTTTTGATGGCTTATGAAGTAGATGATGTAGATCTTGGTTTTTTTCCTTCACCAAGTTGATGCCTTGTAGTATATGAATACACAACTTATTTGTTGGTTTTCACGAATAAATTTCTCCTTCACAAATATCTAGCCTCAAAATTTCTATCTTGAGCCTTGGATTTGGTGGCTTAATCATTCTAGTGATATTCTGCTTTCTATTGTAAATTTAGAGAACTCCTTTCTTTGAATTGTGTCTTCTTGTTGTGAGAGGTAATATCCAAATATTTTGGATTTGGTAGGCTTCTTCTATATTAATATTCCTTCAAGCTTCTTTTTGAATTTTAAATTCAAATAGGATATTCTTCTTCTCGATATTATATTTTTCTTATGGTCTTCATTGGATTCTTCTTCAAGGATTTGGCACTCCTTGCCAAATTATTCTTCTCATAATTGGCACTCCTTGCCAAACTCTTCTTCTGGGATTTGGGACTCCTCACCAAATTTTTCTGCTATTGGGTTTGTTGTTAGATGGCAACAATTGTCCCAAGTCCTTCACTATCAATAAATTTTCCTTGGTAGTGGAACTCTCCTATGAGTTCTCCTAGTAAATCTTTTGACGGTGCTTCTGTAAGCTCTGCAACAAGGCTCTCTAAGCATTTTTTTCTTGATACATCTCCAAGGTCTTCTATCTTGCAGCTTCTCTAGTTTTCCACCTGAGATATTTTCATCAACCTTCTACTTCTGGAAGTGTTGGTGATGAGATCTTCTTATTGGATCTTTGATTTTGCTACTTCTGAATTCTAGAATAGGACTTTGTTGGTCCTTTATTTTTCTTCTAAAATTTGCAGGCTTTTATGGATATCATTAATCTCCTATTTATTGGAATCTTCTTTAGAGTCTTTATTTTGAGTTAGGTATTATTCTTCTAAATCAAGAATTTTTCTTTGAATTTTATTCAAGAATTCTTTTTTGGAGTTTACTTTTGAATCAAGTTTTATTTTCTAAAACAAGAATTCTTCTATGAATTTTTATTCAGAACTAAGGCTTATATGGCCTTCAAGGCTTCTATGGACTTTAATAAGTCAAGGTTTCTCTAGCCTATTCTTATTCTAGGTCTCTTTAGCCTATTCTTATTCTAGAATTATTTGGACTATTCTTCTTCTAGGTATCCTTGGCCTTTTCTTCTTCTGCACTCTGTAGGTATTAATCTTGAATTGAGATCACCAAACTCCTATCTCATCTTATGAATCAAATTATGGAGTCCTTTATTCATTGATTCTACTTTAAGGCTACTGTGGCCTTTTCTTTACTTTTGTAAATTTGCAGGATTGTAACTCTTGTAATATGACCTTTCTCAAAGTATTTGAATTCTTCAATATCTACCTTGTTTCTACAAGTGCTAGAATGATTCTTTAAGATGTTCTTCCTAACACTCTTGTAGGAAGCTTCCCAAATTTTTATTGAATCTCATTTTCGTGGAATAAATTGTTAGAAATTGAAACGAAAGAAATTATAAATCTGGAGATGATAATATTCATTAGTTAATTTTTCAAACTAGTGGCTTCAATGCTAAGTCCTAGTTTTCATGAGTTTTTTTCTAGAAACTCTATGGAAATACCCTAGCTAGATGTAATATCATATTTTCTACAACTATGATTTATTTCAGTCTTCACTTTTCTAACCCTATTGACTACTGTGGCTATTTCTATCAAATAGTCCTAATGGTAAGTTTTGCATGTACTAGAAAAGATGCAAGTCAACATTAGTAATGGTGACTCTCCCTATTCCTCTTGACCTACTATAATTCTCTTATTATGGATGTAGATCCTCCTATCTCGAAGGACCGTTGCTCTGATACCACTATTAGATTTTGAGGTTATATGTAGTGGAGAGATCTAACATTGGTCCCAATGAAATATATGAAATATGAAATAAAATGAAACAACAAAATGAATGAAATATGCTATAAATAGAAATGATAAAAATACAATGCAATATGGAGAAAATGATCACTCCAATTAATGTGAGATAAAGAGCTACATTGTACTCCATATAGGAGTACTTGAGAGATAAGAAGAAGAAATGAGATTATATGATATATGTGAGATATACGATCTACTACTATGAGACCCTTTATATAGGAATATAGATTCCTTGGACAAAACTCTACCTAGGATTCACCAGGAATTGTTTTAGGACTCACTACAAGTCTGGGGATGGAATTTTTGATGTGTATATTTAGCAATTACCTATGTTTGGCCTTTCTAAAATCTAAGTTATGGAAAATGAATGAACAATACAAGACAAACATAAATGCTAGAAAATAAAGGACTAACCCTATAATGATTATTAATTTTTTGCAATTCTTTTTAGAAATATTTTAAGATAATGCACAAGCAAAATTAACCCTAGGATGTAAACTATATAATTTTTCTCTTTTCAATTCCTAAAAATAAATCAAAATATTTTTCTTTCTTTTGTTTATGATTTAGATCTTTAGTGTAAGTAGAAAGAAAATAAAAAATAACCTAAATATTATCTAGGGCACTTATCTGGTCTAACGATTGATCCTAGCTTTAACTTGCATCCAAAATATCCAAAAAACTTCAAACCTATAAAATAATTTCACAAAACCCTAGAAAATGTAATCAGTGTTTGGGTGCCTACTTAGGCCACTATATGACTAAGCTTGGTGGTGCAACAATCAATACCCCTATGTCCTTTTAGCTAACCTTTCAAAATTAAAAATGATTATTTACCTTTGGAATATATCAAGATATGATTGTATGAAACAACAAACTAGATGTGAATAGAATGAACATAATGCTTAACTATTATGCAACTAGAAATTTAGGGTTTTGGGGATAAATGGTTGCCCTTAATATGATATGATTTAAATGCAAGTGTAATATAATGCTAGAAGTTAAAAAAATGATAACAATAGGGACATAATGCAAAGTATATGTGCAAACCAAAATCCTAGGGTTTGGGGATAAATAGTGTAAAGAAAAAAAGATCAACACCAATAATGGAAACAAAACAAAGAAAATAATATTTATAAGTGCATCAAATGACTAAAATTATATTATCAAATGAGGGATCCTTGATCTCCTCTTTATACATTAGATATGCCCCAAATTAGAGTTACAAACAATATTTTACTTTGATACACTCATTTACAATGAGAAGGTTGAAACCCTCAATCAAATGATGATGGTTTCTTCGGATCTTCCATGCTCCAAACAAGGGTGAGTGATTTTGTGTATCCCTACAAGGCCACTCAAGCTACAAAAACCATCAATGAAGATATTTCCTGTACCTACATACAAACCACAACACAAAACATATCAATAGTATATGTGACGACTCCATAATGTAAGGCCCTATATAAGAACAAATCTACTAAAACCTAACTATAGTGATGATAAAATGTAAACTGATTACAAGAAACTTAAGTTAGAAATTAAATAACAACCTTTTTAAAATACCTAAGTTACTATATCTACACTTCTATGGATTTGATCTAGTTTGACACAGATGCATGAAAGTGTTTGTGGGCTAGTTGGATGCCCTACAATGTCTACCAGATACTCTACAATGTTCGAGAGATGCCTTGTGATTTTTGTGAGGCACCCTAGAGCATCTATGGTCTACAATTGATGCTCTATAGGATTTAGATCTGGTTTATAGGTGTTCTAGAAGATGAATACTAAATACAATAGTTATGAGGATTCATATGAATGAGGATGGGGAATTAAATAACAAAATACTAGGGCTCACAATATGCTTGATCTCAAATGCTAGATGTCTCAAACATTCATTCACAAAAGTGAATGATATTTTATGATTTTTACTTATTTCATGCTAGGGTTTCAATGACACCAATGGGCGACCAAGATTGAAACATGATGAAGGGCTAAGATTGTGATTTGGTAAGTGATATGGATTGCATTGAATGAGTGGCTAGGATTAAGTGATGATGGGAAGCTAATATTTACTCATATAAATATATATATTTAATATATAAACATAAATATATAAAATATTCATATTTATATAAATATATATATATATATAATCTGATGATGAATGGATGTGATTAAATGATGAGTGGATACTGGAATATGAATGGCTAGGATTTGGTATCTACAAATACCTCTTTTTATATTGAATTGCATGAAACACAATGAGGTGCAAAAACAAGAGATACTTTATGTAATGGAGTCGACTCTTTCCTCATTATGGAATAAGATTAAAAAATTTTGCGGTTATAGCTTACCCCCTCAATTGGCGAATGAGTGAAGAATGAATCTCATGACCAAATTGATAGAGATGTAGATGATGTGATGAATGTGATTGATGTAATGATTAATTTTGCTTTTTCCCAAATAGAAAAAGGGATTTTGGATTGGATAATGCAATGAATGTTCATGATGGATAGATTATGTTTTTACCCCAATAGTAAAGGGGTTTTTGATTGGATGATGGAATGAATGTATATGATGTATCCTGATGTGGGAAATTAAAATCAAATTTATCTACCCCAAGTTTGGTGTGATTCTATGATATTGAAAATCTACCTTTTGGTATCATTGAAATGCAAATTTATGAAGGTGCAATATGATAAAGTCAAGGAATCAATAATTCTAGGGGCCTATTATCCCTAGTGACTAGCTCTAATTCTTGAATGAAAATGTAAAAGCAATCAATCACCCTAGGATTAGGTGACTTCTAGGAGAAAATATCCTAGTTACTGGTGCAATTTCTGAATTTGAAAATAAATGATGTAGAAAAAATTATCCATGTTTGTAACCCCACAGAGAGAGCGTCAATTATATCCTTGGGAAAATTTGCTTGAGCATAGTCACACTCAAAAAATGAGGGATCAAAATGATTTTTTTTTAGCAATAGGATGCTGGATGATAATATGAGTAAGCATCCTTGTAGTGATCTATCCATCCTACCATATTGCATGGATAACCAGTCGTTGCAATTGCTAGAAAAATAGAGTAAACCACTAGGTACAAGGTTCGCTTGATAATATAAGTAGATTTGACAATGTTGAATGGAAATACACTAATGAGTGAATGTGGTAGTGTTTAATAAATATGTATGAAGTTGAATGTATATGGAAATGCATTGATGAGTGAATTTAACAATTTTGTGAAATTTAGAACTATTTTGAGCCATTTTGAAGCAATTTAGGATATTTTTCATGACTTTTGGTCACAATAAAAAATTAAACACCAAAATCAATCCATGTTATCACAAAATGTGATGTAATGATGTGATGACTAATTAGGATAATAAATTTTCTAGTTTTATGAAAAATTGGACTAATTTGGACCATTTTGAAGCAATTTAGGATATTTTTCATGACTTTTTGTCGCAATAAAGAATTAAACACCCAAATCGATCTATGTTATCATAAAATGTGATGTAATGATGTGATGAATGATTATGATAATGAATTTTGTAGTTTTGTAAAAATTTTGACCGATTTAGGACCTTTTGAAGTTTTTTAAGCATTTTTGTAAAATTTGATCACAATCAAAAATTAAATGCCCAAATCAAATGTTATCAAAAAAAATAATGTGATGATGTAATTAATGCATGGATGGATATTGTAGTATTTTTTGGGGGTTTTCTACATTTTGAGGACCTTTGAAACCTTTTGCAGCAATTTGGATCCAAACGCTGACTAGTGTCCATAACCTGCATAAATATGGGAGGGTGTCTGAAACTTTGTAGATGTAGGGAGGCATCTGAGTGCACATGGTACATGTGCTGGATCATATGAGTATACCATATCAGCTATAAAAGGGTTACAAGGGCAAAATTTCATTTCATTCTTGCATTTGAGAGTTTGAGAAGCAATGTTTGAGTGAAGGGGAGTGAAGGAGTGTGGTGATGACGATGGAAGGAGTGGATGCAAAAATGGAATTTGATGCGTGAGTGGTAGAGGTAAGTGCTTCTAGCCCTCTTATTTAATTTTTGAAATATTTTTTAGTTTTTTATTTAGTATGTAATGTATTATATGTTGATGCATTTACTTTTGTGTTGTGCTGTAGTTGAGGATCTTGGAGACTCAACATCAATTTTCACCTATCATACTAGGGGTGAGAAAGGCACTATAGAATACTAACTTGGATTTGCTTGATTGAGTAGGATTGGATGGATGTGCACGGATAGAGGTGATGAGGGATGATGAAGGATACATCTTTGCGTTAAGAGAGAGGTGGGATCTGGATAGGAGGACATTCTAGCTCCCAATAGAAGAGATGACAGTAATGCTTGAGGACATGTACCACACTTTATAGGTACCTATGTTGGAAATTTGAGCATGTTTTTCTATCATTGATGTCAAAATGTTTGATGTCCTAATGTGATGGAGTTAATATCAAGATATTTGATTAATATCAAAAGGTTTTATGTCCAAGTTAATTGATATGCCACATGAGGCCTAAGGCAGCAAAGAAAAAGATAACTCATTTCCATGGTGTTTGGGAAAAATAATAAGGTTATTTGATGAATTTTTTCTAAGGTAATGGTGGCAAAATTTTTCCCTTAAAAGGCCTAAAATATTTTAAAATATTTTAAATTAATGAAAGAACCAAAAATAATTTTGAATATTTAAAGTATAATATTTAAATTCATTTAATTTAACTAATTATAATTTATATATAATATAAATCGAAAGCCCAAGTTTGATTTTTAAAATGCACCAACGTTGGAAGTGAATGCCTTAAAAGGCATATAGATAGTGCAAATACTAAGGTAGAAAATGCATTCCTATAATCGATATATCATTTGCCCTGTTCATCGATCAAATCATAGAAGAGAGAGAAGGGAAATTCATATGGTTCAGTTTTTGAGGTAGAAAAGGGATAAGGACAAGCAACATCAAAATTTGATTTCATTCGAGTGGATATCATAGACAATGGTTCCATTGGTGCTAGGTCATAGTAGTAGAGAGATCGTAGGTTCGAGATGCAACGACAACAGAGAGTGAATTTTTTATTTTAATAGGTTTTGGCTCCAAAAAAAGGGACAAAGGAGAGTGGGCACAATATAGATCTCATGTGACCACTTAGCTCATGTGATGGTTAAGCCGCAGCTAAGGTGTGATGATGAAGACAAGGAGGGTTTGATTCCTATGGATGTTGTAGAACTATTATTATTATTATTAACATAAACCATTCACCAATATACCAAAATATTAAATCATTCATCCATAATACATTATCCACAATAACAATCCATAAATGAGAGAGATATAGATAATACCCTTAAGGTAGGGAAACACCAATAATAATCCTTAAGGAAGGAATAACTCTACAAGATTTCCCAAGGTGAGAGGCCACTTCGTGGGCATAGACGATTACATAAGATTCTTCTTCAATGATATGAATGATTACAATAAAAAATATCTCTTCTTTATATATCCATATTCTTATTCTATTTTTGGGAGCCTACTAGTAATATAATATTATATTATAATATAATATAATATTATAATACAATCAACCTTGGGTTATGTGTGGTCCATGCCAACCCTTATACAATACAATAATATATCCCAAAATATTTATTCTTAGGTACCCTACCATGCCACCCTCCTTACAAATGTTTCATCCTCGAAACATATGAAGAAACATGATAATATGATTTTCTAAGCAATATTAGCAACTAGTACCAATCTCGATCATCCATCCATCCAAGTAAAACACGGTGATGTTGGTATGCCATTTTGTTACTTGAGTATCCAAATCTGCTTCTTTGGCTCCATGCTTCTGCTGTTGTATTTTGATAACTTGAATGACGGGTCCACTTTTTCCTTGATGTCAATGATCCACTCTAAAAAATATGATCCTTATGCTTTCTCTGCCAAACACTGCCATAGTTGGTGTCATTTTGATTCCATGTATAACCATAATATTGTTGCCTTGAACCATACTTCCAAGATTGTTGATGCTTATGGTGTGTGGATGGTGATATGGTGCAACCTTAACTTGATGTTCTACCTTCTTTGACTTCTCAACATTTGGATTCATTAATTTTAAATTATTCTACACATTGTTCTTTTAGGTTATCTTTGTTTGGTGTGTCCTTGTGCTCTTCTGTCAAAGCTTCCTTGGACTCTGTTACTATTATTTCCCCTGAATCAGTTGCTCCTACTTCTTCCATGGACTTTGTTGTTGCTACTGCCTTATTGGATTTTTTTGTAGGTTCTTCAATTTGTTTCTCTACAAGCACTTCTTGATTTTCCTTGGATCCATGCTCCTTAAACTGAGAAATATCCAACAATGTTATCTTCTTTTTCCTATGCCATAACTTCATAAACTTCTTTTGCACATTAATGTTAACAGTACCCAAAGAATCTAATAAAGGATAACCAAGAACAATATCCTTATCATCTATATCAATAGCATATAAATCTGAATTTAAAACACATTTATCCATGGTGATCTTCAAATCTTCAAAAATCTAAACATTCTCACCCTCTAGTTGTATGTCCTTAATTTTTATTGCTTGAACTTGCTACTTCTTTGCCAAAGCAATATTAATAATATTATATCTACTACCAGGGTCAATGGAAATAATAACATATTCCTTTTGAATGCTTCCATGAACCTGCAAAATAGACTTTTTAGATTCAAACAAATTCCTTTATCCATTTTCTAATTTATCTTCTACCAAAGGTATGGTTTCCTTTGTTTGCATACTAACATATTTTTTATCTTCCCTGACCTTCTCCTCTTTCTTCTTGAGTAATTTTATTTCTTTTTCATAGTCTTCGATCAAATCCATTAGGCGATCTACATAATATGGGTCCCATTTACTCAAGAATGCATGCTCCATTTCATCCACAGTGTATTCATTACTTGGTTTTTTACAAAAAACTATACACCAAGAAAAATATTTCCCTTTAAGAGATAAATTACGGGGGGATTTCCAGAAAATATTATTATGATCAAAAAGTTTCCACCAATCATCTTCTGCAAAAAAAATTTGGAGTGCCATTGTGCATGCCCTAATGCAAACTAGGGTTTTATGGAAATAAATATATTCCCACTAAGTTGAAACTAAAAATCCACATAGACAACTAGATATTCAATTTTTTATTCCAAACAAAATAAATTGAAACTTATTTTCTTACCCAAGCTAAACAAATTTTGTCTTTCAAAAAATTCGTGACTTAAAAATTCATCACTACCCTTGTTTTAGATAGCTAACTTCAGAAGGTCGTATTTCCCTCAATACTACTTGGATTCATTTATATGACCACTCATTTTAAATCTCTTAAAATTTTGCATAAATAGATCTAAAAATTGTCTAAATCAGATAAAATTTTGCAAAGATATGGCTTCTGAAATATGAGATATTTTTCTAGAAAAATCTATGAAATTCGTCTTTATCCTTATTCTGGATAACTATATTTAAAAGGTCATATATCCCTTAATATTGCTCAGATTCCTTTATATGACCACTTATTTTAAAGATCTTCAAATTCTTCACAATTTGATCCAAGAATCACATGAATTGGATAAACTTGTGTAGAGATATTGCTTCTGAAAGATGAGATGCTTTTCTAGAAAAATCTACAAATTTTGTCACTATCCTTATTACGAATGACTAACTTAAAAAGGTCATATATCCACCAAAAATTCTCAAATTCCTTCATATGACCACTCATTTAAAGCTCTTAAAATGTTGCACAATATGATTCAATAATCGCTTGAATCGGATAAACTTGCAAAGAGAGAGCTCCTGAAAGATGAGACATTTTTCCAAACAAAATTGCCCTAATTTTGCAATTTTACAAAAAAATCCACTTTCCAAAAATCATTGCTCTGATACCACTTGTTGTAAAACTATTATTATTATTAACATAAACCATTCACCAATATACTGAAATATCAAATCATTCATCCACAATACATTATCCATAATAACAATCTAGAAATGAGAGAGAGATAGATAATACCCTTAAGGTAGGGAAACACCAATAATAATCCTTAAGGAAGGAATCCACAAGATTTCCCAAGGTGAGAGGCTACTTCATGGGCATATATGATTATATAATATTATTCTTCAATCATATGAATGATTACAATAACAAATATCTCTTTTATATATATCCATATTCTTATTCTACTTTGGGGAACCTACTACTAATATAATACTATAATATAATATTATAATACAATCAACTTTGGGTTATGTGTGGTCAATGCCAACCCTTATACAATACAATAATATATCCCCAAATATCTATTCCTAGGTATCCTACCATGCCACCCTCCTTACAAATGTTTTGTCCTCGAAACATATGACATGATAATATGATTTGCTAAGAAATATTAGCAACTGGTACCAATATCGATCATCCATTTGTCCAAGTGAAACATGGTGATGCTAGTATGCCATTTTGTTACTTGATTATCCAAATCCGCTTCACTAGCTCCATGCTTTTGCTGCTGTATTTTTATAACTTGAATTATGGGTCCACTTTTTCCTTGATGTCGATGATCCACTCTAAAAAACTAGGATCCTTATGCTTTCTATACCAAACACTAACATATTTGATGCCCTTTATTCCATGCAAAACCATAATATTGTTGCCTTGAACCATACTTCCAAGATTTTTTGATGCTCATGGTGGTGTGGATGGCAATATGGTGCAACCTTACCTTGATGTTCTACCTTCTTTGACTTCTCAACATTTGGCTTCATTATTTTAAATTCTTCTACACATTGTTATTTTAGGTTATCTTTATTTGATGTGTCTTTGTGCTCTTCTATAAAAGCTTCCTTGGACTCCCTTACTTTTATTTTCCCTGAATGAGTTGCTACTACTTCTTCCATGGACTTTGTTGCTACTACTACCTTCTTGGATTCTATTTCAGGTTCTTCAATTTGTTTCTCTACAAGCACTTCTTGATTTTCCTTGGATCCTTGCTCCTTAAATTGAGAAATATCCTACAATGTTATCTTCTTTTTCCTATGCCATAACTTCATAAACTTCTTTTACACATTAATGTTAACCATACCCAAAGAATCTAACCATGGAAAACCAAGAATAAAATCCTTATCATCCATCTCAATAGCATAGAAATATGAATGTAAAATATATTTATCCATGGTGATCTTCATATCTTCAAAAATATAAACATTCTCACCCTCTAGTTGTATGTCCTTAATTTTTTTTGCTTGAACTTGCAACTTCTTATCCAAATCAATATTAATAAAATTATATTTGCTACCAAGGTCAATGGAAATAATAACATGTTCCTTTTGAATACTTCCATGAACCTCCAAAATAGACTTTTTAGATTCAAACAAATTCCTTTGTCCTTTTTCTAATTTATCTTCTACTAAAGGTATGGTTTCCTCTATCTACATACTGACATATTTTTATCTTCCCTAACCTTCTCCTCTTTCTTCTTGAGTGATTTTATTTCTTTTTCATAGTCTTCGATCAAATCCATTAGGCGATCTACATAATATGGGTCCCATTTACTCAAGAATGCATGCTCCACTTCATCCATAGTGTATTCATTACTTGGTTTTTTACAAAAAAATATCCACCAAGAAAAAGCTTTCCCTTTAAGAGATAAATTAAGGGAGGGTTTCCAAAAATGATTATTATGATAAAAAAATTTCCACCATTCCATAGCATCAATATCATCTTCTCCTAAAAAAATTTAGAGCAACATTGTGCATGCCCTAATGCAAACTTGGGTTTTATGGAAATAAATATCTTCCCACTGAGTTGAAGTTAAAAATTCACATAGAAAACTAGGTCTGAAATTTTTATTCCAAACAAAATAAAGTGTAACTGATTTGTTTACCCGAGCTAAATAGATTTTGTCTTTCAAAAAAATTGTGACTTGAAAATTCGTCACTACCCTTGTTCCAGAAAGCTGAATTTAGAAGGCCATATCTCCCTCAATACTAGTTGGATTCCTTCATATGACCACTCATTTTAAAGCTCTTCACATTCTGCATTAACTAATCCAAAAATTTCTTGAATTGAATAAAATTTTGCAAAGATATGGCTTCTAAAATATGAGATATTTTTCTAGAAAAATCTATGAAATTCGTCACTATCCTTATTATGAATGACTAAATTAAAAAGGTTGTATCTCCATCAATATTGTTACAATTCCTTTATATGACCACTCATTTTAAAGCTCTTCAAATTCTACACAATCTGATCCAAGAATTACCTAAATTGGATAAAATTACATAGAGATATGGCTTCTAAAAGATGAGATGTTTTCCAAAAAAATCTGTGAAATTCATCACTATCCTTATTTCGTATGACTAACTTCAAAAGGCCGTATCTCCCTCAATACTGCTCATATTCCATCATATGACCACTCATTTTAAATCTATTCAAATGTTGTACAATCTGATCTAAGAATCATCTAAATCAGATAAACGTATGCAGAGAGATGGCTCCTGAAATATGATACATTTTTCTAGAAAAATAATAGTCCTAATTTTGCATTTTTACAAAAATCCTCAATTTTTCAAAATCGTTCCTCTGATACCACTTTTTGCAAAACTATTATTATTATGATTAACCTAAACCATTCACCAATATACTAAAATATCAAATAATTCATCCATAATACATTATCTACAATAACAATCCATAAATGAGAGAGATAGATAATACCCTTAAGGTAGGGAAACACCAATAATAATCCTTAAGGAAGGAATAACTCCAAAAGATCTTCCAAGGTGAGAAGCCACTTTGTGGTCATAGATGATTACATAAGATTCTTCTTCAATCATATGAATAATTACAATAACAAATATCTCTTCTTTATATATCCATATTCTTGTTCTACTTTGGGGAGCCTACTACTAATATAATATTTTTTTTTTGAAGAAAGAGAAAAGCTTATATTAATACAAAGAGTATATACAAGAGGGATCGAAAACATCCCAACCAAGAACCAGGAAGCGAGAAGCCAGCACAAAGTGCAAGAGGGTAGCACTTCCCAACATAAAGCACAAGAAGAAAACCAGGCGCGAAATTACGACATGTCGCCAAATCGCGACATGTCGTGAAATCGCGACAGCCAAAGCCAGCAACTCCTGACCACCAACATTGTCGCGATATCATGACAGGTTCACCTCAGAGCAGTCATCCCTCAAAAAGGTCGTGATATCATGACGCATTTTCCGTTTGCCCCTTATACGCCAGAAGTGTCGTGAAATCGCGACAAGATTGTCAATCTGCAACCAGTCCTCCCAAGTGTCGCGAAATCGCGATGAATTATCCTCATGATGCACAAGCTCCAAAATGGTCATGAAATCATGACGTCTTTTCCAGAAGTCTTCAGTGCGCCAAATGTGTCACGAAATCGTGACAGTTCTTCTATCTGGCTCCCAGGCATCAAAAATGTCGTGATATCACGACGGATTGTCCCCTTGTCTCAGAAACACAAAAACCGTCGCGATATCGCGACTATTTTCCTCCTTGTTGCCCCTGCTCTCAAAGCGTCGTAAAATCACGACGAAACCTTCCAAAGGCCGTGGCGACAACAATTGTCGCGATATCACGACGGTTTTTCCCCTTGTCTCCAAAAAACAAAAACCGTCGCGATATCACGACTTTTTTCCTCCTTGATGCCCCTGCGCTCAAAGCGTCGTGAAATCGCGACGAAAACCTTCCAAAGGTCGTGGCGAAAAAACTTGTCACGATATCGTGATGATTTTTCCCCTTGTCTCCGAAACACAAAAATTGTCGCGATATCGTGACTGTTTTCCTCCTTGTTGCCCCTGCGCTCAAACTTGTCGCGATAACGCGATAGTTTTTCCTTTGGTCTCCGAAACACAAAAACCATCTCGATATCACGATTGTTTTCCTCCTTATTTCCCCTATGCTCAAAGAGTCACAAAATCGTGACAGAAACCTTCCCAAGGCCCTGGCAACAAAACCTGTCGCGATATCATGACAGTTTCATGCCATGGGCCGCGACAGCAAAGCAGGTCACGAAAACGCGACAAAAATCATCCTTAGTACAAAATTTTCTCATTGATTCAAGAATTTTGCAAGTCCCTGTTGAATCTCAACATTTTCCACAGGCATGTCACTGTGTAGCTGAACTCCAACCTCCTTTTCCGCACCCATCTTCGCAAGGAAATCAATCACCGTATTTAAGTCACGACTCACATGGATAGGGATCACATCATCTAATTCCTTCCAAAGGTCCTTGATTTGAGAGACTAAAATCTGTATCTTCTAAGCTTTCAAAGCAAAGTTCCTCATACAATCAAGAGCGCCAACCAGAATTTGAGAATCTGTCTCAAGGAGTATCTTTCTGTATCCCTGCTTGACAGCCCAGATGGAAGCAATTTTGATAGCATAGGCTTCGGCTTCATTATTGGTGGCTCTTCCCAGACCCTGTAGTTCCTAGTAAAGCACAGTTCCAGCATGATCACGACACACAACACCAATTCCAGCATTGCTCGGATTGCCCTTTGCAGCTCCATCTGTGTTAATTTTAACCCAGCCTGCTGGGGGGGGCTTCCAACTGGCTATGTTCTTTCTAACCTGTGCAATAGCTCTCTCTTCCTGAGGACCCAGCTCAGCCAAAATTTCCTCATCAGCATATATGGCAACCATCTCTGTGACTTTGCTCCAGATAACCTGCCATATTCCATCAAGCGAGGAGAAGGTCTCTCTAAAGATTCGAGCGTTTCTTTCCAGACACACTTGCCACCAAATGAAGGAAAGACCAAGATCCCATCCCAGACGGAGGGCTTTAGATTTAAATCTGCCTTTCTTCCATCTTTGCTAGATATTGTTCTAAGTCAGAGCATCATTACTCTAGAGTTTAAAAAATGAAAACCACCGATTCCAAATCTGACCTGTGAAAGAGCACTCAAACATCAAATGATCAGCAATCTCCTCATTCTTATGACATAAAATACACTGAGAAGGGCCAATGATTCCTCTATTTCTGAGGAAATCGAAGGTGAGAATGCCATTGTGCATAAACTACCAAGCAAAGAAGTTCACTTTCGGCCAGCACTTGGAATGCCAAATCTTCTTCCAATATTGAACCGAAAATGAATGCGGGGGAGGCTCTGGGAGGATCTGATCATAACCAGCCTTCACAGTATAAACCCCGAGGTTCCCATGGCCCCAAGCTAACTCATCCTCTTCATATCTTCCTGTGAGAAATCGTGCTATCAAGATGTTGGTCAAAATGGTTGCTAGCGTCGGAGGGATTGTGATCGGCCACTCCTCCAACCGCTTAAACTTCTTGAATTTATACTCACCCAACTGGCTAGTGTTGAAATAATTCTCAATAGTGACCCATCCCTAGGATTCTATGGCTGTTTTAATTGGAAGCAATTCTGGATATTCTGCAATGATGGGTGGGAACTGGTCCCAAGAGTCAGACCAAAAACGTGCCTTCTCCCCTCTTCCCACTTTCCAGAACAATTGGTCTTTAATAACTTGAGAACCCAACTTGAGAGCTTGCCAGACTAGGGATCCATTACCATCCAAAGGGAAGCGGCTTATTTCAGAGGGGTGAACTTGGCCCAGATATTTTCTGGTTAAGATTCTACTGAATAAAGAAGATGGCTGGGAAATCCATCTCCAATACAATTTACCAGCTAAGGCTATGTTGTTGAGTTTAGAGCTTCTCAATCCCAGCCCTCCTTTTTCTTTGGGCTGCGTAACTTTATCCCAGCCAACCAAGGCCCATTTCCTCTCACCCTTTGCTCCTTCCCATAAGAATCTTCTGGCAAATTTATCCAACTCTTTCCAAATAGAAGGTGGGGCAGCCAGGATAGAGAATTTATAAATTGGCATGGCTTGGATAACTGACTGTAAGAAGGTTAATCGGCCGCCATAGCTTAACCATTTAAGAGACCAATGGTTCATTCTATCTTTGAAGCCATCCAAAAGATCTTTCCAAATGTCAATTTTCAATTTCTTGAAGTGTAAAGGAACCCCCAAGTAGACTATAGGAAGAGAGGTTCTAGTGAAGCCCAAAATCTCCATAATTCTATCCTGAAGCCTTTGATCAAGGTTGAAAAAGACCACTTTGGATTTTCTATCATTGATAACCTGATTGGAGGCCCTAAGGTAGACATTGAGAGAGTCTTTGATTCCCCTAGCTTCCCTGAGACTGGCCACTCCAACCAGGCCTGTATCATCCACAAATTGCAAATGAGTCAGAATTTCTGAACCAACCTTAATACCTGTTAACAGGCCTTGAAGTCTTCTTCTGAAGAAGAGTCTACCTAATCCTTCAGCCAAAATAAGGAATAGATAGGGAGAGCAGGGGTCCCCTTGTCGGATACTGCGAGAATCTCCAAAAGGATGCGAGGGAAGCCCCTTAATTAGAACAGAATAAGAAGGCGTGGAAACACAGCTCATAACCCAGTCTATCCAGTCCTGGGAAAAACCAAAGGCGGCCAACATTTTGGACAGGAAGCCCCACTCCACTCTATCATAAGCCTTGGACATATCCAGTTTGATGAACATTCCTTTGTTACCGGAGTTTTGCATTGAATGAATAGCCTCCTGGGCAAGAACCACTCCATCCAAAATATGTCTACCCTCAACAAATCCCCCTTGTTCTGAGGAGATGAGGTTATGAAGGAGAGGTTTAAGACGTTCAGCTATTATCTTTGTGATAATTTTGTAAATCACATTACATAAGGCAATAGGCCTAAAATCAGAGATATGAACCCCTTCCTCCCCCTTAGGAATTAAAGTGATGAAGGTGTGATTTAGAGCCTTAAGCATTCTCTTATTGATTCTGGACTCCTCTGTAACAGCCAAAACATCTTCCTCCAAGATATCCCAAAAGGCCTGGAAGAACTCAATAGGGAAACCGTCTGGACCGGGAGATTTGCCTGTGCTCATACCAAATACCACAGACCTCAATTCATCTCTATCAATGGGTCTAAGGAGAGCCAGATTTTCTTCTTGAGTGACAATAGGGGGAATAACATCAAGAACTTCATTTTGAGCCCCCATGTCTTGCTCCCTACTTTCAGCAAAAAGCTTAGAGAAATAATCCATAGAGTGGGAGTGCATACCAGGAAGAGTATCAAAGGAGTATCCATTCTCATCATGTAGAGCTGCCATGTTATTCATCTATCTTCTAGCACAGGCTGATCGATGGAAAAATTTTGTATTTCTATCTCCTTCCAATAACCAAGAATTTCTAGCCTGCTATTTCCAGTAAATTTCCTCTTGGTTATCAATGTCCTCAACAACATTGCGCAGGGTGTCATCTTTAGTTTTAAGCTGTTCAGTAATTATTCCTTCCCTAAATTGTTTTTGTAACTCCTCCCAGCGGACCATCAAGGGGGCTCTTTGCAGCTGGAAATCCGACTTATTGGCGTGCCTCCACTGTTTCAGTTTACTTTTGACAAAATGAAGCTGTTTGCGGAATTTAAACATAGCTGTCCCAAAATATGGACGACCTTCATCCCACCATTGCAAAATTTTCTCATGAAGATCCTCCTTTTGTGGCCAAAAATTCTCAAATCTAAACGGTTTGTGGTACTGCCCTGTCTGAGTCCCACCCTCCAGCAGGATGGGGGAATGATCAGAAATAGGGCCATCCAAAATCTGGAATTTAGCATTCCACTTAACAAATGCCTCCTCTGAGACCAGAAAGCGATCTAACTTTACCCTCCTACAGTGTGGCTCCCTCCTCTTGTTAGTCCAAGTGAAAAAAGTTCCAGGACCTTGGATATCCACTAAGTGAAAAGCCTGGACCTGGGCAATCAGAAGCCTGTACCCCGGGTCCAAGATAGGGGTTCCACCTTCCTGATCCCGAGCAGATAATTTGGCATTAAAATCTCCAACAATGATCCAGTCACAAACTTTTCTAGAGGACCTCATGTTGTGAACAGCTTTCCATTGGAGCCTCTGGCCATCAAGGCTTTGAGCCCCATAGAAATTTGCAATTAAAACATGCTCAGCTGTGACAATATTCCTGAAGTGAGAAGTGAGAACACCCCTCCAGGAAATATGTTCTAGAGCAGTCCATTCTAGGGGGTTCCAAAGAGTGACAATCCCCCCTGAGGCACCTTGGGCAGCCACATCCATATACCCAGCGCCCCTCCAAATCCTACTAACAGTTTTACTCATAAGATCCAGCGACATTTTTGTCTCTTGGATAAGCAAAAAGTCTATTTTATACTTCCCTAAGAGTCTTTGAACAGCAGATTGATGGGTTCTACTGTTTAAACCCCTAACATTCCAAGATTTTATAATCATTGAAAACCTTGGGAGCAGTAAGAATCAATTGACCTCATCGATCCTCCATTGATCAGCTTATCTCCTTGTGCTGTGAGCAGTTCCTTATTGGATTTTCTTCCCGCTCCTTGAGAGTTATTGTTTTTAGATCTCTTCTCCACCTGAGTGATCCCTAAAGCTGGCCTTTCTCTATTTTTATCTGCATTTCCCATAGTAACATCTTTAATAGCCGGCTGTGCTGGGGAGTGTATCACCAATGCCCCAAGGTTCTCCGGTTGCATACTCTCAGAGGGTGCAGTCACCTGATCGGCAACAGGAGTGGATGAAGGAGAATCTTGAGAGTGAGTGTTGTTAATCTCACCATTCCCATCCACTCCCTCCATGACTTGGTCTTCCAGATCTAGTAATGACTTAAAAATCTCATACCGGTTGTTTGGCTTGAGATGCATCTGCTCCTTACCATTTTTCTTTTTGTTTCTCCTTCGTTTCGGCTGTTCAAAGCCATCCTTCTGAGCATCAGGACCTGGAGAAGTGTTGGAAGGTTCATTGATAGGGGTGGGCTTACCCTCTCTAGGGTGGCTTGGCATTCCAGTCGAAGCCTCCGCCTTTGTGCTCGAGGTGTTAGGACAGAACCTTGCCAAATGTCCATGCTTATGGAAAACTCTGCACCTGAAAGGTAGGGCCTCATAGTCTAACTGTTGTATCCAGGGAACTCCTGCCAACTCAAGCTCCACCTTAGCTGATAAAGGCTAGCTAATGTCCATTTCAACACAGATTCTGGCAAAAACAATTGTATTTCCCTCTATGGTGTCTCTAGAGACTCCAATATATCTGCCTAGGGAATTACCTATTATTTCTAGAACCTGCTCACCCCAAAACTCCATCGGGAGAGCGTACAGTCGGATCCAGACAGGAACAGCCATGGGTTCAATGCGAGGATCAAAGCCCACTCTCCAGGGTTGAACAAATAACCCTGCTGGTCCGTGGTTTCTCTTTTCTGATTCAAATGCTCTGTTTCTATCTGCTAAATAGGAGAAACTAATAATAAAATACCCATTGCTTATTGGCCATAAAGAGTACTCACCTTGTGGCTCCAAGTTCTGTCAAACCCAGGTATGCAAAAAATTCAAAGAATTTCGGATGCCCATGAATTTGCAGATCAAGTCATGGTTAGCTCGATAGACAATTGTTTCCTCGACCATCTTGGGTTCGATAACAATCTTAGGTCTGGAAGCGGATTGTGGGAGGCATCCATTAATGCGGTGAGCATTTGGGCTGTTGCTAGCATTCTTGAGTAGCGTTTGAAAAGAAGTCCTTTGAGCTTCACCAGTGGAAGACGAGGGGTTTTCTTTCAACATCTCAGCATATGAACTCTTTCTCCCCGCAAGAGGGACTGGAGGAGACCCCATCGGGCCCTCCCGGAGCAACGAACAAACCTTCAGAGTAATTTAAAACCAAAACGCCAAAGTCTCTGGTAAGATCTAACGGGCCAGAAACCCACGAGCATCGCCCGACGCCAGTTCAGAGGTTTTCCCGCCAAATCGCCGAGAGCCAGAGTTCAGTTAAGAATCATTCCAATATCAACTACTAATATAATATTATATTATAATATAATGTAATATTATAATACAATAAACCTTGGGTTATGTGTTGTCCATGCCAACCCTTATACAATAAAATAATATATCCCCAAATATCTATTCCTAGGTACCCTACCAATGGCAGGCAGTGTGCAAAGGCATTAATTTTTGTTTAATTAAATTGATGCCTAAGGTCCTAAGTTACAAGGTATGCGCCTAACTTGGGAGGTATAAGGTTATAAAATTTGTTTTTATTTTTGCCATTAAAAGGGGTTTGAAATAAATTGATTTTTGATCTAGTGAAGTTGTTAAGTGCCTTGGAATATTATTTTGAATGGTGGTTATATTTCTTTTGGAAATGCATTAATGACAAGTAGGAGATATAAGGTGTAAATGAAAAATTATTTGTGTAATTTGTGATCTTGTTGGGTTGATTTAATTTGCAATATTAGGAGTTATAAGGTGTAAAATTGGTTTGAATTTTATTGTACCTTTTGCATTATGAAGAAGAGTATTTGTGGGATTATGATGAAACTTTAATGCATTTTCCTTGAGATCAAAAGAAGGGTTCTAGAGTATATTTTCAGATTTCACTGAGCACATTTTGGAAGGAATATTTTGTGGATGTTTTGAAATAGATTGTTGCTATCTAACCCTTGAGTGGCACAAGGAGGATTGGTTGATTATAAGATAGGTTTTGAAGATATATCTCCATAAAAACAAAAGGTATGGGCACATCATCTTTGGTTTGAAATGTTTGTTGGAATGAATGTTGTGAAATATAAGGTGGAGTGAAAAGGATTGTTTGATAAGCATTGTTGGAAATATTTGAGTGAGTTCTATATGCTTCATTGGTGAATGTTTAGAGAACATTTGAGATAGAGATTGAAGATTATTTGAGTTAGGGTTTGAGACCCACATTGTGCTCTTTGTTTGAAGAAGTATGAAAACACTTGTTTAGGGTTTGTGAGCAAGTTGTGTTTCATTGATTGAATGATTGAGTGAAACTTCTTGAGCATTGGTTTTGAGTGATATTGAAAGTGAATGTGCAAACATTAGAAATTAGATTTGTGAAAGTGACAAACTTAATGATTGAGTAGAACATATTGAGTTTTTGATAGAGTACATCATTCTCTATATGTTCTAGAGGTTAAACGAATTCTGGATAGAATATGTCTAAACTGCTTCAAGTTAAAGGAATTACTTTGAAGATTAGACAAAGCATTTGATAGAATTGTGAGGAAGATTTGATATTGATTGAGCATATTTTGTGAGCTATTTTGAGCATGTGTTAGAGAAGGTTTGAGCATATGCTAGGGAAGATTTGAGCAAGTCTTGGTGAAGACTTGAGAGCAGATTGAGCAAGTTCTTGAGAGGACTTGAAGGTAGATTTGAGCAAGTCTTGGTGAAGACTTGAGAGCATATTGAGCAAGTTATTGAGAGGACTTGAAGGTAGATTTGAGAAAGTCTTTGTGAAGACTTGAGAGCATATTTGATTGATTTATTTGTTCAAGATTTGTGTTAAGGCTTGGGATAGATCTAAGCAGAGTTGATTGAGTGATTTGTTCAAGATTTGTGTTAAGGCTTAGGGTAGATCTAATAAAAGTTTATTGGTGATTTGATCAAGCTTTGTGTTAAGGCTTGAGGATAGATTTGAGATATATTTGTGAGCAGAGATAGAGTAGAATTGTACTATACTTGGGACAGAGTTTGGTGTATATTTGAGATAAAGTTGAAAGTAAGCTTTGGAGGTGATAGAGTAAAGAGGATAAAAGTATCTAGTGGATAGATATCCATTAGCCAGGGTAGTGAGGACAGAGGTATTTAGTGGATAGAGATCCATTATCTAGAGTAATGGGGACAGAAGTCTTCTAGAAGATCATCAACCAGAGTAAAAGGGAAAGAGTTCTCCTATGGATAGAGTTCCATGAACCAGAGAAGAGGGGAAAGAGTTCTCCTATGGAGTGTGATCCATGAACCAAATGGGAAGATAGATTTCTTCTATGGAGAGAGATCCATGAACCAATTGAGGAGATAGAGGTCTCCTAGATCAAGTTCCATGAACCAAAGAAAAGGGGAAAGAGTTCTCCTATGGAGAGAGATCCACAAATCAGAGCATATGGGATTGGTGTCTCCTTTGGACAAAGGTCCATAAACATTGTAATAGGGAATTGATTCCCAAGATATTTGTTGAGAAAATTTAGTAGAAATATTTTCTCCATGGAGTAGCCCACATTGGGTGAACCATGTTAAATTGGTGTCTCTATTATGTGTGATGATTTATGCATTGATTTGATTACTGCTATTGATATTACCATTGATAATATTGGATAATATTGTTTGGGAAAGAAAAGTGAAAGTTGATCTTATATTGTTCACCACCCCTCTCAGTATAAGCTTGTGTTCTTCAATTGGTATTAGAGTGGGTTCCTTTGGAAGAGTTTAACAACTTGAAGGAAAAGTATACAGGAACACAAATGGCATCTCAGAGTGGATCTTCAAAAAATAAGGTACCATTGTTCGATGGGAACAATTATGCTTTCTGGAGCATAATAATGAAGACTTACTTGATGGCACAAGGATATGAGACATGGCAAGTAGTTGAGGATGGATACACACCTCCAACTAGTCCTCCTACAGATAAATATGGTAAGATCCTACATCTATATAATGCAAAGGCAATGAATGTAATCTTAAGTGGTTTACATGAAGTAGAGTTTGTAAAAGTTATGCATTGTAAATCAGCAAAAGAGGTTTGGGATAAATTGAAGCAAACATATGAGGGAGACAAAAAGGTCAAAATGGTAAAATTGCAAAATCACAAAAAGACATTTGAAGACTTAAATATGAAAGAAGAGGAAAATATTGCTGCATACTTACTTCATGTGGATGAGGTTGTTAACACCATGCGAGGACTTGGATTTAAAATAGAAGAATCTGATGTTGCTCAAAAGGTTTTAAGGTCACTTCCTATGAGGTATAATGGAAAGGTTTCAGCCATAGAAGAAACAAGAGATATTGAAACTTTGACTATGGATGAGTTACATGGAACTCTCACAACTTATGAGATGAGAATAGTAAATGATCCTATTCCCAAGAAAGAGGTAGCCTTCAAAGTAGAAAAGAAGACAAAAGATAAGAAGCCAGATTCAAGTGATGAGTCATCTAGTGATGAAGAAGCAAACTATGGCAGAAGGAACAAGAAGGACTCAAGAAAGCACAAAGGTACAAAAATAGTTAAGTGTTTCAATTATGGTAAATATGGTCACTATGCATCTAACTATCCAAAAGCTAGAAGTAGTAGTAGTGAAGAGAAACAAGATCATAAGAGAAAGGAAGCAAGAAAATCCAGGTATGAAAAGAAAAATAGGTATGGACAAAACAAGCATGAAAAAAAGTTTTTTCAGAGGCATAAGAAGAGTTTTTATGCGGATAAGATAGGCAAGGTTTCAAGTGATAGTGATGAAAGATCCTCAGATAGTGAAGAAGAAGAAATTCTCTTTTTGGCAATAGAAGATGAAGGAAGTGATCCTATTGAAGATAAATCTAAAAAATATGAAGATGCTCTCGAAGACAAAGAAGTAGAAAAAGAATCAGAAGATGAAGAGGAAGGAGTAGTAGATCTAGAAGCTAAACTTATTTTTGCTCTAAAAGAATTGAAAAAGGTTAGAAAGTAGAATTCAAGATTCAAGGCTCAATTTCAAGAATGTGATGAAGAGAAAGGAAAGCTTATACAAGATCTGACAAACTCAATAGCTAAGACAAGGAGATTTAAAGAAAATTTAGAAGCAAAAGTCTTAGAATGTGAGAGATTAGAACAAGAAGTAGTTTCTCTAAGGAAGGAAATGGAAGAGTCTAAGGACAAGCTACACAAGTTTTGGAAAAGTTCAAAGACTGTGGATAATATTATCAATGCACAAAGACCTTCATCTAACAAAATAGGACTTGGTTTTGAAGAAAGACAAGAGAAACAAGAAGAAGGGTCAAGCTCAAGATCCAAAGAGGAAGAAGCTTCAGAAGAAGAGAGTGAAGGAGAAAGTGAGACTTATGTGAATAGAAGTTTCACCAAGAAAGGAAACAATGCACAAACAAGGAACAGGGAACATCACAGGGAAGAAAGGACTAAGAGACCAATGGGTCCAAGGAAATATTTCTTCAAAGGATATTGTTTCTCATGTAATAGGTTTGGTCACAAGGCTATGCATTGCAGGACTCATGGAAAGGAGTATGGTATTACTAAGAGGAACTTCAAAGATGGACATTTCTTTCAAGGGTATTGCTACTCTTGTAATCAATTTGGTCATAAAGCAATTCACTGTAGGGTTCATGATAGAAATAGGTATGGCTTCACCAGGAGGAACTTCAAGATATTTGCACCTTCAAGGAACCACAACATTAAGTGTTATAAGTGCAATAATATTGGGCATAAGGCCAAGTGGTGCAGAACAGAGTTTCCAGAGCTTCCAGAGACAAGCAAGAACAAGGATACTCAAAGGGATCAAAAGGGTATGTTGAGAAAGAAGGTTGACAAAGGAAAAGAGCATTGTATGTTGGGAGTAATTTTACTCCCACCCCAAAATTAATCACCTCAAGGAGAGGAGGTGGGGAGGGGGCTAAGCTAAGAGTCTTATATTTAGCCCCAAAGGTGGCCCTTTGCCATTGATGTCAAAGGGGGAGATATTTGAGTTAGGGGGAGAGAATTCAGTCAGGGGGAGCAGTTTCTCAAGGGGAGAAAAATTGGAAAAAGGTAAAAAGAATGCTTAAGGATAAAGGGTTGCCATCAATGACAAAGGGGGAGATTGTTGGAAATTTGAGCATGTTTTGTTGTCATTGATGTCAAGAGGTTTGATGTCCTAATGTGATGGAATTAATGTCAAGAGGTTTGATTAATATCAAAAGGTTTGATGTCCAAGTTGGTTGATATGGCACATGAGGCATAAGGCAACAAAGAAAAATATAACTCCTTTCCATGGTGTTTGGGAAAAATAATAAGGTTATTTGATGAATTTTTGCTAAGGTGATGGTGGCAAAAGTTTTCCCTTAAAAGGCCTAAAAGAGTTTTAAATATTTTAAATTAATGAAAGGCCCAAAAAGAATTTTGATATTTAAATTATAATATTTAAATTCATTGAATTTAAATAATTATAATTAAAATATAATATAAATCAAAAGCCAAAGTTTGATTTTTAAAATGTGTCGACGTTGGAGGTGAATGCCTTAAAAGGCATATAAATAGTGCAAAGACTAAGGTGGAAAAGGTGTTCCAATAATCGATATATCATTCACCCTGTTCGTCAATCGAATCGCAAAAGATAGAGAAGGGAAATTCATTTGGTTTAATTTTCGAGGCAGAAAAGGGATAAGGACAAGTGGCATCAAAGTTTGATTCCATCCGGGTGGATAGCCCAGATGGTGGTTCCCTTGGTGCTAGGTCGTAGCAGCGGGGAGGTCTCGGGTTCGAGACACGATGGCAGCAGAGAGTGAAGTTTTTATTTTAAAAGGTTTTGGCGCCAATGAAAGGGATAAAGGAGAGTGGGTGCAACATAGATCTCGTGTGAGCGCTTAGCTCATGTGGTGGTTAAGCCACGGCTAAGGCGCAGTGGCGGAGGCAGTGAGGGTTCGATTCCTATGGAAGGCAACGTGCAAAGGCATTAATTTTTTATTTAATTAAATTGATGCCTAAGGTCCTAAGTTACAAGGTATGCACCTAACTTGGGAGGTATAAGGTTATAAAATTTGTTTTTATTTTTGCCATTAAAAGGGGTTTGAAATAAATTGATTTTTGATCTAGTGAAGTTGTTAAGTGCCTTGGAATATTATTTTGAATGGTGGTTATATTTCTTTTGGAAATGCATTAATGACAAGTAGGAGATATAAGGTGTAAATGAAAAATTATTTGTGTAATTTGTGATCTTGTTGGGTTGATTTAATTTGCAATATTAGGAGTTATAAGGTGTAAAATTGGTTTGAATTTTATTGTACCTTTTGCATTATGAAGAAGAGTATTTGTGGGATTATGATGAAACTTTAATGCATTTTCCTTGAGATCAAAAGAAGGGTTCTAGAGTATATTTTTAGATTTCACTAAGCACATTTTGGAAGGAATATTTTATGGATGTTTTGAAATAGATTGTTGCTATCTAACCCTTGAGTGGCACAAGGAGGATTGGTTGATTATAAGACAGGTTTTGAAGATATATCTCCATCAAAACAAAAGGTATGGGCACATCATCTTTGGTTTGAAGTGTTTGTTGGAATGAATGTTGTGAAATATAAGGTGGAGTGAAAAGGATTGTTTGATAAGCATTGTTGGAAATATTTGAGTGAGTTCTATATGCTTCATTGGTGAATGTTTAGAGAACATTTGAGATAGAGATTGAAGATTATTTGAGTTAGGGTTTGAGACCCACATTGTGCTCTTTGTTTGAAGAAGTATGAAAACACTTGTTTAGGGTTTGTGAGCAAGTTGTGTTTCATTGATTGAATGATTGAGTGAAACTTCTTGAGCATTGGTTTTGAGTGATATTGAAAGTGAATGTGCAAACATTAGAAATCAGATTTGTGAAAGCGACAGACTTAATTATTGAGTAGAACATATTGAGTTTTTGATAGAGTACATCATTCTCTATATGTTCCAGAGGTTAAACAAATTCTGGATAGAATATGTCTAAACTGCTTCAAGTTAAAGGAATTACTTTGAATATTAGACAAAGCATTTGATAGCATTGTGAGGAAGATTTGAGATTGATTGAGCATATTTTGTGAGATATTTTGAGCATGTGTTAGAGCAGGTTTGAGCATATGCTAGAGCATATTTGAGAAAGTCTTGGTGAAGACTTGAGAGTAGATTGAGCAAGTTCTTGAGAGGACTTGAAGGTATATTTGAGAAAGTCTTGGTGAAGACTTGAGAGCATATTGAGCAAGTTCTTGAGAGGAATTGAAGGTAGATTTGAGAAAGTCTTGGTGAAGACTTGAGAGTAGAGTTGATTGATTGATTTGTTCAAGCTTTGTGTTAAGGCTTGGGGAAGATATAAGATTTGATTGAGTGATTTGTTCAAGATTTGTGTTAAGGCTTGGGGAAGATCTAAGCAGAGTTGATTGGTGATTTGATCAAGCTTTGTGTTAAGGCTTGAGGATAGATTTGTGAGATAGATTTGTGAGCAGAGATAGAGCAAATTTGTACTAGACTTGGGATAGAGTTTGGTGCATATTTGAGATAGAGTTGAAAGTAAGATTTGGAGGTGATAGAGTAAAGAGGATAGTAGTCTCTAGTGGATAGAGATCCATTAGCCAGGGCAGTGAGGATAGAGGTATTCAGTGGATAGAGATCCATTAGCTAGAGTAGTGGGGATAAAAGTCTTCTAGAAGATCACCAACCAGAGCAGAGGGGAAAGAGTTCTCCTATGGATAGAGTTCCATAAACTAGAGAAGAGGGGAAAGAGTTCTCCTATGGAGTGTGATCCATGAACCAGCTAGGAAGATAGAGTTATTCTATGGAGAGAGATCCACAAACTAGTTGAGGAGATAGAGGTCTCCTGGATCAAGTTCCACGAACCAGAGAAAAGGGGAAAGAGTTCTCCTATGGAGAGAGATCCACAAATCAGAGCATAGGGGATTGGTGTCTCCTTTGGATAGAGGTCCATAAACATTGTAATAGGGAATTGATTCCCAAGATATTTGTTGAGAAAATTTAGTAGAAATATTTTCTCCGTGGAGTAGCCCACATTGGGTGAACCACGTTAAATTGGTGTCTCTATTGTGTGTGATGATTTGTGCATTGCTTTGATTACTGCTATTGATATTGCCATTGATAATATTGGATAATATTGTTTGGGAAAGAAAAGTGAAAGTTGATCTTATACTGTTCACCCCCTCTCAGTATAAGCTTGTGTTCTTCAACCTATTGAGGTATTGCGTGTCAAAGTTGATCATGATAAGGAGTATGATATAATCCTTATTTCTTATTATGGGTGGGAGGGGTGAACATCAGGGGTTGTTGCATCAGGTACTTGGAGATGTATGTGAAGGGGGAGTTGGAGGAACTACCAACCTTAGTCATGTTCCTGATGGCTAATGTGTTTGTTCTTAACAACACCAAATGTTGGTTCCCATGGAACATGATTTAGTTGGTATTCAGTATGTTCAATGAGCCTTGAGCTTATGCTTGGGCACTTGTTATGATAACTTATACATACTTAGAGTTGTATAAGGTGAGGAGGAATGGGTGTAAGGAGTTGGGCTACCATTTGCTACTTCAAATTTGGGGTTGGGAGCATTTTAGTATAGCACATCCTATGGATATACCATGCGAGTGGGATGGGGATGAGACCTATGCATTGATGTGGTGGGCATTTGATGAGATACAACTTAATCATCCTAGTCATAGTGGCCTAGAGTGTCGATATCTATGGGTAGGATTGACACCATATATGGTGTACTAGAGACCATGGCAAGATGCTATATGGTTCTCTAATTTGAAGTAGCTATGAAGGATCAAGTAGGCTAGATGGGTGGTTGATCAACATGGTAGTGAGGTGGAGTTGATACATTTCTCATGGGTGCTATAGTAGTTTGGGATATCACAAGGGGTACCTAACACTTTAGTGCTCTATAGGCATCAAGCTGATGAGTTAAGCCTACCTTATGTGGAGGAGTGGTAGGTGGATTATGAGGATGATGAGAAGATAGATTTCTCGTATGAGAATGATGCTAGGAATATATCTGACTATGATGCATGGTTTTCTTCTCAACCTCCATAGGTACCGATTATGGTAGTATATGAGGATAGTGGAGAAGATGGAGAGGTGGTAGCCAAGGCAGAGGATACTCCTCAATGTTAGAGATGTTGATCTATCAGTGGGGGAAGGTATAGAAGGATTAGTAGAGCAACCTCTAGATATTAGAGTTGATGGTTATGGTGGGGATGGTATGGAGGATGTTCCAGAGAGACCTACTGGTTGACATGAGGAGTGGGCTAAGATTGAGGTTAAGTGAGACCATATCTAGTAGATGTTATGGAGTGACATGTAGTTATAGTAATGCAATATGTTGAGAATTCTCAGCTATGGATGAATATGGAGGTGTGGATGGTGTTTGGTGGAGGTGTGGATATAATAGCAAGGCTCCAGGTAGAGTTGACATGGAGGGATGCTGATATGGAATCATGTATTACCATTGTTTATTTTTAATAAGTTGTTAGTTGTTGTAATGGATAAGGTTGTACCATAATTAATACAACCTTATCCATAACCTATGCTTTGTAATGCAATTTTCATTCATGCAAACCTTTGGTTATCTATTTGTAATTGTGTGTTCTATATCATTGGTATCAAAGTTGAGGACTAGGTAGATAAGTATCTTCTTCCTCTAGGCCATTTTTGGTTCAAAAAAGGAATAATAAAACCTCTCATGGATATTGTTTTGGTGGTTTCATCCACCTTGTAAACACATTTAAATTTTGTTATAAATATTTGAAATATTTTAGCTTGGTTTGCACTTTGTTGGATTTGAAAACTTCGTGTTATCATTTTCATTTTGTGCCCATTTAACTCATGATTTGGTGCACTTGCACCTTCTTTTTTCATAACCACCATCCATTTTTATATATGATGGTATGAGGTCTAGTTCAACCATTTTTCTCAATGAGATATCTACCAGCCTTCTCGACATTTACATGAAACTTTAGCAAAACCATGTGGCTATGATCACCAAACTTTAGTAGGCCCAAGCTGCTATGATCTCTAACCTTACGTAGATGTAAGCTAAATTCACTGTTGCTACTGATGAAGATATCATTGATGATAAACCTGATTCTATAGTGGTTCTAAAAAATAAAGATTCTATATCAACACCTGGAATCAAACCAGGATCTCTGAGTGACATGCCTAGTGGCTTACCACTAGACAATGTTGCTCATATTAATATTTTTTATGATATTAAAGATGTTTCTATTGTAGAATAGGAACCTCCAAACATTGTAGATCCAAGTTCACTAGAAATCATTGCATTTAAATACCAAACTACTCTCTCTACTATTTTCATCATGTTTGCTGCACTTTGTGACCTACCAATTAATCCACAACCTCTTTTCCACCATTTTATTGATTGGCAGTTCTTATCTCAAACACTACTTTCTTATTTTCAACCAACATCATATACATTTCTAGTATTTTTGTGCATTTTATACCTTGATCCAACATATCAAAGACTTTGGAAACTGATCTCCTCTATCCAGATGTTGATATGTTGTTTTTTCTTCCTGATCTGGTAACATTCAACCCCCACAACCCTCGATGTTCACTATATAAATCTCATTACTGCTAGCATTTGCAAATCATGACCCCCATCAATTCATCATTTTACGATGATGATCTAACTTTTTTTATATTGTTTTACACATTCTCATATCCTTTTAGCAACCTTCCACTCAATTGTTTTTTACATTGTTGCTCCATCGATATCAACAATATTTTCCATGTCTGCATTTTATCTATTATTTTATGCAAGCTCTATTATTTCCTACCAATCACTACCACATTCATGGTTTATTTGTGTCTTTCATCATTCGATTGTGCCTATCCAAGATGATTCGTGGCCTCTACTGCATGTTTCAACCCTCCCTACCACTCACATTAATTTTTTAGTGTAGCCAACGGTGTTTCCACCTCCTCCATGGCCACTGCCATGCCAAATCTATCCTTTTTTGTTCTTTACGTATGTTTACTACCTTTCTCGATCGTTTCCAACTTGTTTTCAACCATTGGCAGTTACAACGATCATTACCACCACATTTCCATAAATTAAATTAAATTAAATTTTTAATTTAATTTAATCATTAAAACACATTTTTAATGCATGCCCATTTTCATTAATGCATTCATTACCCATTTTTAATTTTACCCACATCCAACTTTCATTAATATCGACCAACCATCAAAATAACCATTAAATAAATTAAATTAAATTAGTTTTAATTTAATTTAATTCATTCCACTACCATTTAATCTATTTAATGCATTCATTAAACCAAATTCATTAATACATTCTTTAAACCACACAAATTTCCTTAAATGCATTTTCGCATAACCTTTCATTAAATGCAATTCCATGTCGCTTTCATTAAATGTATTTCCATGTCGTTGCATTCATTAATGTCCTTCACCTTCATTAATGAACATTAAATAGTTACCCTTCATTCATGAACACATTTCCTTAATGCTCATGGCCTACAATTAAAACTAAAACTTTAATGCAACCGAATTTCCACGTAGCAGCTTTTGGCACATATTTTGAGAAATATTCTTTGACATCCTTAATGTACCATTGATACTACTTTATTCTATCAAATCGAGGGATCCATTCAGCCATCCACTAGTATAGCAGTATTTAAAGTCAATGCGGAGCATTTTACAAACTTGTTTTAGTGCCAACATCATTTTTTGGTTTTTTTGAAGACCTATAAAAATTTATCATTTTGATCTTCTTATTTTATAATAGGAGTACATTTTCGGTTGTATCCAATACTCCTAGCTCTTTTTATATTTCTCTTCCATATTTGTACACATTTGGGACCAATATTTTTGCAGTGGGAAGGAATGATAGGGAATTATGTATTACCATTGTTTATTTTAATAAGTTGTTAGTTTTTGTAATGGTTAAGGTTGTACTATCATTTATATAGCCTTATCTATAACTTATGCTTTGTAATACCTATTTATAGACATCTTGTGGTCATAAAATATAGTTATCATTTGTGTAAACCTTTGGTATTCAGTTTATAATTGTGTGTTCCTTATTAGATGCTCATTAAATACATGATGTGTTACGCCTTTGATCTTGAGAATCTATGGTGTGTGAATTTCAAAAGAGTTATATTTTTGGGGAATCATGTTGTCAATCGAAGTGTGATGAGAATTTTACCCTATCCTTACTACTCATTCTTTTATTTGGAATTGTTTTTAGTGGTGAAAACCACTATTTTTTATTTTGGACTATGTACATAATTAGACAAGCAAAGATAACTTTTTTCTCTTTGAGGTTCAACCCAATTATGGTATTTTCTCTCTTCGACACAAAATGTTATTAATATGTGTTATATATATATGGTTCAATAATGTTAGACTCAACTCCTAGAACTCAATATTTTATTTAGTGAAAATATGCATTGGTCCTAGAGGAAACTTGACATGCAATGGAGGTTGCTTGAAACACTAGGAATGGTTGAGTGACCAAAAACACCTAGGGATAATGCAGTGATAGTTAAAATGCTAACATGACTTATGAACTATAAAAATGAGGTGTATATTAACTTGGGTGTGTCCCTGATTAAGGTAACACGACTTATTGGACCAATTATTACCTAAACTAAGCAAATGATCCCTAATATTGTGGATGAAATACATTAAAATAACAATGAATGTGATTGTGCAAAATGGATGTATAAAATGCAATGTAAGTGAATGATATATTTTTTAATGTTTTTGTTTTTTTATATACATATGTTACATGATGTTTCATTAAAGTGGAAAAGGTGCTGGTGGAGGTTCACCAATTAGCTTAGCTCTCTCCATTAGGATGAGCAAACAAAAGATGGGTTGATGAATGGGGAACATTCTAAGATAATACTCATCTTGTTCAGTGAAAGGTGTAATTGGGACCGAATACTCTTTGGATTCATTTGAATATATTGACATAATGTCATATTCTTCATATAATTCATCCTCAAAGTCATCATTATGATTATTTTTCTCTTTTGAATTTAGATTGAGATATTGAAAGGCTTGTTCAAAAGAGGAATTAGAAGATTGTGAATGGTATCCCAGGACTGAATGGTCATGTGCTTCTCGATATTGATGTTCAATGATATCATGCATACCATGTTCATGTCATATGAAACCATAGCCTTTCAAATAAACCCGAAAAAAATATCATGATAGAAAATCAAGATTAGTCATGTGTTCAAGGTTGGAAAATGATGGTTGCTTGGATTCATATGGAGGAAGTGGATCGAATGATGAATCGACCCCCTATATATGAAATTGATTCTATTAGGTGATGAACCCATATGGTAAAATAATCTTGGAGATAAGGTTGGGTCACATGGATGACCATAATCCTTGATATTTTTGATGTTTAGTGGTGTAATTGTGATATTTTAAACAATGTACTCAGCAATGCTAGGACTAGCAAGTTGGAATACAACTTGTGTGGGTGATGATGTGGATGGAGTGGATGTGGCAATGCGGGGCTCAAGGGTAGATTGTGACTTAAGTGAAGGAAAATATGTATGGTGAAATGGCATCTCACAATCTATCAAATTGATTTATGAGACATCAACTAGTGAAGGTGAAGATTGATTTGGCTGAGGACTTTGATGGATGGTTGAGGATTCAGTTGTATATGAGATTATAATGGGTTCTTGTGAAGATTATTGTGTGTATGATAATTTTTTAATTAATGTGGATGGTATGGATGATGTAGAGGGATATCCTCCTTATGTGGATGTGTAAGGTGTTTATTGGTTCCAAACACATGTACATGTTTCTAGTTGTGATGATGGTTGGGATACGAAAATAGAAGCTTGATGTGGATTGGTGATGGGGAGTTCCTCTAGAACAAGTGCTTTGGGTGAGGAATTGTGAATTGATGTGGATGGAGTGGTTGATGGAGGTAAGAATAGGTGAGTGGAAGGAAGTGTATAATTATATGGGTTGGATATGAAGTTGCATTCTTTGAATGGTTTAATGTCTACTAATATATAGTGAATATATCCTTCATGTACATATTTCAAACATTGGTGCACTATTGAGGGAAAAAATTTCATCTTCATTATCTAGGGATGTCCAAGGAGTACATTTTAGGCCACGGACCCCTCCAAGATATGGAATATAGTGTGCAACATCTTAACCCCCATTTCTATAGGTAATACCATAGTACCAATTGTAGAACATAGAATATCATTTAATGCTCACAAGGTGAAGGAGGATTTGGTGATGTGTGAAGGTGGAAGATTGAGATGTTGGAGGGCTGAGGTGGTAATGATGTTGATGGATGAGCTAGTGTCAATCAGTAATCATTTTAAGGGCTTCTTATCAACCTGATTCATGATGTGTAATGGAGGATTTGGTGATTATGATGATATTTACTTAATCTCAAAATCATAGAATATGATAGATGGTTCCATACATGTTCAAATGCTCCCCATAAAATTTGTAAAGGTATTAGCATCTTGGGATTGAATTTCAATGGATTTCAAGATATCCATTAATGACTCTCAATGTTGGGGAGATTGTTGTATAAGATCTTATTTTGATAACTTGGTTGAAGTTATTTTAAGACTAGTCATCAACTGGCTGCTCAACATGATGATAGATATTTGTGGATGGCTTGAGAGATGAATGGATTGATACATATTGGAAGAAATATGAATGATTTGAGAAAATTGTGAAGATACATTTGTTGATGGTGCCACAGGAGGTTGAACTGCTTGTGGTTGTTTGTTTTGATGATTTGTGTTTCATTGATCCTGGGTGACTATGTGAATAGTACCCACAAAACCTTGCTATTATTGCACATGATTGACTTGATTAGGGGGATTCATAGTATTTGGTCCCCCTATTGTCTATTGTGTTTTATCATGATGAGAAAAAGGTTTTTGGTAGATACCAATATTTTGAATTTGCTATGCTAGGGAGCTATACAAATTAATGCTCTCATCAATCAAGTCTTGCATAATATCTTTGAATCAAAAGAAATTATTAATGGCATACCATTTTTAAATAGAAAGGACAAAAAAAATTCTCCCTATAGCCCTTTCCATGTTTGGTAGGATTGTATGGTTTAACTTCGAGCAATGCGATAACATTGGCATCATACAACCTATCAAATATGGAGGCATATGATTCGGATCAGGGTGTGTAATTATGATTTTATCAAATAGATTATCAACATTGATGGTTTTTCATAATTAGTGTTGTGTTGTGTAATTGTTGTGGTGGGGGAACTGCTTGATATGACACATGTTGTAGTTATTATGATGATGGTTGTTGTTTTTGAGGCATTTTTGGTTGACTCAAAACCACTTGATCGACTTGTCTAGATTTTAATTGAGCAGTATAGTTTCCTTTGGATTGGGTATTGTTCTCCCATGCTTTCTTTTTAGATTTTATCTCACCCTCTTGTATCTTGATTTTTTTGATAACTCAAGCCTAGGCAAGAGCTTCATCGAGTGTTATATATTGTTGTAATTGTAATAACAAGAATATGGGTTTTAGACAACTCCTTATGAACATTTGAGTCAATTTTTCCATTGGGAGGGAGAATGGCAGTTTAATAATTATGGTCCTCCAAATGTTTCTAAAGTCATAGACTGACTCTTCTTCAAATTGTCTAAGATTGTACAGGTCAGTCAATGTAGTTTACTTTCAAACATTAAGGGAGAACCTTTCTAGGAATTTGTTTGCCAATTGTTCAAATGTATAGACACTATGATGCAATAGATGGTTATACTAGTCTAAGGCATCCCCCCTAATATCTAAGGAAAGGTTCAAAGCATTAAGGTATCATTCTCTTGGATTTTGAAACATGAATGGATGAATGCACTAATATGCTTCTTTGGGTCCTTAGTACGTTTGAATTTGTCAAAATTTAGTAATGAAAAGTCTATCGAATAAAGTGGTGATGGTGCCAAAGAATGAATAGATTTATTGATCAACTACATTAGCAAGCATGTGCATGATTAAGTTGTGAATCTATTGTTGCATAGCTTGGATTTTAGGATCTTCCATTGGTGTTTGAAAGTCCTAGTTTGTTTTATGAGTGTATGAGGATGGTGTATGTTGTATGATGAATTATTGGGATAGAATGTGATTTTTATTAGCTAATGGATTTATGGATATCTGGTGATATTGGATGTTTTTTGGTTATGGAGAGGTTGGTGTTGATGAAGTGAGATGAAGTTTAGGGAATTTGAATGTTTTAGGCTGTGTAAGTGATATTGATATCAGTAAATAGAGGTATGGGTATGGAGACCATACCCAATATGGATTAGGGGTGAAAAAGGTATTTTGGTTGGAAATGGATTAGGATTTGAAATCTAGTACCTGCATCTACTATTGCAAGAATGGATGGATATTCTTATTAACCTCACAAAGTAATTGGTTTAAGTTTTGTCATGCTTATTGTATGGAAGTTGTAGATGCATATTGCATAGTTGTGTGTGGAGTGGATGTTGATGTGTTGTGAGTTTTGGCAATGTTTGTTGAGGTTAATGGAGGATAATTTACAAAAGGAATCACAACTGAATGAGGGATACCATGTTGAGTTGTATAAATAATCCCAAATTATGTACATGTGATGGATGAATGTATTGCAAAGTAACATTAACTTATGCTTCAAAGAGTGGATTAGAATGGATGGTGGTGTAATTGGATGGAATGGAGGTGCATTGGATAAATGAAGGTGGGAAATGTTTCTATGGGAGTGATGATGTGGCTTCAAAAAGAGGGTTGGTGAATACTTGGTTGAAAATATTGGGGTATGAGTGATCAAGATTCTTCTTAGAAGAAGGAACATGTTTGGGTGGGATGTTAGGTTATTCTAGAATTATATTGATTGCTATTAAATAAGCTCCAACTTTATCCATATATGCAAGTGGTGTGATGGTTTTTTTATGTGGATGGTTTTTTTTCAAGGATGGTAGTGTGGACGGCCCTCTATAATGTATCCAAAGTGGATGTCATATGAGAGGGTCCAAAAAAAAATTCAAGATATCATGTTTGTGCCACACTGGTTGGGTTAGCCACATAAGTGACTAGGGAAGAAGTGAACACTCCATGGATGAAGTGGGTACCTGAATCACAGTTATGGATTGGTTTTGGATAAATTCCATAGACTACAACTAGGTGAAGACAATGGATGTGTGGGGTGCGAGTGTGGAATGTGTAATGAAAATCAAAATTGAACACACATACATCAAGAAAACAAATGTGTCCTCTATATTTGCAAATTATTTTGATTTTTTTTTGTGTTTTAATGCTAAGACTTCCTAAGCCTAAAAAAATTATGAAATGTGGGTGGAAGATGTGTTAACACTCACTCCTTTGATAAGGAATGAAATGTAAATAACTAATATGACTTTCCAAAGTGTAACCTACTCTAAGAGTCTCTGAATAGTGGGGTATTTTATAGTGATGAAGTCTATAAAACCACTCATGGGGTTACTAAGGTGTTTAGCAGGATGAGCCAATGGATGGAGATGAAGCCCACATTTGCTGGTCTTGATCAATGGTTGGGGAATCAAATGATAGAATATTAGGGCTCACAATATGCTCAATATCAAATGTATGATGTCTTAGAACTTCATTCACAAAATGTGAATGATATTTTATGATTTGCCTTTGTTTAATGTTAGGATTTTTATGACACCAATAGGTGCCCGAGATTAAAACATGATGAAGGGTTGAGATTGTGATTTGGTAAGTGACATGGATTGCATTAAATGAGTAGCCAAGATTAAGTCATGATGGGTGGTTGAGATTTACTCAAACACACACACACACACACACAACACACACACACACACACACACACACACACACACACACACACACACACACACACACACACACTATATATATATATATATATATATATATATATATATATATATATATATATATATATATATATATATATATATATATATATAAATATAATATAATATATAAACATAAATATATAAAATATTCATATTTACATCAATAAATAAGTATATATATAATCTAATGACGAATGGATGTGATTAAATGATGAGTGGATACTGGAATATGAATGGCTAGGATTTTGTGTTTACAAATAGTTTCTCCCAAGACTAATCCAGACAAAACTTGTGTCTTGTAAATTACTAGGTGAAAATTTGATAACCAAAGAAAAATAGACAATAAAAAGCAAGATAGGAAAAAATAGAATTTTCACCAAATTTGTGCCCTATAATGGGTGGGGCACAGATTCACATAGGGAGACTTAAAAAAATATTCCATATGTGAAATATGGTCTTAACAAAAAACTAAATGATTTAAAAACTAATGCAAAGAGACAACTTGATTAGGCAAAAAACCTCTCTTCCTCAAGAAGATAAGTTTGTCATCAAGGCTTCCCCACTTGCGAATCATAAGAAGAACACCAAAAGTAGAACACCAAATCACAAAGAGAACTACCAAATATTAAGATTGCACAAAAAACTCATTTAGATCAAGCTTATCTAAAAGATTCTCTATTTTTATTGCTAGGAAAAAAGGGGATCCAATCCCTTTATAGGGTTTGGAGGGCTAAAAATATGGGAAAATGAAAATTAACCTTGGCCAAGGTGACACCTCAAAATGTTAGAAAAAAGTAATTTGTCGAATGTATGCCCCATAATTTACCGGGCACATATTTGGTCAAGGTTAAGAAAAACAAAGTAAAATACAAGAAAAGAGGGTTCAAACTTACACTTATATATTTATGTATCTATGTGTGTGTGTGTATAACAAAAATTACAATCATGCTTGAAGAGATGACTAAAAATATTACCCATAAAATAACCTAGGGTTTTGGTCTAAACTATTATAATGAAGAAAATAAAAGGAGAGTTACATACAAGACCTAGTAATAGGTTCCAATAAACAACTAAACAATGTTCTACAATGCATTTTGAATTATTATTTATAGATAAAAATAGGGGTATTTTCCCTCCAAAATTTATGCAAGAATCAAATATATGCCTTTAGTGATATTTGTTGTCCATATCCTCATTATGGCATCTTAGTCCTTCGAGGTATTTAGATTTGAAATCATTAATTTGGAACCTCTAGATTTCCAACTACTATTGAAATTTTTAGATACCACCCTAGGGATTCTATAAAATGAGCATAAGCACCCATTGTAATGAATCCTATTACACTCAGAGGTGCTCCTATTGTGGTTTCCATATTTTTTCTTTAAATAGGTTAGCTTTAAAAACTATGAACCCTAAAATTGAAGTGATTATGAAGAAGCTTTAAAAACTTCTATAGGCCAATTCAACTTTTTCATCATGCACTCCACCTAGATAGCTAACTTATTATTGGTACAAAAAAATAATCATGATATCAAGTTGTGAGTCAATAATAAGAACCTAAATAAGTTATCGCTAAAGGACCACTACTCTCTACTTGCCATATAATAAATTTTATAGAAATTAGTAGGATTGTATATATTGTCACTTCTAGATGGATTCTTAAGGTACAACTGAATCTAGATAAAAGATGATGATCAACACAAAACAATATTTAAAATAAATGCGAAACATATCAATAGTAGTAGATACCTTTTACATTATCAAAAAATAGGGTAACTTCCAAATGAGCAATAGACATTTCCATTGCAAGTTTGATAGGTGAAATCATATTCATAAACCTTGATGATTTAACTAGATTTTGAAAAGAAAGAAACAAGCATACTAAAAATTTGCAAGCGTATTAATTTTTAATGTATTCTTTCCCTTTTCTTGTTGATATGATTTGAATTTAAAATGCTCAATTTTAAGTATTCTTCCTTTTGGGATGCTAGCATCAACATGTGTTTCTAGTGTCACCACGTGGTTGTCACACTAGAGGAAGAATGTTGCTTTAATAAACATTTGGTTTGTTGACACCATTATGGCTCTTTAAATGTTATCACGTATCCTAACTAACTGTAATGGATGGATGAGAATAGAATAGACATTAAAGTGGAATGAAATTTCATCATAGGAATATACCACTGGAAACAACAACTTGTAGAAGAAGAAGAGCATCACAATGAATCAGTTAGAAATTAAGAGGTTCAACTAACCCATACACATGTGTCATGACTTGATGTTAATAGGGATGAGGAATCCTAGATAAGCAAGATCGAGGGCTTACACGTATAAGCATGCTACTACATTAGCATAGAATTTAGCAAGTGGTGGGTGCATAAATAACTCAAGTCTTTGAAATAAATCAATGTGGGATTATTAATTCATATGCAAAGTAAACTACAAAGAACAAGTATTAAAATAGAACAAAATTCTATCATAGAAATATCTCAATAGAGACAATAACTTCTAGAATAAGAGCATCATAATGAAATGGTTAGAATGTAAGAGGGCCAATTACCCCACCCATGGATACCATGATTCAATGTTAATAGGGGTTCCAATTTCCTTTAGAAATATTCTTGTTTGCATTGAGCAAGACAATATTTGATTGGCTATTAAACAACATTTGCTAAAGTTATATAGATGGACTAAGTAGGAGCATTTTCTTGATAATGGCCTTGAATGAGGACAAATATCCCCTATCAATGGTTGAGGTCATTTTTTGAACACTTCATGCCTTTGTAACACAAGTGAAGGCTTGGATCCCTTTGAAACTCCTTTGCATTCCATGATTGGTGGGAGTGCTTTTTGAATGAAGTCATCTTCGTATTCACAATACTTGAGGGAAAGAATGTTCTTGGAATTAGGAAGCTTTTGACATTTATTTTAATTTGATTGTAACATTTGGGTTATTTTTTGAGAGAATCAAACTCTTTGGAGGATTTAGCATTTGAAAATTTTCTCAAAGATTCACTAAATTTACTGATTGGTTGAGGTGATTGCACCCAACCTTGTAACCTTGCAATTACTAAATCCTTCAAAATGGGAAATTAAGATGTGGGAAAACTGCTTAACATGTTCATTTTCATCATTCTCAAATCAATAGGGTACTTATATTTCCTATATGATACTTAAGTGAATGGATCATATCTTCCAAATAAAATAATTGTATGGAATCCTTGAAAATGTTTTATTCATAAACATGATATACTTATTTATTAAAGATTTTAGGGCTTAAAATGGGTATTTTCAATTTAAAATGAACCCAAATATCAATTACTTGATATGATTTATTTAGGGTGATCATTTTTAAATAAATTTGATGATCAAATTATAGTGAATTAATATTCAAAAACCATTGTGTCCCTCTTTATCAATTCCACATTTTAACTACTTTTCAATACCATACCTTTGCTTTCAATTTTGAGGTCTTTTAGGGTCTCAAAAAGGGGGGGCCAAACATTAGTGAACAATATTTTCCACCCCTTGATAGAATTATATAAAATAATCATTTTTTTAGGGTAAGAATAGAATCAAAGAAAGCTATGATGACATGGTTATCCCCTCTGGAAGGTGAACCTATCAAAATTTTGAATACCCATTATTTCTACCAAATCAAAAGTGATGGTAAAATTTACTACAAAGACATCTCCTTCTCAATGATTTAAGGGGGGCGAGTGAGTTGGCTCTCATTAATAGTAGAAAGAAAAGAATTACATAAATTTATGAGTGACCAAAATAGGTCAATGAAACTTTAAAGGTACACTTTGTTATAATAACATAGGGATATAAAAACAAGTGCTTCCAAATGAAAATTAAAAAATTAGAAAATTAATCTTAAAGAAGGTGAACCATACCAGCATGTGTAACACCAATATCATGTAGTACAATAACATGAGAAATATAGTATCTTAAGGAATAGGTACTCATAAAAGAAATCCATTGTATGGTTGAGATTTGAATAGTCACAAATAAGATCTATTGTCAATAAGAGGTATTTAAAATGATCATCGCTAATCTGTATCAACAGGTACATGGTATTTCAAATAAAATCCATTGTCAATAAAAGGTATTTAAAATGATCATTACTAATTTGTATCAACAGGTAAAACCTCAACATGGTATTTAAATTGAAAGGGTAAATGCAAGTGTTAATGATATTCAAAAGGTAGTGCTTTAGATTAAAAGTGGTCCACATTAAAAGGGTTAGATCTATAGTCAACAAGTTGCCTTGAAAGGTTGAAAAATATCCAATTTCAATAGATGAAGGCTAATAATCACTAATTACTATGAAAGGATTAATTGAAGAGTTTATGATATTCAAGTAAGATAGGATCTCGATTAAGAGGACCAAGTCGATGGTCAATGAGTTAATTCTTGAGTTGAGAATTAAACATACTTACGTTTGTGTGACCTCGCAACTTGTTTGACTCCACTGCAATTACTTACCATTATGCATGACACATTGATTTTTTATTTTTTAAATAATTTCCTTGCCGAATATTAACTTTATTTTTATTTTTATTTTTATTTTTTAAATAACTATCAAATTAATTAAAGAATGCATCAGGCGCGTCCGGCGGAAGGGCGATCAAACATTAACGTTATTTAAATTTCCATGCAACACATTAACATTTTATCTGTCATTTTTGAACTTCCATTCCCCCCGGAAGTCTTGTGATTTCGAAACCTATTTTTGAGTGAAGCTTACCAATCTTATTGTTCACATTTAAAATTCATTTCTCAAATGTGACCAAGAACAAAATACATGCCCACATATGTCTATTGAAATTTGGGGTTTAGACTCAATTCACCCTTAGAAATCTATCAAAAATATTAAACAATATTTTACCAGCCAATTCGAAAATGCCGAGGTCCACAACCTACAGCACAGACTGAGTTATATGCGGGACACCAAAGTTACACCCTAAAGTAGATCTTACAAGGTGTAGCACAAACATTTCTGCAATGGCTATTTAGGGGCAGAAAAGCAAAACAAACAAACAACTAGAGAATGTCTTCAACCATAATCTTCACATCCAGGCTCGCGGGCGCCGAAGCCCGAAGCCTATGGCATAATTATTTACGTTCATACGGCCATCCTCAGTTCTGATCCGATGGCGTTTCCTTGTTGGAGGGCAGTGGTGGGCTGCACCTTGGATCTGGAACGTTGCCAACACAGCTCGCATGTGAATCAAGTATCTCGTCCACTCTAGTTGAACCATAATAGTCGTTAGTATCCATCCGCATTTTTATTTAGGTTGTGCCCACCAGAGACACCAGAGACATGGATGAAAAAGATAAAGTTAACGCATATTATTATATTGGAACAAGAGTAAAATATTATCATCCTATAAACTTACTGATCATATTCTATGTTGATAACGTCTGCGGCGGAAGTGGCTATTTTCATGAAGGCATCGGCCGACAATTGAATGGTTGCGTTGCAGTTTGAAGAGCAATAGTGCACTATCTTGACTACGATTGAATCGGTGTTGTTGAGGCAACGATTTTCAGACATTTGATCGGTTCCAGTCAGACATCTCACGCTGTACTGCCTTCCACAGGCTGTGCCGTTGTCCCACATGGAGTCACTCGCCGCTCCAAACAGATTTCCCGCAGGAAAGTGGCTCTTATTGTTTCCGTAACATTGTGACGCTGCAAAAACGAAATACACCAATCAGTATATCCTTATTACTTTCAATAAAATAAAAACTGAATGCAATGGGAAATATGTTGCTTACGAGCATATGGAGGAGAATAAGATGTGGCTGTGCCAGCGTCCGCCAGGCATGAATAGGAGGAGTACCAGAGAACATGTAGACAAATCCATAGGCTAACCGTGGCTATAAAATTAACATCAGAAGGGCTTGCTGTTGATCGTCCCATAGCTAGCTTAAAAGCCCCCCACGATCTTTGATGCACAGAAACAAAACAAGTTTAAAAGCAATTAAATTGCAGAAGAAGAAAAATATATTGCAGACGATAAATATACTCTTCCTAGGTGATTTTAGCACGAAAAACCAAACCTTCTTGGTTTTGATGTCGCAGACACTGTTTATATAGACTAGAGTTCGGGCTTCGGGCGCCCGCAATTGTGGCGTAAAATTGGAAGTCCAACCAAGACACGTTTCTTGCATAGTCAGTCCAAAACCAGGGCGACAAACACCAGCCTGAACCTCTTGTGACTGCCTTCGACCGGGACCCAAATTCCATATAGGAATATGCCACTCTAAACGAGAGTAAAACCGTTTAAAGCATCAGTGGGCCCAGGATTCCAAGCCATTTTAGCCCGGATATGACGTGTTCAGGGTGCAGGCGCCCGCGCGCCCGAATGTGACGATTTCGGGCTAAAGGCGCCCGCGAGCCTGAACTCGTCTTTATGGAAACGTAAGTTGGGTAAGTCATTGTCCCAGAGATATGACGAGTTAGGGTTTCGGGCGCCCGCGAGCCCGATATTTTGTCTTCATGGAAACGTAGTTTAGGTAGGTCCATGTTCCAGAGATGTGACGACTTCGGGCTTTGGGCGCCCGCGAGCCCAAACTCTTGTCTCTGTGGAAACATAGGTTAGGTGGGTCCATGTCCCAGAGGTTCAACATCTTTTCGTTGAAAGGAACGCTTCTGAAGAAGAAGAAAAAGCAGCGGAAATCGGTGTTTGACTCAACTGATAAATCGACTAGCATTATCTAGCGCCCGCGAGCGCGAATGTGAACAGTTCGGGCTACGGGCGCCCGCGAGCCCGAACCAACGAGAATTTCACAATCTTTCACAATAAATAATTGTTTGTTTTGGTACTTGCTTACACATACCATCTCCGCAATGATTTCAACCTAAGTTTTCTAAAAGGAAATCCAAAACTCTAATTGAGATTATTTTTTTCTATAGTTTTATTTAGCTGATAAAACAGGCTTATAAATTCCTGTTTATTTAATATGTTAACAATGAATTGCGACTTACTATGTAAGTGTTGCAACTTCAAACATTTACAAAAGATTTAAGGTGTTTGTCGTGATATTTTTTATTTAAAATATTTTTAGAATTTTTTATGAAGCCTTATTGAGTAATGCGAATCGACTGATCAGTTGAGTCAAACACGCCTATCAGAGATGTGAAGAGTTTGGGCTTCGGGCGCCCTTGAACCCCGCACGCGAAGAGTTAGGTTTCGGGCGCCCGCGAGCCCGAACTCTTGTCTTCATGTAGGTTAGTTGGTCCATGCTCCAAGAAAAAGCGGCTGAATTGGAATGATTGACGTGGCGAACAGTTAGGTTTCGGGCGCCCGCGAGCCCGAACTCTTGGTCCATGCTTGAAGAAAAAGAGGCTGAATTGGAATGATTGACGTGGCGAAGAGTTTGGTTTCGGGCGCCCGCGAGCCCGAACTCTTGTCGTCATGTAGGTTAGTTGGTCCACGCTCTAAGAAAAAGCGGCTGAATTGGAATGATTGACGTGTTTGACTGAACTGATCAATCGATTCGCATTATTAGTGAAGAGTTCGGGCGTCGGGCACCGGCGAGCCCGAACTATGGACAATTTCAGAATCACAATTGTGATTATTATTTTATTTTATTATATTCTTTTTTATGAAAAAGAAATTTATATTAAATTAAGATAATAACTTTTACAATAAAAAAATTGATGGGTTAATATATTTTATGAGAAATCAAACTAACCTTCATTGACAAGAGTTTGTAAACAAAGCCGTCAATAAAATACAAGTTTATCAATTATGATCATTGATGATCATTACATGAAAGAAAGCATATTATATGGAGTAATGTACCTTGGCGTGTTGTCCCCATAAACTACTAGTGACTATGGGATGGGAATCCACCTCTCTACATCACGATTAAGGCCTTTAGTACCCACATCGCTCCAACCAAAAACTGTCTTAGGAGAAACTGGTTGAACTTCATCCTACCCACCATCTTGGAGGGATGAAAAAGCACTATCAAAATTAGGATGCTTACTGACTAGTGAGGGCTAGGACTAGTGTCTGTTTGTGAGAGCACTTCGTACATATGACAGAGGTCGACGGTGAGAGCAGGATTGAAAATACTTCTGATAAGAGTGTTGTGTGGGGATCTGGTTGACTGTATATGGAGCATTGGTCCAGTGCACCAGAAGAATATGCAGATGATCCAAATCCATAGTAACTTTGTTGGCATGAGTATATATCTGTAGTCACATGCCATTAAAAACTTTTAATTTGTCAGCATGAGTAAATGTGACAGAAGGTGTACACTGTTTAAAAGCAATTCAGTTACGGGCCTTGAAAATATGAAAGAGTAGGCTAATCCTAATAACCTGCCACACTTCAAAAAGTGGGAGAGACAAAGTAAAAGAGTTCCCAAGAAGATCTTGGGGCCAAGAAACTCTTGTAGATGTAAATGGGAAAAAAAAGAAAGAACCCATTCTCAAGCTTGCCTAGATCTTCTACAATTCCAAAAGAGGTGAATACAAGACTCGGGAACACCACAAAAAGGAAATTTAGGATCAAGAATTCCAAGGTGCTTCAAACATTTCCCTAAGGGAAGGCCTTGAAACAACAAGCTCCACATAAAAAAAGATTGCTTGGGCTCAACATAAGTAGTCCAAACATTCTGAAATCTAGAATTTCATCTAGTCCTTGTAGAAAATAAGTCCCAATGCTGATTGAGCTTAGGCACCAAAGAAAGATGAGGGGATAATCGTTTATACCCTAAATGAACCTTATAATTAAACAAAGGAGTGTCAACATGCCATCTCTAATCTGACCACCAAGGACATTGCGAGTGCACACCAATATTATGCAACATAGAAAAAGGGGTGAGAGCAATAACAACATCATATGTATCTTTGTCCACACCATTTAGCTTGAAGGTGTATTTGAACTCATTTTATGGGATCCAATCCCTGGTCTAACGAGAAAAGAAACCAGCTATTGTAACATTACTCTTTTTGAAAAACCGTTGAGCATGAATCCATTATTTTGAAAATATTTTTAACACATTGAGATTATTTCGTTGGATAGTTTACACCGACGTAGTGACGGGTGTTGTCGTGAGACTATTTTAGTAGGGTTTAGGGAACCTAACATTATACAAGTTTTGGCATAAGTTTTATTTCCTTAATAAATAGGCTTATAAAAATATCGTTTTGTTTAATACATAAACAATAAAACCACAAGTTTAAATAGCTATTTTACTATATAAGTGTTGCAACCTCAAACATTTAAAAAATAAAAAATAAATAAAAAATAAAGGTGTTTGTGGTGATATTTTTAATTTGAAAATTTTTAAGTAATTTTTTTTATAAAGTATTATTGAGTTGTTACATATCAAGTTATTATTAAATTCAATGTTTATGTTAAGAGTATGTTAGAAGTTCTTTTTTTTAAATGTAATTTTTTAAAATAAGTTTAATGGTTTTTTTTAATGTATTATTTGGTATTTTTTTTTGAAAGGCCATTTTAATTATAAAAATAAAAGTCCTTTACAGCCAAAAAAAAATGTGGGTGGAAAAAAATCACACTTTGAATGTCACTAACTTATCCTAATAGCGGATAAAGAAAACAAACTGCACCACACGAGCACCACGACCATCAACAATAAACTAGAAAAATTCTACAGCCGTAAAGGTTTTTAAATAAGGGGGCCTGTGGCAGACATGGCCTTATCCATTTGAAGTGGGTGGTTCCCCCCACCCATCAAAGTGCTCCTCACCCCAGCCTAAAGCATGAGTAATTGGAGAAGGATGTGACTAGCCAAAAATATGTCAGTGGCTTCCTAAAAACCCCCAACCATCATTAGGCATAGGCATAGATTGTGGAGTGATCACAGGCGTAGAATGCTTGGAGGTGTACATATCCAACTGTTGCAACAGACCTCCATAGTCATGGGATATGATCTGAGAAGGCTGACACCATGCACGATCAGGGCATTGGTGCAAACGAGATTTGGCTGGGTGAGGAGGTGAATGATCAGGAGCCTCCCTACTAATAGCACAAGGGTCACCCCAGTATTTCAAAAAAATTTGCAAATGGTCTAGCTCCATAGCCACCTTTTTAGCCGAGTCACAGATCTGAAACCATACATCATGAAAAACTTCGAGCTTGTCAGCAAATGAAAAATCCTCAGATAGATCAACCTACTTGAAAATAATATTGTTTCTAGATTTCCAAATGTGAAATATAAGGTTACCTTTGAAGATTTGCCACACTTTCCTTAGTGGGAGAGAAAACTAAATGGGCTCACCTAGAAGGTTATGATGTCAGGAAAGCTACAAGGACATAAACGGGGTAAAGAAAGAACCCACCCAACTCCAAGAGATACTGGCCCACCTACATGCCCATAAAAGATGCATACAAGACTCTGGTTCTTGAAAAAATGGGCATCGAGGCTCAGGCACCCCCATATAAGAAAGTTTGTTGCCAAGGGGTAAACCTTGATTAAATAAGCTCCAAGAAAAAAAGTTTTCTTTGGCTCCAGATAAGATGCCCAAGCTGAATGAAATATGGTTTTCCACATAGAGGGTGATGAGAGAAGATCCCATTTGACATTGAGTTTGGAAACTGTGGATGCAGTTTGCGTAAGCCAATCATAACCCTTCCTAGCTCTGTAGCTGGGCAAGGAAGTGCTCTTATACCAGGTCCAATCATTCCACTAGGATTTCTGGGATCTAACATCCAATTTTTACCATAAGGAGAAATGTGTATGGTCTAGAACAACATCATACGTAACCTTGTTAGCGTTGGACAAGCGAAACATCCTTTTAAAATCATTCCAAGGAATCCAATATATTTTTTATCTAGAGTAAAAATCTGCAATGACGGTAATGTCTCGCTTAAAATAAATTTGGGCATGGACCTAGGGAACTTGGCCCAATAGCTTACCATGAAGCTGTAATAAAGGGGACCACTAGACATTGAGAATATTAATGGAAAGGCCTTTATGTGAACGTACCCCCTTCCAAACAATCCAAGGGCTTAATTCTTGCCAAGCCTTCCATATTTTTTTGATAAAAAAGGAACCAAGGATTTTAATAAAAACTATGGCCATCACTAGAGAGGGCATATCCATTCCTACCCGAGCTTGACGGTTGAAGGAAAGCCCAACCGAGATGCAATATCTGATAAGAACTTTCCATGCTTTAGGTCCTTTGAGAGCTCGCACAATCCATTTAGCATAGAGGGCTAACCCTTGATGCTTACAGTCCAACAAACCCATACCTCCTGTGTGTTGTGGGATACAACAAATATCCCAAGCCACTCTATGAAAGCCCTTCTGCTTAGACCCACTAGACCACATACAATCTTGCAGTAATTTTTCAAGCCGTTTGTAACAAGCCTAGGAAGGGACCCAAAAATACGAGTAATAAACATGCATGGAAGCCAACACTTTTGAGCAAATTTGAAATTTTCCAGCAAGAGACAACTTCTTAGCATTCCAATATTCCAGCTTGCTTTCTACTTTTCTAATGATATAAGACCATAATTGGGATGGAGAGCCTTGAAAGGCAAAAGGAATGCCTAATAATTTGAAGACTTCTCCAGGTTGAATCCAACTCCACTGCACATGTTGGAGATAATGGGGAATAGGTTGTAGGGATCGCCTGTAATATGACGTTTTCCTCCATTGGATATTAGACCAAGAGGCTTTGCAAAAAATATCAAGACAAAACAAAGCTTCGAAAAGGGATTGTTCATCCTCATTTAGAGTAAGAAAGGAATCATTAGAAAAATGGTCATTAATGAGTTGACCAACATTCCCAGGAATGAAAATATCCCGAAGCATCCCAAGAGAAACACGATGAGCCAAAATATAACCAAATTCTTCTACTACTAAAATGAATAGTGAGAGGGCCAAAGGACAACCCTGCCTTACTGACCTATGCAAGCCAATAGTGTCAGTTTGAAACTTGTAGAGATAAAGCATAGTTGATGCATCCTGAAAAAGTATTTTAATAGAGGAAATAAATTGAGGACCAAAGCCAAGAGCTTCCATCATAGAAAGAATGAAAACCCACTCAATTCAATCGTAAGCCTTTTCAAAGTCAAGCTTGAGGAAGAGGGCCTGTTGACTGGACCTGCAAGCCCATTCCATCCCTTCCCAAATAGCAAGAACATTGTCAAAAATATATTGATTTTGGATAAATCCAGTTTGATCAAGCCTCACAATAGAGGGAAGCAAAGGCCTAATACGAAAATCAAGCGCTTTGGTAATGATCTTGTAGCTGATATTACGCAAAGTTATTGGCCTCCAATTTGTAATGATTTTGGATCCTTGGACTTTGGGATAAACTTGATATTTCCCTTATTGATAATAACACCTAAGGAGCCAGACTGTAGGGCTTCTAAATATACTTTATGCAATTTAGGACAAACAAACTCGAAAAAAGTTTTGTAAAATTTGTAGGAGAAGCCATCAAGCGCTGGGGCCTTTGTGTCTGCCATTTGAAATAGGGCATCTGCAAGATCTTGCTTTGATAGGGGCCATTCACATTCATTTTGCTATGCTGGGGAGTGGCAATTTGGGATAACCTCTTTTCAGCATTAAAGGACTAATTCTCATCCAGGGGTGTCCAAATGAGAAACAAAGTCATGAGAATAATGTTGTGTATATTCAACTCCTATCTCATAAAAATATGTGGTGCAAACCCCATTAAACAATAAATCTTTGAATTGAGTGGAGTAACACGGAGGCCGAAGCCTCTAGAAAAACTCTTTCGAAATGCGGTCACCCACTTTGATCCAATGCGGTCTAGCTTTAATCTGAGCCCCTCTGACCTCGTACACTTCGTCCACATTGAGCTCATGTTGGAGCTGAGCGATATGGGTTGAATAGTGGAGTCAAAAGGAGAGGCCTCAAGATGGAAGGAGTCCTGTGCAAGATCATAACGTAGGGTAGTATTAGAGCGACAATGTAGTTGTACCATCTTCTTCCCCAGGATTCTGAGCAGAGTAGTGGTACAAAAAATGGCATCATTCCACCACTCAATCCATCTTGAATATCCATTGGGTCTAGGTACAATGCTCCTTTGGATGTGATAAACAGTGGTTTCATGTTGCAAGAAAGAAGTGTGAAGAAAAAACTGTGCATGAGTAGGCCATTGATGGGTGGAGGAAACATGAACAAAGAATATTATGGAGATATGATCGGACGAGACCATACTAGGAATAGTTTCAACAAAATGTACTGAAGGGAGCCAATGAGAAAAAGAAAACTCACGTTGGTCTAACATAGCCCTGTCCAACCTTTCTAAAACTCTTGCAAGGTCTAACTAAAAATTAGACCATGTGAACCACAAATGCTCAGGAATCTAGCCATAGACAAAAAACTATTGGGATCGAAGACCCCTAGTTTATTTTTCATAAAATACCAAGCATATCGCTCTCCCTAGGCCCACCTATTGGGGTGTTGGCCCATTTTATCATAAGGCTTCTCGACCATATTGAAATCACCACACATAAGCCAAACCATGGTAGGTAAGGACAAAGCACACCATCTCCACAATGCACATCTATCTTGGACCTCATTAGAGGTATAAATATTAATAATCCTAAAGGAAATACCGCAAAATTTGAGCATAATCCAAACCACGTGGTGAGAGGGGTTAGAACCCCATGTGAAAAAATTTCTCAAACACCTATTATTAAGAAAAATTATAGTGCCTTCGCTATCATGATTGTGGTTGGTAGCATACATCTAACTGCCAGGCCATAACATAGAACAAGTAGATTGCAAATTAAAACCTGCCACTTTGATTTCTTGTAAACACATAAAATTTGGATGACCATAGAGACTGGAACAGGGAGTGAGCTCATCCCAAACCATGTAATGATGAACATGATCAGTCAATCCACATACATTCCAAAAGAGAAATAACATTAAAAGAGTCAAGTTGCATACCCCCATTGGCCTCAATCGCATTATCTTACAACAGGTGATAGGGATTATTCTTGAAGGTATCCATGGTGGTGGAGGAGAGAGAAGTTTATCATTGCTTATCTAAATGAGCAAGCCACTCACCTTGTAGGGAGCTATGGGACTACCATCCTAAATTCTGAGAGAAACTTTCTTCATTCCCTACCTCATCTAGAGAACCTAAGAGAATAGTGGATCGAATCCCTTCATCATGGTCTACAGACTCGATCACTAGAGGAGGAGAGTGGATAGGGGTTGACACCATAATCGATGGATACATGGGAGGCTTAGGCGCTAGGGCCTGATCATATAAGGTCACTGTGTGCCCCACCTGATTATGCTTGCTACCTTTCTATTTCTTGCATGAAAGGGAATTTGATAGGCTGACTGGAAGTAGTAACATGTATTAGGGAGGTTGATATACACCACTCACTGATGAATATGGGTAGAACCAACTTGAATGTTGATATACTCCTTTAGGGTTTTAGCTAGGTCAACCTTGATACACATTCTCCTACTAGGGCAGACCGACATGAATCGGGAGGGTTCATAATAGATAAATTCATGAAGGGTGGACATAGAGTTTTTCAGAAAGGGACAACATGCAGTGGGGAGGTCTGCGAGTTCTACCCAAATAGGCATGACTAGGGAAATAAAATTAGAAACCATAAAATTGTGGCTCCATGACTAAAAAATGAGTAGTGAACTATTAATGTAACGAGGACCCTTATTGAGGACCTTATGGGCTTGGTTAGGACTACCAAATTGGAAATGAAAAAAACTTTAGAGATATTTTGGACATGGTCGACTTGAATCCCATACAAACTCCAATATTTCTCAATCCAGTTCCTAAGAACATGCTTAGGGGGAATAAGACCCAAAAAAAACCCTATAAGAGTAGTATTTTAAAACCAAGAACATGCCTGATTGAATTCATGCAGAGGAATCACAATATCAGGTTCAGAAATACCTCATCGTACACCTTGGGAACAAATTTCCTAGGTTGTTTTTTCACCTCTAGAGCCATTCCTCTCACCGCCAACTTCAGATGAATTCGGAGGAGGAGAAGTCGACATAATAACACCCACAAAGCAAGTGCAACATATAGGCCAACACAAGCTCCCAAACAATAAACAAAAATTACTAGAAACCCTAGGACAATACGTAGACTAACATGCACACACCCACCAACCTCTCTCTCAAATTTTCAATACATTTTACACAAATAAATGCCAACCTCCTTCAACACTACTACTATGCAACCTCTTTCATATATATGAGTGTTGGTTCTAGTATCTTAGACACCATCGCTTATAGTTTCCATTGTGCTTGAATCCCATCCTCTTCACCTTTAAGCAATCCCTATGCCACCATGTTTCTGTTACTAAAGGAGTCACTACTTAAACTTGTATTCTTACGCACAACATTTCTCATCATGATCCATATATGGACATCCATCTTTGGTGTTCTCCAAATATTTTTCTTTGTATCTAAACACCCACAATTTTATTTTGTGTGTAAATATTCATATTTTTATTTTATGTGCAAATGTGTGTGTCTCCTTTGTGAGTGAATGCTTGTGCATCTTCTTTGTGAACAATTGGTTATGCATGTTCTTCATGTATAATTACTTGTACATTTTCTTATGCATCCAATTTCTCTATCATCAAGAACATCTCCCACCTATCATCATGAAGCATTATTGAGTTGTTAGAGATCAAATTATTATCAAATTCAATGTTTATGTTAAGGATATGTTAGATTTTTTTTTAATATATATATTTTTAAATAAATTTTATGTAATATTTAAGGTATTATTTAATATTTTAGGAATAATTCTTCAAATTTATTCAAATAAACAAGAATCTCATTTAACAACATTGCTACTACGTAAAGTTATTTTGTTAGTATCTTCCTCATGAATTCTCAATTGATAGTATCCCACTCTTAATTCAATATTTAAAAAAATGGTGGTATCTTTCAATTGATCAAAAAGATCATCAATTCTTGGTAAGGGATACTGCTTCTTGAATGGTCACCTTGTTCAACATCCTATAATCAATATATTGTCTTAAGGAATCATCCTTCTTTTTTACAAACAACATCAGAGCACCTGAGGGTGACACACTAGGCATAATTAAACCATTTTCTAACAAGTCTTGAAGTTGCACTTCTAACTCCTGCAACTCAATGGTGGTCATTCTATAGGGTTTCCTAAGAATAGGTTTATCTCTAGGTATTAATTCAATAGTGAAATTAAATTCACATTGAAGTGAAAGGCTTAGAAGATCTGTCAAAAAAACATCCATAAATTCATGAAATATTTAATGTTTCTTAAATATTTCTAAATATCCTTTACTTCATTTCTTTCCATTTAATTTGACAACATACAACATTCCACATATTATAATTACCTTATTAAGTTGCAAGCCTAACAACAAATGGAGTTGAAAAGACCCTTACTTGCTTTGAACACTTAATCTTTGCTTTTATTTATTTATATAATCCATCCACCTTTATTGGAAATTTATTAGGGCATCATGGCTCTCATCCAATCCATCCCTAGAATTATATAGAATACATGTGGTGGTGCTACATATAAGTACCAAATATTAGGTAAGGAAATATGGATGTTGGAAAAGCATTGACTCACTGAATAAGTTTTCCTAAATCTATATTCAACTTTTAATTTCAAAATCACCTCTTGAATTCCTAAATGTGTTTGAGATATTGTCTTCTTGGAAACATGTCCATGTTCCAGAGAGATATGATGAATTCGGGCTTCGAGCACCCACGATCCCGAAATCCTCTATATGCAAATGTGTCCATGTTCGATAGATGTGACGAGTTCAGGTTTCGGGTGCCCATGATCCTGAAATCTTCTTAATGCAAACGTAGTTTAAGTGGGTCCATGTTCTAGAGATGTGATGAGTTTAGGCTTCGGGTGCCTGAAATATTCACTAGATAATGTGAATCGACTTATCAGTTGATTCAAACACGCCTATCAAATATGTGAAGAATTAGGGCTTTGGGCGCCCTTGAACCCCGCATGTGAAGAGTTAGGCTTTGGGCACCCGTGAGCCTAAACTATTGTCTTCATGGAAACGTAGGTTAGTTGGTCCATGTTCCAAGAAAAAGCGACTGAATTAGAATGATTGGCATGTTTGACTAAACTGATTAATCGATTCGCATTATCTAGTGAAGAGTTCGGGTTTCAGGCACTTGCGAGCCCGAACTATGGATAATTTCACAATACAATTGTGATTATTATTTTATTTTATTTTATTTTTCATGAAAAAAGTAAATTTATATTAATTTAAGATAACAGTTTTTACAATAAAAAAATGGATGGGTTAACACATTTCACGAGAAATCAAACTAACCCTCATTGAAAAGAGTTAGTAAACAAAGCTGCCAATAAAATACAACTTTACCAATCATGATCATTGATGATCATTACATGAAAGAAAGCATATCATATGGAGTAATGTACCCTGGCATGTTGTCTCCATAAACTACTAGTGATTATGGGATGGGAATCCACCTCTTTACATCGCAATTAAGGCCTTTAGTACCCACATCGCTCCAACCAACAACTAGCTTAGGAGAAACTGGTTAAACATCATCCTACCCACCATCTTGGAGGGATGAACAAGAAATGTCAATATTAGGATGCTTATCGACTAGTGAGGGCTGGGACCAATGTTTATCTACGAGAGCACTTCTTACATATGATGGAGGTCGACGATGAGAGTGGGATTGAAAATACTCCTGAGAAGAGTGTTGTGTGGGGATCCGGTTGACTATACATGGAGCATTGGTCTAGTGCACTAGAATAATATGTAGATGATCCAAATCCATAGTAACTTTTTTGGCATGAGTATATATTTGTAGTCACATGCCATTAAAAACTTCTAATTTGCCAGCATGAGTAAATGTTACACAAAAAACAATTCAGTTACAAGCCTTCAAAATATGAAAGAGTAGGCTAACCCTGAAAACCTGCCACACTTCAAAAAGTGGGAGAGACAAAGTAAAAAGTTCCCAAGAAGAGCTTGGGGCCAAGAAATTCTTATAGTTGTAAATGGGAAAAAAAAGAAATAACCCATTCCCAAGATTACCTAGATCTTCTACAATTCCAAAAGAGGTGAATACAAGACTCAGGAACACCAAAAAAAGAAAATTTAAGATCAAGAATTCCAATGTGCTTCCAACATTTCCCCAAGGGAATACCTTGAAACATCAAGCTCCATGCAAAAAAAGATTGCTTGGGCTCAACATAAGTAGCCCAAACATTCTGAAATCTAGAATTCCATCTAGTCCTTGTAGAAAATAAGTCTCAATGTTGATTGAGCTTAGGCACCAAAGGAAGATGAGGAGATAACCATATATACCCTAAACAAACCTTATAATTAAAAAAAGGAGTGTCAACATGCCATCTCTAATCTGACCACCAAGGACATTGCGAGTGCACACCAATCTTATACAACATAAAAAAATGGGTGAGAGCAATAACAACATCATATGTATCTTTGTCTGCACCATTTAGCCTAAAGGTGCATTTGAACTCATTTTATGGGATCCAATCCCTAGTCTAACGAGAAAAGAAACTAGCTATTGTAACATTACTCTCTTTGAAAACCCACTAAGCATGAATCCATTATTTTGAAAATATTTTTAACACATTGAGATTATTTCTTTAGATAGTTTACGTCGACGTAGTGATGAGCATTGTCGTGAGACTATTTTAGTAGGGTTTAAGGAACCTAAAATTATACAATTTTTAGCATAAGTTTTATTTCCCTAATAAAAGAGGCTTACAAAAATCTCGGTTTGTTTAATACATAAACAATAAAACCACAATTCTAAATAGCTATTTTATTATATAAGTGTTGCAACCTCAAACATTTAAAAAAATAAAAATAAAAAAATAAAGGTGTTTGTGGTGAAATTTTTTATTTGAAATTTTTTAAGTAATTTTTTTTATAAAGTATTATTGAGTTGTTACATATCAAGTTATTATTAAATTCAATGTTTATGTTAAGATTATGTTAGAATTTCTTTTTTTTAAATGTAATTTTTCAAAATAAGTTTTATGATTTTTGTTAATGTATTATTTGGTAATTTTTTTTTTGAAAGGCAATTTTAATTATAAGAATAAAAGTCCTTTACAGCCAAAAAAAGTGTGGGTGGAAAAAAAATCACACTCTGAATTTCACTAACTTATCCTAATAGCGGATAAAGAAAAACAAACTACACCACACGATCACCACGACCATCAACAACAAACTAGAAAAATCTACAACCATAAAGGTTATTAAATAAGGGGGCCTATGGCAGACATGTCCTTATCCATTTGAAGTTGGTGGCTCCCACCACCCATTAAAGTGCTCCTCACCCCAACCTAAAACATGAGTAATTGGAGAAGAAGGATGGGACCAGCCAAAAATATGCCTATGGCTTCCTGAAGCCCCCCAACCATCATTAGGCATAGGCATAGATTGTGGAGTGATCACAGGCACAAAATGCTTGGAGGTGTACATATCCGACTGCTACAATAGGCCTTAATAGTCATGGGATCTACTTCGAGAAGGCTAAAACCATGCACGATCAGGGCATTGGTGTGAACAAGATCTGGTTGGGTGAGGAGGCAAATGATCAGGGGCCTCTCTACTGATATCACAAGGGGTGTCACCCCAGTATTTTAGAAAAGCTTGCAAATAGTAAATCTCCATAGCCACCTTTTTAGCCTAGTCACAGATCAGAAACCACACATCATGAAAAACTTCGAGCTTGTGAACAAATGAAAAATCCTAAGACAGATCAACCTACTTGAAAATAATATTATTTCTAGATTTCTAAATGTGAAATAGAAGGCTAACTCTAAAGATTTTTCACACTTCCCTTAGTGGGAGATAAAACTAAATGGGATCACCCAAAAGGACATAAATGGGGCAAAGAAAGAACCCACCCAACTCCAAGTGAGACCGGCCCACCTACATGCCCAAAAATATGCATACAAGACTCTTGTTCTTGACAAAGCGAGCATCGAGGCTTAGGCACCCCCATATAAGAAAGTCTACGACCAAGGAGCAAACCTTGATATAGTAAGCTCCAAGAAAAAAAGCTTTCTTTTTCTCCATATAAGATGCCCAGGCTGAATGAACCTGGTTTTCCACCTAGAGGGTGATGAGAGAAGGTCCCATTTAACATTGAGTTTGGCAACCATGGATGCAGTTGGCATAAGCCAGTCATAACCCTGTCTAGATTTGTAGTTGAGCAAGGAAGTGCTCTTATACCAGGTCCAATATTTCCACTAGGGTTTTTGGGACCTGACACCCAATTTTTACCATAAGGATAAATGTGTATGGTCTAGAAAAACATCATACGTAACCTTGTCAGCGTTGGACAAGCGAAACATCCTTTTAAAATTATTCCAAGGAATCCAGTATATATTTTCTCTAGAGTAAAAATCTACAATGGCGGTAATGCCTTGCTTAAAATAAATTTGGGCATGGACCTAGGGAACTTGGCCCAACAACTTACCCTAAAGCTTGAATACAGGGGACCACCAAACATTGAGAATATTAATGGAAAGACCTTTATGTGAACGAACCCCCTTCCAAACAATCCAAGGGTTTAATTGTTGTCAAGCCTTCCATATTTTTTTGATAACAAAGGAACCAAGGATTTTAATGGAAACTAGGGCCATCACTAGAGAGGGAAAATCCATTCCTACCAAAGCTTGACGGTTGAGGGGAAGCCCAACCGAGATGCAATATCTGATAAGAACTTTCCATGCTTCAGGTCCTTTGATAGCCCGCATAATCCATTTAGCACAGAGGGCTAACCCTTGATGCTTACAGTCCAGCAAACCCATACCCCCTACTTTTTTTGGGATACAACAAATATCCCAAACTACTCTATGAAAGCCCTTCCACTTAGACCCACTAGACCATAAAAAGACAAGTAATAAACATGCATGGAAGCCAAAACTTTTGAGCAAATTTAAAATTTACCAGCAAGAGACAACTTCTTAGAATTCCAATATTCCAGCTTGCTTTCTACTTTTCTAATGACATAAGACCATAATTGGGACGGAGAGCCTTGAAAGGAAAAAGGAATGCCCAAGACTTTGAAGACTTCTCCAGGTTGAATCCAACTCCACTGCACATGCTGGAGCCAGTGGAAAAGAGGTTGTAGGGAATTCCTGTAACATGAGGTTTTCCTCCACTAGATATTAGACCCAGAGGCTTTGCAAAAAATATCAAGACAAGACAAAGCTTCAGAAAGGGATTTTTCATCCTAATTTAGAGTAAGAAACGAATCATTAGAAAAATGGTCGTTAATGAGTTGACCAACATTCCCAGGAAGGAAAATACCCCAAAGCATCCCAATAGAAACATGATGAGCTAGAAGATAACCAAATGCTTCTACTGCTAAAATGAATAGTGAGGGGGACAAAGGACAACCCTGATTTACTGACCTATGTAAGCAAATAGCATTTGTTTGAAACTTGTAGAGATAAAGCATAGTTGATGCATCCTGAAAAAGTATTTTAATAGAGGAAATAAATTGAGGACCAAAGCCAAGAGCTTCCAACATAGAAAGAATGAAAACCCCCTCAATTCGATCATAAGCCTTTTCAAAGTCAATATTGAGGAAGAGGGTCTATCGATTGGACCTATGAGCCCATTCCATCCCTTCCCAAATAGCAACAATATTTTCAAAACTATATTGATTCTGGATAAATCCAGTTTGCTCAAGCCTCACAATAGAGCAAAGCTAAGGACTAATTCGAAAAGCAAGCACTTTGGCAATGATCTTGTAGCTGATATTAAGAAAATTTATTGGCCTCCAATTTGTAATGATTTTTGGATCCTTGGACTTTGGGATAAACTTGATGCTGACCTTATTGATAATAACACCTAAGGAGCTAGACTGTAGGGATTGTAAATATACTTTATGCAAGTCAGGACCAACAAACTCCAAACAAGTTTTGTAAAATTCATAGGAGAAGCCGTCAAGCCTTGGGGCCTTTGCATCTGCAATTTGAAATAGGGCATCTACAATATCTTTCTCTGATAGGGGCCATTCACATTCATTCTGCTATGTTGGTGAGTGAAAAGTTGGGATAACCTCTTTGCAACATTAAAGGACTAATTATCATCCAGGGGTGTCCATATGAGTAACAAAATCATGAGAATAATGTCATGTATATTCATCTCCTATCTCAAAAAAATATGTGATGCAAACCCCATTAACCAATAAAGCTTTGAATTCAATGGAGTGACGCGGAGGCCGAAACCTCTAGAAAAACTCTTTAGAAATAAGGTCACCCACTTTGAGCCAATGCAGTCTAGCTTTAATCTGAGCCCCTCTAACCTGGTACACTTCAGCCACTTTGAGCTCATGTCAGAGCTGAGCGATATGGACTTGAATAGTGGAGTCAAAAGGAGAGGCCTCAATAAGGACGAAGGCATGTGCAAGATCATTACGTAGAGTAGTATTATAGTGACGATGTAGTTGTACCATCTTCTTCCCTAGGATTCTGAGCAAAGCAGTGGTACAAAAAATGGCATCATTCCACCACTCAATCCATCTTGAATCTCCATTCGGTCTAGGTACAATGTTCCAAATCCTTTGGATGTGATAAACAGTGGTTTCATGTTGCAAGAAAGAAGTGTTAAGAAAATTTTGTGCATGAGTAGGACATTGATGGGTGGAGGAAACATGAACAAAGAATATTATGGGGAAATGATCAGACGAGACCATACTAGGAATGGTTTCAACAAAAGGTACTGAAGGGATCCAATGAGAAAAAGAAAACTCATGTTGGTCCGACAACATAGTCCTATCCAACCTTTTTAAAACTCTTGCAAGGTCTAACAGAAAATTAGACCAGGTGAACCACAAATGCTCAAGAAACTAGCCTGTAGAAAAAAAACCATTGGGATCGAAGACCCCTTGTTTATTTTCATAAAATACCAAGCATATCACTCTCCCTAGGCCCACCTATTGGGGTGTTGGCCCATTTTATCATAAGAATTCTTGACCATATTGAAATCACCACACATAAGCCAAACCATGGTAGGTAAGGACAAAGCACACCATCTCCACAGTGCACATCTATCTTGGACCTCTTTAGAAGTGTAAATATTAATAATCTTGAAGGAAAGACTGCTAAATTTGATCAGGATCCAAACCACGTGGTGAGAGGGGTTAGAACCCCATGTGAAATAATTTCTCATCCACTTATTATTAAGCAAAATGATAGTGCCTCCGCTATCGTGATTGTGGTTGGTAGCATACAACTAACTTCCAGGCCATAACATAGAACAAGTAGATTGCATATACCTGCCACTTTGACTTCTTGTAAACACACAAAATTTGGATGATAATAGATACTGGAATAGGTAGTGAGATCATCCCAAACCATGTAATTATGAATAGGATCGGTCAACCCATGCACATTCTAGGAGAGAAATAACATTAAAAAGAGTCAAGTTGCATACCCCCATTAGCCTCAATCACATTATCTGACAACAGGTGCTAGGTATTATTCTTGAAGGTATTCATGGTGGTGGAGGAGAGATAATTTATCACTGCTTATCTAAATGAGCAAGCCACTCACCTTGCAGGGGGCTATGGGACTGCCATCCTAAATTTTTATAGAAACTTTCTTCAACCCCTACCTCATCTAGAGAAACTAAGAGAATAGTGGATCGAATCCCTTCATCATGGTCTACAGACTTTATGGCTAGAGGAGGAGAGTGGATAGGGGTTGACACCATAATCAATGGCTATATGGGAGGGTTAGGTGCTAGGGCATGAGCATATAAGGCCACTTTGTACCCCGCCTGAGAATGCTTGCTACCTTTACATTTCTTGTGTGAAAGGGAAGTTGATAGGCTGACTGGAACTAGTAACATGTATTAGGGATGTTGATATACACCACCCACTGATGAATATGGGTAGAACCAACCTGAATGTCGATATACTCCTTTAGAGTTTTAGCTAGGTCAACCTTGATACACATTCTCCTACTAGGGCGAATCGACATGAACTGAGAGGGTTCATCACAAACAAATTCATGAAGGGTGGACACCAAGTTTTTTGAAAAGGGACAACATGTAGTGGGGAGGTCTGGGAGTTCTACCAAAATAGGCATGACCATAAAATCATGGTTCCACGACTGAAAAATGAGAAGTGAACTATTAATGTAACTAGAACCCATATTGTGGACCTTCTAGGATTGGTCAGTACTATCAAATTGGAAATGAAAAAACCCTTAGAGATATTTTGGACATGGTCGACTTGAATCCCATACGAACTCCAATAATTCTCAATCTAGTTCCTAAGAACATGCTTAGGGGGAATATGACCCAAAAAATACCCTATAAGAGTATTGTTTTCAAACCAATAACATGCATGATTGAATTCATGCAGAGGAGTCACAAAATCAGTTTCAAAAATACCTCATCGTACACCTTGGGAAAAAATTTCCTAGGCCGTTTGTTCATCTCTAGAGCCATTCCTCTCACTGCCAGCTTCAGATGAAGCCGGGGGAGGAGAATTCAATATAATAACACCCACAGAGTAAGTGGAACATATAGGCAAACACAAGCTCCCAGAGAATGAACATAAACTACAAGAAACCCTAGGACAACACGCAGACTGACATGCACACACCCACCAACCTCTCTCTCTCAAATTTTCAATATATTTTACATAAATAAATGCCAACCTCCTTCAACACTACTACTATGAAACCTCCTTCTTATATATGAGTGTTCATTTTAGTCTCTTAGAAACCATCCCTCATAGTTTCCATTGTGCTTGAATCCCATCCTCTTCACCTTTAAGCAATCCCTATGCCCCCATGTTTCTGTTACTAAAGGAGTCACTACTTAAACTTGTATTCTTACGCACAACATTTCTCATCATGATCCATATATGCACATACATCTTTGGTGTTCTCCAAATATTTTTCTTTGTATCTAAACACCCAAAATTTTATTTTGTGTGTAAATATTCATATGTTTATTTTATGTGCAAATGTGTGTGTCTCCTTCGTGAGTGAATGCTTGTGCATCTTCTTTATGAACAATTTGTTATGCATGTTCTTCATGTATAATTACTTGTGCATTTTCTTATGCATCCAATTTATTTATCATTAGGAACATCTCCCACCTATCAATTTTTCTTCTTCCATCTTTTGAAGGGGGCACATGTGTTATAATTTTGAAGAAAAATACTCCTCTTGTATTTTTTGAACACCATTCTTCCATCTACACTTTTCTTTATATGGGCACTTTTAGTCATGTCACTTCTATATATTCTCATTATTCTATAGGTTGTTCTTTACCATATTAGCTATCATGCAAATTCTTTTGTTGATCACCATATTAATTATTTTTACACAAGTTCTCAAATTAGCTATTGCAATAAGTATTGCATAGATTCTCAAATACCTCTTTATCATGTTCTACTTTTTTATAATTTGTCTTATGCATCATTCATTCTTGTGCAAGTATCTATGCCTTGTGTGTCAACTCTTCTCTTGTCCTCCTATGTCCATATCCACTACATCCACATATTAAAATATCTATCAATTACACTATATTTTTTTTTAATGTCAACACAATCTCCATTCTAGACTTGTACCAACAAAATCAAATATAACCTAACAATTCTAGTCCTAAATTGAAGATATAGAAAAATACAAGTAAAAACTATTAACAATAATAATTCATAAGCATCCATATAAGAGTAATATTAGAGATAGATATAATTTAAGTATGCATATTTAAATACAACACAGGTATAGGAGATGCAAACAATACACAAATTACATGTTTAAATGCTTTAACAATACTTGCTTATACTAATGATAATACCTAGAAATAAATGTAGGGGATGTATAAATAATAAATATGGGAAGGGGAGGTGTTTGTGCCACTGCAAAATCATTAGTGTACTTTTCTAGTAACAACAACTACTTTGTATATGATAAATTAATATATGTGTGCATAGTACCAAATATTTTATGCACAAAATGATAAGCATATCATGTGTATCTCATGCAATATACTTATTTATAATGAATAGAATGAACTACATATAATCAAAATGTGCATGTATTCATCTCTTGTACACATCTAATCATACTCAATGTGGAAATTGTGGAAATGCCATGTTGGAATTTCCACCTACCCATGGATACCTTTGAAAATTTGGTATATATAATTGCTTTGTATAGCAACAATTTTTTTTTCCTTTCAAGATGAATTAAATGTTGATAAATGATATGGTACCCATGGATAGGTATAGGGGTTATGATATTATATTGTATATGGGTATTATTGATATTTGGCATGGGTCACACATAACCCATAGTTAATTGTATTGATATTAAAATATTATAGTAATGAGTGTGATAAGGGTTTAGGAGTTGGATAGGGTTAGGTTTATACCCTCCCCAAAGTAGCATTAGAAGATGGGTATATAAAGAAGGGATATTGTCATTGTAATAATGATCACTCATATCAAGTATTACTTGTAAATATCTTTGTCAACGAAGTGACTTATGAAACTTTGTCCTCTCTAAGTAGCACTCTCATCTTGGGAGATCTTATGGAGTTATTCTTTCCTTAAGGATTATTATTAGTTTTTCCTTACCATAAAGGTATTATATATTTTTATCTCATTGTATAGATTGTTATTATGGATAATTATTTGTGGATCATTTATAATTTTAGTATATAGCAAATAATTTTTGTTAATAAGAATAAAGTTTCTTAATAATTGCTATAAAACCTAGGGTTTTGGCAAAGTGGGGACTGTTTTTTTAATTTCAAAATTTTGATAAATATTTTTAGACAAATTTTCATCTTCCAAGAGCCATATATTTGCATAAAGTGGTTCAATTTAGACAATATTATATAGGAACATCTAGGTAAATAAAAGAAGAAGAAGGTATTTTCAACTACCAATAGAAGAAAAAGGGACATGAATTTAGCCTTCCATATCCCACCTTATTTCTTGATGTTGAAAAAGCATAAATTGGATGTATTGTTGCATTTTGACTTTACTAGAATTTTAGGACCCCATCCTAACATTATCATGAAATTGTCTATTAATGTGTATGTGACACTTTGGACACCTAATAATTATTTCTTTATTATAAGTTACTAGCTTGGGCTCCCACTAGCATGTGGATGGATACCCTTGAGCATTAGGGTTAGGGTTGATGAGAGCCTATAAAAATACTAGGGAAGAAAGGGAATGTATCAAGTCATATTTCTCAAATTGTAATGGATCTTTGCTTCCAAGGAGGTTGTCCCCTTAAAGAGGCCTATGATAGTTGATTCTATGAATCTATTTCTATGGAGTAATATAGTTATATTTCTATTATCTATTGCAATATTTTTAATTTAATTAATATATTTCTATTAATTATTACAATATATATTATGGATTTACTTAACTTTATTATAAGGCTCCTAACATGGAAAGAGAAGCAAATTCAATGAAGCTTTGTGTTTTGTTGTAAGCTCTCGACTACTAACAAGAAAATAAATTTGAGTCCTTGAAGGAATACCATAGTCGTAATTCCTTAGGTTTTCATCTAAGAAAACCAAGTTCAAACCTCAATACAAGGGGACTAGTATCCCTCATAAAATCCCATGTTTTACCCTAAGATGTTATCCTAGGAGAGATACCATAGTGGTAAGTTCTTAGGTTTTCATCCAAGAGATCCAATTTCAAACCTTGATACAAGAGGATTAGACCCCTTATAAAACCCCATGATTTACCCTAATATTTTTGTCCTAGGAGTGATACTCTAGTGGTACATCCTTGGTTTTTCATACAAGAGACCCAAGTTTAAAACCCTATTATGAATGGGACCAAAACACCTCATAAAAAATCATAATTTACCCTAAATGTTTTAAGTCTTGGGAGGGATACCATAGTGGTAAGTCCTTAGTTTTTTATTTTTAAGATCCAAGTTCTAACTCTAGTATGAGGGACTGAGAGACCTCATAAAAACCCTTGCTTTATCCTAACAAGTTTTTTAGGTTGCAAGGTACCTAGATTTGAAACGACGCTAAGGTGTTTGAGAGAATGACAACATGGTGGATGTGGAATCACTATAGAGCTATGGATTTGAGAGAATAACATGTTGTATGTGGTATTGGTATGGATCTAGCATTTTGAAAGAGGTTGGTTTTAAATTTATAAATTAATTGATAACAAAATAATTTTTTAGTTAGAAATATGGTGGATGTGGCATTACTATAGAGCTAGAGTTTTGAGAGAACAATATTGTGTATGTGATTTCACTACAGAGCTCATCCAATATTGCTAGGAAGGTAGGGTTTTGAGAGAATGACATAATTGTGGATGGAGTGTCATTGAGGATATAGGTTTTGAAAGAGGGAAGTTTTAAATTTATGAATTAATGGATAAGAAAATAATTTTTTTTAGTTGGAAACATGGTGGATGGGGCTTCACTAAAAAGTTAGGGTTTTAAGAGAATGAAAACATGGTAGATGTGACATCATTTAGAATCTACGATTTTAAAATAATGACATCATGGTGTATGTGATATTGTTGTGGAGCTAAAGTTTTAAAAGAGGTAAGTTTTAAATTTATGAATTAATTCATATTAATTTTTTAGTTAGCAACATGGTGGATATGGTGTCACTATAGGGCTAGGGTTTCCAGATATTGACAACATGGAGTATGTAGAATCACTATGAAGGTAGGTTTTTGAGAGAATGAAAATATGGTAGATGCAACATCACTACAAAGATAGGGTTTTGAGAGAATGACAACATGGTCGATGTGATGTTACTATGGAGATAGAATTTTTAAAGAGGTAGGTTTTCAATTTATAAACTAATTAATAAAATAACAAATTTTTAGTTGAAAATATGGTGGATGTGGTGTCACTAAAAAGCTAGGGTTTTGAGAGAGCAACAACATGGTGGATGCAATTTCATTGTAAATCTAGGGTTTTGAGATAATAACATGGTGGATGTGGCAGTAATGCAAAGCTAAGATTTTGAGAGATTGAGAACATGGTGGATGTGGCAGTGTTGTGGAGTTAGGGTTTTGAAAGAGATAGGTTTTTAATTTATACCTTTGAATGCAACAAGGACTTCAAACTATGTGTTGATTCACATGTGTGGATCTCTAAAACATAGTGTAAGTTTTTTGTGCCTATTGATATTGTTAATAAAATTGTTGTTTTCATTGTTCTCATGGAGGTAAAGCATTTAGAGGGTTAGGTTTTGTTGTACAAAACCCTATGATTAATGGGGATGAGAATCACAATTAGGGGTAGGTGATTGGAATTGTTAGCACATATATTCTACCTCCATTCAATGTAGGAATTACCATTGAATGATCAAAATTATGAGAATGACAACATGATGGATGCAACATCATTGATTCCTACATCCATGCTATACAATTTGGTTGATAAACTCTTCAAATGAGGAAGAATGTGGCTTTGGATCTTGAAAGAGTTATCAAAATTTTAATTGTTGTTGGTGACCATGAAAGTATATGCTTGATGAGCATATAAAAAATTATGAAGAGAAGATGCTAGGCCAACCAAAGTATGATCAAAGTAATGAGTATAAATATAAGCTTTAGTAAGTTCACAAAGAATTAAATCAAAAGTGAAATGAGAATGAGAAACAAATGAATTAATACGTAGGTGTGCATGTTTCCTATTCTACTATGGAGTTATATTATGGTTCAAAGGATTCAAAGGTAAGAGAGATCTATAAGAAAATAAAATGTTGGTTTAAATTTTGTCATTTAGTGTTTGTAAGGTTGGGGATGAATCAAAAATCCCATTTTATGCTTGATTTGGATATTTATGATTTATTTAGAATCAATTGTATTTATTTTTTGTAATATGTTGGGTGTGCTAGATCCCCATAGGAATGTGAGCTACAAGGTATTTCTAGGCTTGTGTTGCCATTAGTAAGAAGAAGTTTCATAACTATAGTTGTACTTTTGTAAAAGGGTTTGGACCCTTTCAAAATCCTATTTTTGTCCTAATAAAAATTTCTAGTTTATAAACAAGAGAAGTAAATTTAATGAAGTCTTGATTTTTGCTGCAAATACCATATTACCAACAAGAGAAGCAAATTTAATGAAATTTTCTCACAATTTTTAATTTACTAGCAAGGGAGGAAATTTAATAAAGTTTTGAGTTTTGCTGCTAGTTTACCAACAAGGGAAGTTATATTTTTATTGACTATAATTTTTGTTGGTTTTAATTTTATATGTTGAATAGTCACTAGTTAATTAAAAACATTGAATGCAAGTAAATGATTGTTCACTATTTATGTTTGTGAACTTGTTGTGAGATATTGTGCTGCTAAAAGACGTATTTCATTTGGCTCCTTAATTTGGACTATATCATTTGGTATAAAATATAATATTGGAGAAGATATGTTACATATAGGAAGGCCATGGGCATCATGAAATACTAAAAATGATGATATTTCTAAGATGTTGAGAGGAATTACAACCAATTTGGACACCATAGAGACAAAACAAAGAAGGGGAGTGTATATTTAGGATTGTAGTGACGATGAGGATGAATAATAAGTTCAAGAGTTAGAAGAAGAAGACCAAGTGGATGAACTCGAGAGTAGATTCTTGATAGAAATAAAAAATATGCATTGTAAGCCAAATTTGGAGACTCCATGCAATAATGGGAGTTTGAATCCTGAGGAGCTCATAGACTAGATTATAAACATGGAGAATATTTTGAATTTGAATCAATGGAACATCTTAAGAAGGTGAATTTTACTTATAAACATAAAAATATTTAACAAATGGATAATATTTTCAATTTATGAATTAATGGATAAGAAAATAGTTTTTTTAGTTGGCAACATGGTGGATGGTACTTCACTACAAAGTTAGGTTTTTGAGAGAATGACGACATGGTGGATGTGACATTATTTAGAAGCTAGGATTTTAAAAGATTGATATCATGGTGGATGTGACATTGTTGTGGATATAAAGTTTTGAAATAGGTAATTTTTAAATTTATAAATTAATTTATAATAATTTTTTAGTTAGCAGCATGGTGAATATGGTGTCACTATAGGGCTAGGGTTTTTAGATATTGACAACATGGTGGATGCAGCATCACTATGAAGCTAGGTTTTTGAGAGAATGACAATATGGTAGATACAACATCACTACAAACCTAGGGTTTTGAGAGAATAACAACATGATGGATGTGATGTTTCTATGGAGATAGGGTTTTGAAAGAGGTAGGTTTTCAATTTATAAACTAATTAATAAAAAAAAATTAGTTGATAATATAATGGATGTGGTGTCACTACAAAGCTAGGGTTATGAGAGAAAAACAACATCGTGGATGCAATTTCATTGTAAAGATAGGGTTTTGAGATAATAATAACATGGTGGATGTGGTAGTAATGCAAAGCTAAGATTTTGAGAGATTGACAACATGGTGGATGTGGGAGTGTTGTAGAGCTAGGTTTTTGAAAGGGATAGGTATAAAATTTATAAATTTGAATTCAATGAGGACTTCAAACTATGTGTTGATTCACATGTGTGGACCTCTATAACATAGTGTGAGTTTTTTTACATATTGATATTGTTAATAAAATTATTGTTATTGTTGTTCTCATGGAGGTAAAGCATTTAGAGGGCTAGATTTTGTTCTAAAAAACCCTATTATTAATGGGGATGAGAATCACAATTTGGGGTAGGCACTTGGTACTGTTACCACATATATCCTATCTCTATTCAGTGTAAAAATTACCATTGAATGACCAAAATTATGAGAATAGCAACATGATGGATGCAACATCATTACTTCCTACATCCATGCTACACAATTTGGTTGACAAAATCTTCAAAATGAGGAAGAATGTGGCTTTGGAGCTTGAAGTATTTATCAAAACTTTGATTATTTTTGGTGACCATGAAAGGATATGCTTGATGAGCATATGAAAATTTGTGAAGAGAATATGGTAGCCCAATAAAAGTATGATCAAATTAATGAGTATAAATATAATCTTTCACAAAGAATTTAATCAAAAGTGAAAGGAGAATTAGAAACAAATGAGTTGAGATGTAGGTGTGCATGGTTTCTATTCTACTATGGATATATGTTTTGGTTCAAAGGATTCAAAGGCAAGGGATATCTAGAAGATTATAAAATTTTGGTTTATATTTTATCTTTTAGTGTTTGTAAGGTTGGGGATGAATCAAAAACCCTATTTTATGCTTTATTTGGACATATGTGATTTATTTAGAATTAGATGTATAAATTTTTTGTAAGGTTTTGGGTGTGCTAGATCCCCATAGGAATGTGAGCTACAAAATATTGGTAGACCTGTGTTGCCATTAGTAAGGAGTTTCATAACTATAGTTGTACTTTTGTAAAAGGGTTTGGACCCTTTCAAAATTCTATTTTTACCTTAATAAAAAATTCTAGTTTATCGACAAGAGAAGAAAATTTAATGAATATTTGATTTTTGCTACAAATACCATATTACCAATAAGAAAAGAAAATTTAATGAAATTTGAGTTTTCTCACATTTTTAATTTACTAGCAAGGGAGGAAATCTAATAAAGTTATGAGTTTTGTTGCTACTTTACCAACAAGGAAAGTTCTTTTTCTATTGACTATAATTTTGTTGTTGGTTTTAATTTTAGATGTAGAATAGTTGCTAGTTAATTAAAAACATTGAATGCAAGTAAATGGTTGTTCACTGTTTATGTTTGTGAACTTGTTGTGAGATATTGTGCTACTAAAAGAGGTTGTATTTCATTAGGCTCCTTAATTTGGACTATATCATTTGGTATAAAATCCAAGATTGGAGAAGATATGGCATATAGAGGAAGGCCATAGGCATCATGAATTGCTAAAAATAATGATATTTCTAGATTTTGAGAGGAACTACAACCAAGTTGGACACCATAGAAACAACATAAAGATGGGGAATGCATATTGAGGATGTTAGTGATATTTTTATTTCGATAATATTTTGATATTTAAAAAATGTGTAAAAACCATTTGGTGCATTTTGAGATTGGCTTTGCAAAGATTGAAAGAAGTATAGTTACTGGTCAACTTTAAAAAATTAGCTTTACGAAGAAAGAATTAGCATATTCAAGCTTTGTTATTTCACAACAAATTTTACAAATGGATCTTAAAAAATTAAAAGCAATTGTGGATTATCACCAAATAAATATTCTATTTGAGACAAATAGTTTCTATGATTTGGTATGTTCTTATACATATTTAAAACCTAGTTTAGGTAGGTCCATGTTCAGAGATGTGAAAAGTTCGGGCTGTGGGCGCCCGCGAGCACCGCACATGAAGAGTTCAGGCTTTCAAGACCCCGAGAGCCCGAACTCTTGTCTTCGTGGAAACATAGGTTAGGTGGGTCCATTTTCCAGAGATCCTGTTATCGTTGATAGGAATGATTATCAGAAAAAATGGCTGAAATCGCATTATAGACGTGTTTTAATAATATTTTATGAAATTTGAATGAGTTAAACTTATTATTTAGAGGTGAACCATACATTTGTTAACAAACCTTCAAATATCGAGAGCGCCCCTTTTGAAATTAAAATCCTCTCCCCACCTCATTGTTGATTTCGAATCACGCTCGGGCTCTGAGTGTTTTTAAAATAGAGGAGGGCCAAATGACTATACCGGGGCATCCTCTCCATACAAAGCACACGATTTGTTTCCGTTTTATTCTTAATTTTTAAGTATGCTTATATATATATATAATTACTTTACTAAATTATTCTTGACATCAAATTGTAAAGATTTAAACACTGATAAGTGTATGATTCTGTAAGGTCACTATCAGGTGTTCTTATTTTATTAATCATTAGGAAAAAAAATATTCTTATGTGATATAATGTGTTATAGTTTACCACCATTCAAATGTACCCAATTTATATTAACTTTCGACATGATAGTATAGTTATTATCTTGCAAGATAAAGCAAAAGCTAAAAAGCGCTCAAAAAGATGATTTATTGTAATTATTTAACAAAGCAAAAGCTAGAAGCGCTGAAAAATAAGATTTATTGTAATTATTTAACATAATGGCAATTTTATGTCTTCAACTTTTCTACCTGGAAAGAACAAGAGCCATGGAAAATCAATAGGTAACTATGCAAGCATACATATTAGCTCTAGCAATCATTAGAGGTGATCATGGCATCATTATTTATGTTCATACGGCCATCGTCTATTTTGATCCGATGGTGTTTCCTTGTTGGAGGCTAGTGGTGGGGTGCACCTTGGGTTTGGAACGTTGCCAACACAGATCGCATGAGAATCAAGTATCTCGTCCATTCTAGTTGAACCATAATAGTCGTTAGTATCCATCCACATTTTTATTTAGGTTGTGCCCACCAGAGACACCAAGACATGTATGAAAAAAATAAAGTTGAAGCATATTATTATATTGTAGCAAGAGTAAAATATTATCATCCTATCAAACTTACTGATCATATTCTATGTTGATAACGTCTGTGATGGAAGTGGCTATTTTGATGAAGGCATCGGCCGACAATTCAATGGTTGCATTGCAATTTGAAGAGCAATTGTGCACTATCTTGACTACGATGGAATCGGTGTTGTTGAGGCAACGATTTCAAGACCTTTGATCGGTTCCACTCAGACATCTCACATTGTACAACCTTCCACAGGTTGTGTCGTTGTCCCAGATGGAGTCACTCGCTGCTGCAAATAGATTCCTCCAGGAAACTGGCTCTGATTGTTTTCGTAACATTGTGATGCTGCAAAAACAAAACACAATAATAAATATGTCCTTATGAAAGCACGAGGATACGGAAGCAAACAAAAGGGAAATGTAACGCTAAGTCCTACGAACAAAAATGCATGAAAAGAGGGAAAACAAATGAACTGAAACGAGATTTAAAGCAAATGTAAAAGTGCAGCCCTTTATTTTATTAATTTTCTCGAGATCGGGTTACAATGCATCTCCTCCATTTTCAGGGGCTGGGAGCGTCGGACATAGTTTTGCTACACCACAAATGATACATTCCCCTTTGGGATCTTCCGCGTGCCCACATTGAAAATGGGCGGACCAAATGTCACCGCAGCTTGTGTGAGTGCATCTATAGTTCCTTACTACCCCTCCGGTGTCAAGATACTATGTTCAGAGAAACAATAAATGGTTAGTAGTACCTGCGGATGGAGGGAAACATGCGATACCCAAGGCCTACGGTTAATTCATGCATAAAATAATTAAAACGATAACTAAAATATATCAGAATAAGCTAAAAATTTGACAGAAGCAAGAGAACATTACCAGGAGCACATTACAAATGGAATAGTCAAGAAATCTGCCATGGATTTCTAATCGCTTTGGGGTGGGACGATTACGACAGTCACAAAATGTCAAAATGTGACCTCCTAAATGTCCCATCCAGGGGCCTCCAAAACACCTGCAAATTTGGGGTTAGGAAAAACGGGGCATTTTAGAATGACCCAGAAGGTACGATTTTGCATATTTGGCCTCGATCGCCCTATATCTGATGATTCTCCCTGTATGTTAGTGAAAGTGAGAAACATTGAAAGCATAGTCAAAACTCATCAAAATCACATGAAATTTAAATGACAGCATATATGGATGACCTAAAATAAAATACAAAAGAAATAGTAGGGAAATCTACCATAGATTTCTAATCGCTCCGGGGTGGGGCGATTAGGACTGCAGTAGTGCAGGGGGCGCCCGGGGGCAGGATGCCCATCGTTTGGGGCTCGGTTTTGGCACCAATCCACTTGGGATGGGTCTAAAACCTCTTATGGGGTTGTGTTGGCAAATTAGGTGGGGTATTGTGGCCAAATGTTAAGGTTTTGGGTCTGGATTGCGCTTCCAATAATCACCCAATAACCTCCCTTCCAAAAGAGAGATCAAGGATGTAAGAAGCACATACAATGGGTGAGGATGTAATTTGGCAGCACTCCATTGCTCCAAATGATCCTGCTTTGTTCTCTTTTTGGGGTGAGAAGACTCACCATTTTATAGACCTAAGGGTCTCTATGAATGAGCATGTAGAGGTTCCACTTGGCCATCATGCCTTGCCAAGGGGAAGAATATTCCTCCCTGATTAAGGGCTCCATGACTGCCCCTATGACTGCCTCTTTGAGATCAAAAATGCTCACTCACACTCCATGCATTGAAGGAGGAGTTAAGTGGTGGATCTGAGCTGCCATTTGTCAAGGTTTGACCTTTTTCTCGTCAAACCTACTATTCACCCCACCCCATAGCGAATACTACTAATCGTCCCAGGGTGGGATGAATACCAATTTTTAATCGTCCCAAGGTGGAACGAGTAAGGAGCAGGGTGCCTGAAAGGTGCCAAATTGACCTTTGACCTTCCAAAACTATTGTGAGAGTGGTTAGGACCATTGTTTAACCTTTGGGGGCTGCCTTAGGGGTTGTGTATGTCAATTCGATCAGTGCTTGTCATCACATAATCAGATTGGTGTTGTTTTGGTGTCTACAGATGCCCCTTTTTGGGATGCGTTGTGTGTGGCACAGTGTTGAGCAAAAATAGATAACCAAAGCACTAATTATTAGGGTTTCTCAGTAACCTAACCAACTTTTGATGCCCCAAGTATGGAAGGGGAAAACATTCTTGAATCCTTTCTTTTGACGAGCTAAGGAGCTTAGTTTAAGTGTTAACCTCTTTTAGTGAGGCGTTACTTGATCTTGGACATTGTTCAGTCATGAATAGGCAAAGGATGCAACCTTTTGTTTGTGGGAACCTTGAGTTCATGATTCTAGAATACCAAGTGTTTGATCAGCTTGTGATTATTGCTTGTTTTTTGCCCCAAGAAGTGTGATTGTCTTTATCAATGATCCTTTGAATGCATGCCATTTCCTTGATTGGGTGTGTATTTGTTGATTGGTGACTAAGTGTGACTACCCCATCAAGCGACGAATCGATGAGGGAATGACCGACATGAGAAAAGCGACGAGTTGCTTGACCCAAGATGACTTTTGTAAGGGTGCCTTCAGTTTTTTTCCATTGAATGCTTATGCAGTTTGCCAATAATTTGACCTGTTTTTGGTGGGTGTAACCCTTTTTGTGATGCATTTTGGGGTTCAAATTCTCAAAAATCCATCCTCCCATGGAGCGGTCCGGCTATGGTAGCCTTATTAGGGAGTAGGATAGTGAGGATTTATGACCCCGATGTCTATTTTGAATTCCAAGAAGTGCATGCGCAAATGTGCCTTCATTCGACAATGTTATTGCTATTTTTGGGTGGGTTTGGACCCTTTTTGTGACGCCGTTTGGGGATGAAATTCTCAAAAATTCGTCCTCCCGTGGAGTGGTCCGGCTATGGTAGCCTTCTTAGGGAGTAGGATAGTGAGGATTTGTGACCCCGATGTTTTTTTTGAATGCCAATAATGTATAGGCGCAAAGGCGCCTTTGTTCGGCAATTTTATTGCTATTTTTGGGTGGGTTTGGACCCTTTTTGTGATGCCATTTGGGGATGAAATTCTCGAAAATCCATCCTCCCGTGGAGTGATACGGCTATGGTAGCCTTCTTAGGGAGTAGGATAGTGAGTATTTGTGACCCCGATGACTGTTTTGTATGCCAAGAATGTTAAGTGGAAAAGCACTCTTATTTGACAATTTTATTGCTATTTTTTGTGCATTTTGGCGTAGTTTTTGTTGTCTTTGATTTTCTTGCTCTATAATCATCCTAGGGTGGGACGAGCGCTAACTAGAGCGCTCATCCTAGGGTGGAACAATTACAGGCCGAAAATCCTATTTAAGGGCCAAAACTAGATTTTGGGCTCATTTGCACTTTGTTTTTCTGGCGATTTGGAGCTATGAGGAGGAGGAGGTCGAGTTCGCGTAGCGGAGCGCTGTCGAAGTGGCAGAGCCGAAGAGAGACTGGTAAGTTCCCCTTCTCTTTATTTTATTTGTTTTGTTTTATAGTTTAAAACCGCAATTTTTTTCTTTTGTATTTTGTTTTTCGATTTAAAAATGAAAACCCTAGTTAATATTTTTTTGGTGTTTGTTGGAATTTGTTTTGCTTTGTTAAAACTAAGATCGAAACCCTAGTTGAAACCATGTTTATTTTGTTGTTTTTGTAAACTAAAAATAAAACCCTAGTTTAAACTAAGATCGAAAACTTAGCTTAAAAAAATTATTTTTATTGTGTTTTCTATTTTTTTTATCAGTTTAGACTAAGGTTAAACCCTAGGTAACTAAAAAAAATTATTTGTTATTGTGTTTTTTATCAGTTTAGACTAAGGCTAATCCCTAGGTAACTAAATTTTTTTTTTGTTATGGTTTTTTTTTGTTGTGTTTATCAGTTTTAAACTAAGGTTAAACCCTAGGTAACTGAAATTTTTTTGTTATGATGTTTTTCTGTTTTAAACTAAGGGTAAACCTCTAGGTTACTGAATTTTTTTTTTTTATGTTGTGTTTTGTTTGTTTTTCAGTTTTAAACTAAAGGTAAACCCTAGGTTACTAAAAATTTTTTGTTATGTTGTGTTTTGTTTGTTTTTTAGTTTTAAACTAAGGTTAAACCCTAGGTAACTGAAATTTTTTTGTTATGTTGTGTTTTGTTTGTTTTTCAGTTTTAAACTAAGGTTAAAAACCCTAGGGTAAGAACTGTGCTTTTATTTTGTTTTTGTTTTGTGCGTTTAGACTAGGATGAAAACCCTAGGTTAAATTATTTTATTTTGTTTTTGTATTTTTATTTATCAATTTTAACTAAAGTTAAAAACCCTAGGTAACTGACAAATTGAATTAGAATTTGTTTTTTTTTTTTTTTTTTTATTAGTTGAAACTAAATTTAACAACCCTAGGTAACTGACAAATTGAATTTGTTTTTTTTTTTTTTATCAGTTGAAACTAAAGTTAACAACCCTAGGTAACTGACAAATTAAATTTGTTTTTTTTTTTATCAGTTGAAACTAAAGTTAAAAACCCTAGGTAACTAACAAATTGAATTTGAATTTGTTTTTTATTTATCAGTTTGAACTAAAGTTAAAAACCCTAGGTAACTGACAAATTGAATTTGTTTTTTTTTTTTTTATTTATCAGTTTGAACTAAAGTTAAAAACCCTAGGTAACTGAAAAATTTGTATTTTTAATTTGTTGTTTTTTTTTTGTTTTTTATTTATCAGTTTGAACTAAATTTAAAAACCCTAGGTAACTGACAAATTTGTATTTTGAATTTGTTGTTTTTTTTTGTTTTTTATTTATCAGTTTGAACTAAAGTTAAAAACCCTAGGTAACTGACAAATTTGTATTTTGAATTTGTTTTTTTGTTTTTGGCATTGCATTATTTATTTGATTTTTTGAATGTGTACTGTACATTTTGTTAATGTTTTTGTTGTACATTTATTAAGTGTTTTGGTTGGACAGTTTTTTCTTTTATGTTTTTAATATTTTTGTGTTGTTTTTTATTTTTAGGTGGTGAAGAGTCGGTACTGTCAGCCGACAATATTCTTTGACGCACGGGAGGCACTGACTGTGGTGGACTAGGAGTGGCTTTCTGCCCTTGGGCTCAAGCAGGTGACTCGGTTAGAGCCTATGGTGGGGGATCGAGCATATTTGACTGCCCTAATCAACTTGTGGGATCCCTGCACCAATACCTTTCATCTCCCAACAGGGGAGATGATGGTGACTCTTGAGGATGTCTATCGGATTCTATGGATTTTGATAGACGGGCTTCCTATTCGGACTACTCCACGTGATTAGCAAACGACGGTGCTGACACAGTGTTTCGGGCATGGGGCAGAGATGGGGGTGGATAGTCCGATGGAGAGGTCAGAGGGGGATTGCTTGATTGGGAAGATTTTGGTACGGTGGTGGCTGGAGAAGGGCGTGTTGGGGGTGAGGCATGCACTACTGATGATCCTCATCTCCAACATGTGGCTTCCTGACTCCTCGCCTGCGAGGTTCCTGTGGAACCTGCTGGAGGTCATTTTCAAATTGGTTGAGTGTTTGACCTCAGAGCCACTAATTATGAGGTGGGGTTAGGCACTATTGGCATAGCTCTATGATGAGTTGTATGAGGTCTGTTGTCAAAGGTGGAAGGGGATTGGATGTAGCTACCTATTGTAGTGTTGGGGATGGCAACACATAGCTATGGAGAGACCACAAGGTTTGTCGTGGACTACTCGGGTAGAGATGGTGGATAGGGAGATAGGGTATGCGGATCTGTGGCAGAGGTTCAAGGAGCAAGGGTAGAGTCTGTGGTGCGTAAGTGCCATAGGGCACTATGCTAATGCTTTCTCACGTCTTACTCTAGGGGAGGTGTTCTGGTGTCCATATCGAGATTGTCCAACCTAGCCTAATGTAGGAGAGTGGCTCTAGTGGGTGTGCAGGGGGAGATGGCTAATAGGGCAACATGGGATCGAGTAGGAGTACTTCCTGTACATCCAGGTGATGTGTTAGTTTGGGGTGTGCCAGGGATTTCTTGGTGAGCCCTTGATTTATCGATGTCAGGGTGATGAGATGACTCTAGCCTGGTCGATCATCGATCCACTGGGTGAGGAGTTGGATGTAGTGATCGATGTCCTTGATGTGGACAATGTCAAGGTGACTGCAGAGTATGACCAATGATGGATGATGCAGTGATGGCAGGGCGAGGGGCATCTAGGAGGTCCAGAGGTGGCAACAATAGGTGGAGAGGGTGCAGAGGCATCGAGAGAGGGTTGGGGGGCTCCACTCGAGGATGTGGACATGGTGGAGGTTGATAGCTTTAGGGGGGATGATTTTGGGATTCCAAAGTAGTTGGATAAGCAGGACATCCTAGAGCAGTGGGAGCTGGAGTAGCATGTCGTCCCTGATATGCCTATACCTCAAGCAATCCCAAAGGGTATGGAGGCGAGGATTCACATTGAGATAGCACAATTAGAGGATCTTCTTTGGAGATGAGATGAGGAGCTTAGGGATGCTCTACAGGAGAGGGATATCCTACGGATTCAATTGGTAGAGTGAGAGAATGCATTGGCTATGTACCACCAATGGGATGGGGACACAAATGCTTCACAGGAGAGGGATATTCTATGAACTCAGTTGGCGTAGCACGATGATACATTGGCTGCATACCATTGATGGGAGATGGATTTGGTTCGACATCGAATGGAGTTGGAGGCTGAGATTATCTGCCTCGATGGGCAGTTACCTGAGCTCCCTAGAGGTGGATCTTTATGTTGAACGAGAGACAACGATACTGAGTAGTCAACATCCTCTCATCACAGGCGGTTGGATGAGGGGGGCACTAGTGGGCATGATGCAAGGGCTATTAGCAACTACCCTGAGAGGTCCCATAGGACCCACACCACTAGGGGTAGTTCCCGTCGTGCCGATCCTGCATGATCATGGTGGTTGACACCCTAGGCTTGGGGGTTTTTGAGTTTTTGCTTTTTTTTGTGAGGTTCGAGGACCATTTTATTATAGCCTAAGGGCCTTTTTGATGATATATATACATGACTCTCTTTGTGTTTATACACTTATTATGGTTTGATTTTATGCACATGTATTTACATTGATGTATGCATATGTTATTGTGAATGCGATGTTTCTAATTATATGATGTATGCATATGGAATGGATGAATTGAGTTGTTGATATTTGGTGGTGGCACCATAGACTGTACAGGACTTAATGGCTTTTTTGTACTAGGCGATTGCGTTATGGAATGACTTTGTATGTATATATTTTTCTTTTGTTTTGTATATATTTTTTATGGTGGTGTAATAATGGAATGTATCACAGTTGGTTTAGAATGTAGTTAAGGTTTTTTGAGACTTTGATGTTTTAACTAACTAGCCAAGACTATACTTTTATCTTACAAGAATTTTTAACAAGGTACGAATCGGACTTGAGTTTTACCAAGTTATTTTGCATCCTTGTGTGTGCAATTGAGTTTGTTCATGTGGTATTTGTCAGGATACCGCCAGTGCCAGATAGGTTGTCAACCAAACCTATACTGAGGATCACCTAATTAGCTCCACTAACTCCTTTGTTGTATTTAGTAAGATTAATCTACAGTGCCATCTAGGATACCATAAGCTAGCTCATCCACATGCAAACATTGATCTACACACAATTTAATGTGATAGATATATTGTCATGCGGGAGGTTTACCACCAGTGACCAATAGGTTATCCACAAAACCGGTACTGAGGATCACCTCACGACCTTTCGAATGCTGAGAGTTCCAGGGGTCAAGTTCGACTCCCTTATTTTATTCAATTGTATTGGGATACTTGCTCTTATATAGTGATAAAAATCACTGTTTATTTTTGTTTTTTCTTTTGAGAAAGGGATTTAGATATTGAGTGATGAGAATCACTATTGCTTTGTGCTTTTCTATGTATGCACTTTGTGGGTTTTGATGTCAAACTTTGGATTTTTGACTTTTGCAAGTTTTTTTTGTTTTGATGTTTGCAACTTTTTGAGAACTTGGGATTTTTGGGGAATTGGGTAGGGAAGATGTTTGTCCTTTTGCCAACTCTTAGCATTCTTGGGGTCATTCGCATAGGGGGATGAGAAAGATAATCCTTTTCATTGTATGGTATCTTGGATTGCTTTGCAGGTTTCATCTTTCATTCACACAACTTGGGAATTTTTTTTATGTGTTTTTAGCTTGTGTTGGGATGCTACATAACAAGGTGTGATCCAAGTAGAACTCTACCTTTGTAAAATTTGTTTGACTCTATACCATTTTTGGCTAGAAATCTAATGATAGCTAAATGACGAAAACTCTAGATTAGAATGCAACTGACTATGGTATGGTGAAAAATGTGAATGGCATTTATTTTTGCTGAATTATTTTCAAAGTGGAAAAATGTGGAGAATGATGGAATTGCCCGTAATTACAGTCTATGGTGCTCTAGACCTGTATGATCAACAAATGTGCAATGTATGTATGCGATGCCTAATGCAGCTATTTTTTTGTGTTTTGATTTTTTACGAGTATGCATGGAAGTGAGATGCAATTTTTTTGTTATTTTTGATTATTTATTGTTTTTGAAAATTCTTTATGGTTGGTTTATCCCGAGTGGGTGCGGACCAAGTGATTCTTTCGGATCCTTGGAGGTTTTGACCAAAGGGATTATGGGCACCTTTGGGGCATTTTTGGGTTGACCAAGCGATTGTGGAAATCCTTGGAGCTTTTGGGATGACCAAAGAGTTTATAGATACCTTTGGGGTGTTTTTGGGGTTGACCAAGTGATTATGGGAATCCTTTGGACTTTAGGTTTGAACAAAGGGTTTATGGACACCTTTAGGGCATTTTTGGGGTTGACCAAGTGATTATGGGAATCCTTGGGGCTTTTGGTTTGACCAAAGGGTTTATGCACACCTTTGGGACATTTTTGGGGTTGACCAACCAATTATGGAAATCCTTGGGGCTTTTGGTTTGACCTAAGGGTTTATGGACACGTTTAGGGAATTTTTGGGGTTGACCAAGTGATGATGGGAATCCTTGGAGCTTTTTGGTTGGGCTATGGCTCTCTTAAATATGGAATGGCCTCAAATGACTGATGTTCAAGGGTTCTAGTTCTTTTATTCTTTCAAGAGAAGCTAGCCGGTATGCCCCAGGTCCTATTTTACTGTCAATTACATAAGGACCTAACCATTTTGTAGCAAACTTGTCCCTTAGATGGGGTGGAAAGTTAGAGTTTTGCTGGTTCTCTTTTAAGACCAGGTCACCAACCTGAAAGTCCCTTAGGTGAACTTTCATGTTGTATGCTTTCTTAAGTCGCTCTTGGTAGATACGCAAATGCTCGAGAGCATTGACGTGTCGTTCATCAAGCAACGTAAGCTGGTCTAACCGGGCCTACCACACAGTGTCATCATCGATGAACTCTTGCATTGATATGCGTAGGGAAGGAATTTCCAACTCAAGAGGCATGACTGCCTCGGAGCCATACACCAATGAAAACGGAGTTGCCCCAATGGGCGTCCGAATGCTAGTGCGATAAGCCCAAAGAGCAAGTGGTATTTTAATGTGCCAATCCTTATGACTATCTATGACTATCATTTTGAGGATGGCAACTACCATTTTGTTTGATGCCTCTGCTTGCCCATTTGGCTACAGATAATAGGGTGTCAAAAAATTATGCTGAATTTTGTACTTTGTGGTCAAAGCACACACATCTTTGTTCTTGAACGATGTCCCATTATCCGAGATGATCTTGGATGGAATACCAAAATGACATATGATGTTATGTAAAATAAAATCCGCAATGCGGGTTCCAGTCGTAGAGGTAAGAGGAATTGCTTCCACCCACTTTGTGAAGTACTCTATGGCCATTATGATGAACGTGTGACGACCTGATGACGTAGGGGAGATATTTTTGATTAGATCTAAGCCCCATTACGAGAAAATCCAAGTCGATTGAATTGGATACAAGGCTTGAGAAGGTACGTGCATCAATTTAGCATGGTGTTGACATTTCACGCACTTCCTTACATACGCGCAACAATCTCGCTCTAAATATGGCCAATAATAGCCCATGCAAAGAATGCACTTTGCGATGGCCATACCGCTAAAGTGGCCACCGCATGTACCATCATGTGCTTGGGTGATCGCCCAAGAGGACTCTTGATGGTCCAAGAAATGGAGGAGGATTCCTTTGTAGCTTTGATGGTACAAAATGTCTCCTAGCAAGACATGTTTCACCGCTTTCTGTTTGAATGATCTTTTTGTGACATGTGATAATCCAAGTGGGAGGTTACCTAACTTGAGGTAGTCCCTTATGGGTGTGTACCAATCCTGCTGATTAGAAGACTTGATGGTATGAACAACCAATCCCTCTTGAAGTTCGTCCCTAGAAAAAGTTGAGCGAGAAAGAACCTCTAAGAATAGTGTTGTGTTGCTATTAAGAGGGGTCGAGGATAACAAGGACCCCAGTTGGCGTTATTCAGACTATCGCGGATTTGAGAGAACTTATCCTGAGATGGTTCAATCTGGATCAGGTGGATTCCTAGTGTTAGGTCAGAGCTTGCACGCTCCATCACGGATTGCGATAGTGTTTTGACTTGAATGGTTGTCATCTCACTAGAAGGGTCTTGTGGGATTAGTGACCCCAAGGAGGCCATAGTGTTTGCAAAATTATTCGATGACCAAGGGAGTGCCTCGATGTCGTACCATTCAAGCTTTGCTAGGAATTTATCCACAAGGGCTTTGTAGGCCTATAGAACTAGGCATTTACATTGGAATACCCCTTTCACTTGGTTGACAATTAACAACGAATCACCAAAGATGTTCAATCATTTGATGTTCATGGTGATGGTTGTTTGAAGACCTATGAGCAAGGCTTCATATTCTGCATTGTTATTGGTGCATGGGAAATCAAGTTTAAATGATAGATGCATTGGAGCCCCTTGCGGTGTGAAGAATATGATTCCCAAGCCACCCCTTTGCTCACATTGAGAACCATCAAAAAATAGGGTTATGTCGGCCTGTGACTTAGGCTCATAAAAATCTAGAAATTCTGAGACATGGAAGACCCCATCATCGGGTAACTCTATGGTCAGAGGCTGACTATCTTCGAGAGGAGCCTCTGCTAGTTGATCGGCGATGACTTGACCTTTGATGGATTTCTATCCAATGAATTTGATGTCAAACTCCATCAACAACATGATCCATTTCGCCATGCGGCTATTGTGATAAGTATGACTCATCATGTACCATAATGGATTATCCTTAGACACAACATACGTCATGTTTCTCAGCATGTAATGGTGTAGCTTTTTGGTAGCAAACACCACTGCCAAGCATAACTTCTCAACGTATGCATAGTTAAGTTCATAACTGACCAGGGTGCGGCTAAGGTAGTAAGTAGCCTGTTCTTTGTGTAGTTCATTTTTTTGGGCTAGAATGGAGCCCAATGCCACCTCAGTAGCTGAGATGTATAAATAGAACGACATTCTTGGTCTAGGTGGTGCCAATACTTGTGATGAAGCCAAGTATTGTTTAATGTCATCGAAGGTGAACTGACACTCGTCATCCTAATGGAATGCTACCCCCTTATGTAATAATTTATTCATGGGTCAGCACTTGTCAGATAGCTGCGCTATGAAGCGCTTGATTGACACGACCTTTCCCTGTAGGCTTCTGAGCTGGTTGATGGTAGTTGGGGGGAGCATTTCAAGGATTGCCTTGACTTTCTATGGATCCACCTCGATGCCTCATTTTGAGGCTATGAAACCCAAGAGTTTTCCAGATGTGATGCCAAATACGCACTTCTTGGGGTTTAGTATGACTTTGTGTTTGATGAGGCGATCGAGGATCTTGCTTAAGTCATCGAGATGATCTGGGCATAAAAGAGATTTGGCCAACAAATCATCCATGTAATCTTCCAAAGTTTTATGCATGTGATCATGGAATATGTATGTCATGGCACATTGGTAGGTGGCACCAACATTTTTAAGGCCAAAGGGCATGACCTTATAACAAAATGTCCCCCAAGGCATTGTGAACGCCATTTTTAGTTGGTCCTTAGGATTGATATGAATCTGATTGTATCCCGAGAAACCATCAATGAGGGATAGAATTTCATGGCCCGCTATAGCGTCTACCAATGCGTCGATGCTAGGAAAGGGGAAATCATCCTTAGGACTCGCTTTGTTTAGATCTCAAAAATCAGTGCATATGCGAATCCTCCCATCAAGATTTTTGATGGGCACCATGTTGGACAGCCATGGTGGGTAATCCACGCAGATGACAAATTGTGCATCCAATAGCTTTTGTAATTCGTCTTTGACCATTAATGCCACTGTTGGGTGCATCTTACGTAGTTTTTTCTTAACTGGCTTGACTATCGGATCAAGTGTTAGATTATGCGTGACTAGCTGTGGATCTAGCCCCAACATGTCTTTGTAGGACCATGCAAAAACCTCCTTCTTCTCTTTGAGAATGGCAATGTAGTTAGCTTGCTCTTTGGGGGATAGACTTACCCCCAGCTTGATGATCTATGGATTCATTGGATCAGAGCCAATGTCTACATTAGTCGTCTCCTTGAATGACATGTGGGATCCATCCTCCAACTGGTGTGGAGTTGGGATCAAGTGGATATCATTTGTTGAATTTAGATCTATGTTAGGAACTTCAGGTCTTTCTTTAGCATGGAAGATATCCTGAGTTGGTCCTGGGGTGAAATGGAGCATCTCACCGTAAGGCCAGTACTTTGATGGGGAGGGTGGTGCATTAACGCGATCCCAGTTTATAACATCTAGGTCTAAATACAATGACCGTGCTAGATCAGCTGGATTGTGGATGGGGGCGGTTAAGTCAATGGAGATCATGTTGATGGAATGATTTTGGTCTCCATTACCACACGGGTGGTGACTCAGACATCCTTGATGATTTTTGTGCTCCAGATATGTCTCTAGGGGTATTGGCACAAATGGATCGACATTATGTGTATATAAAAGTATAGGGTCTGCCCTTGGCACTGATAACTCTATAGAGTCTTTAGGTGGAAGGTGCTCTCTGTATGCCCAAAGGGGCAGATGCAACACTTGGACCAACTGTGTTGGGTTTAGGTGCCACCTATGCCTTGGACCCATGTTTAGTTGTTCAAACATGTCATCAATATCCATGAGGTATTTTTTCTACCGCATATGATTAAGATATGCCATATTAGTTTCATCTTCATAATCACTGTAAAAAACCCACAGGCATTCATTGGCTTCGACCATTGTTTACGACATGTGAAGCTCATTTTGCTTGATCAAATTGATATGGTCCCATTGGGGTTGCTCCGCTCTCTACGGGGGGACCTAAATTTCTTGAGGTGGCGCTTGCTCGATTGAAGCATCCAAAGGGAACATTTCCAAGAGGATTTCTTGGCAATCATCCATGGGGGTCACTTGTGAATGATTGCTATTTGATTTGAAAGGGTCCCATGGTGCTACTTCATACTCTGACTCATCTTTTGAAGATCCTTCCTGACCTTGTCTATATCCCTCTTGTAATGGAATTCTTGAACTTTCTCCTTTATCGAGAAAAGGGATGGGGTTATCAATGTCAATAAGGTGTGTTGTCAACAATGGGAGATAATCCCCCAATGTATATGTTGTGTTAGGATTGGCATATGGATCTAATGCCAACCCATACTTCTTGCCTATCCCTAGGCCTTGCATGTTCTCTACCAAGATGTCCAGGGGCAGAGGGTGGTTGAACCCTACTCCTAACTTGTCGTATGGCATCTGATATCTTGGTTGGCAAAGAACGTGCACTCCTTGCTCATATCTACCCAGCCCATATCCATGCCAATTGCATTGGCCAAGATATCTCAAAGCAAAGTCTCAGTTGGACAAATAGTTGACATCCTCAGCAAAGGGTTCTTCATCTTCTTCTTCTTGCATGTAAGGTTCAATGCCATTATCGAGGCCCCCATATACAAAGTTTGTCTAATTTTGTGGGTAGCCTAGAGGAACAATAGTGCCGATGGGGAGGTGAGGTCTCCCCATTTTTTGCATGGACTCAAGTGTGGGTGTTTCTACAATGTTCTACACCAGGTACTCCCCTAGGCCCATATTGGCCATCTCAATGGTGATCATTTGCGGTTGAGGGGGAGGGAATGGGAGTTCTTCCTGATTCCACTCCATGTCGGGTGAACTAGGTGTCTCAAATTCCATTAGGCTAGGCATATCCTCAGTAGATATGGTTGAGACTGATGGCGGTGCCTCTTCCAGGGGTTTCTTCCCATTGTCCTTCGGTGTGGCCACCATAGGTGGCATCTTTGGTGAAGGACTAGATGATGAAGATGGACCAGGCTGGGGATTTGAGGGACTTAAAAATGGGGATGTATGAGAAATTAGATCCTGTTTAGATGGATTCAACTAAAAATCCAAATGTGTCGATGGAAGGTTCGATTGCGGCATCAATTGCACCACATTGCAATACTTGAAGGGTTCTAAGTCCATCGAGTCTACATGCACTTGCCCTTCGAATGTGTACTTTAGGCATTGGTGGGCTATCGAAGGGACACAATTCATGTCCCTGATCCAAGGCTAGCCCAGCAATATATTATAGGCCATATCACCTTCCAAGATGTGGCACAACATAGGAATAGTCTTTTGTCCCACTTGGATGGGCAGGACAATTGTGCCAACCATCGAGCATATCGCATCATTGAATGCTCGTAGAGTATAGGTGGAGGCCACGATGTGAGATGCTAGCAACTTTAGGTGTTTCAATGCTATTGTTGTAATTATATTACTGGATGAGCCAGTGTCCACCAACACCCTCCTATATGGAATCCCTTTGACCCGCACAATAACATGCAGGGGTGGATCTACCATGTCACCAGTCATTGATTTTAGTTTATCTTCTCTAAAGGTGATGACTGGCTCGATGCATCATTTGACATGTCCCACAAAGTTGTTGAAAAATTTTGCTTCGTGGGGCTATAACTCAATGGCTTTTAGTATCTCCATTAGAGCCTCCCGATGGGGTGATGATTGTTGTATGAGCTCATAAATGGAGAGCCTAGCCGACATGGTCCTCAAACTTTGGGTAAGTTTGGTCCGAATCATGGCCACTAGTCTAGGAGGAGGAGGTTGTGTAGGGTGTTGTTGAGGTTATGATGTTGATGGAACCTCTCCTATAGTTGCAGCGGGGGCAGTTGTGCTTGGGTACCTCTTGTTCCTAGTCACGATGCTTATCATCCCTACATACCCCTACATGGGGTAGTTCTGGGTTACCTCATTGACTTGTAGGGTTTTTTCCTGCGCATCATGGGCAGGCAGGGGATCTTTGAATACCTCCATCTATTGGTTGTTAGGTGCTATGAGATTATCCACCACTAGCATCTTGTTGTCTATTAGGTCTTGTACTAAGCTTTTGAATTTCTAACATGCATAAAGGTCATGTCCCTTCTACCGGTGAAACCTACAGTACAAGTCTTCCCTATAACCCTTAAGTTTTGGCGTGTTGGGGTCTACAAGTCGACTCTCTAGTAGTTTTATCAAATTTTTTGTTGAAAAGTGGCTAAACAAGGAGTCTTTAGACTCTGTGAATGGTGTGAATTATTGCCTAGGGCGATGCTACTGATTTTGCTCTTATCGATGATTTTTTCTTTCATAATTGTCAAGAGGGACCGCCTGATAGTTAGCCTTTGGGGGTTGTGTTGCTTGTGCAGGCTTAGGAATGTTTATGGCAACCTGATTAACCACAATGGGTTTCAGCTGTGTGGTCCCTATTTTGGCATTTTTAGGCCACTCTTTTTTTGTGGCTTGTCAATATCACCATCTTGTATCTTGATCTCCTCAATGATTTTGGCTTGTGCCAGGGCTTCTTCAAGAGTGGCATATTATTGGAGCTACAATAGCATGGATATCAACCTCAAATAGCTCTTTGAGAACATTTGGGTCAGGTCGGCCATGGGAGGGAGGTAGGGCAGCTTTGAAAGCAATGTCCTCCACCGATTTCCATAAGCTACCATGGTCTCTTCCTCATACTACATGAGGCTAGCTAGGTCACTTAGTGACACCTTCTTCTTGGTGTTGAAAATGAAGTGTTCAAGGAACGTGTCCACTAGATGATCCAAGTTACTGATGCTATGCTTAGGTAACTAAGTGAACCAATCTGAGGAAGGGCCTACGAACATGGTTATAAATGTTCTTAGCAAAAAAACATCATTGTCCTAAATGCCAAAGCATTGGCTCAAGAATCTAGTCACGTGCTCTTGGGCATCCTCCTCCCCTCTAAAGATTGCCAACTGGGGTAGCTTAAAGTGTTCAGGGTATGGGGGTGATGGCACTGACAGATGCACAGTGTGACTGTGAAACTGGCGTAAAGTGGGCTTTTAGGGCCCAGAAGTCTTGGTCTCCATAAAAACTAAGCGCTCTAGCAACGCTTTTTATGCATCAAAATATTTGATCTATTCTTCCTTGGTTTGTTCCTACTGCTGGTTGCGAGGAACTTGAGGCCTATTGAGGGGTGGTTCGATAGCACCCCCTCTACCTTGGTAGGGCATTTCAGCCCGCTCTTCTTCTTGATCATACTCCTCATAGGATTCTTGAGGAGTTCTCGGGCATGGCCTATAAACATGGGTGGGTGCCTGCAAAGGGTGCCCATCATTGGCTCTAAGGGTGGTCTCCCACTCAGGTCTAGGAGGTCTTAGAGGTAGCATTTGATAAGGTCGTAGAGACCTGTCTTGCACCAAGGGGTTGTGCCTCTCATATAACTCTATTCTATGCGAGCGAGGGGTTGGGACCCTCTCAGGCAGAGTGTTATGGAGCAACTCATCTGTCTGTCATCGAATGCGCTCTTTGATAAGGCGATACAGGTGCTCCAACTGTTGTTGGTCTTGCTCAAGCTACATGATTTGTGCTTGGCGGGCGGCATGTCTAGAAAATTCTAGGTTGATTTGTTCTACCGTCTTGAGTCTAGGAGGCCTAGATGCCTCTCCTACATATTTATCTTCGTCACAATGATTTGAGATCTCTATAGGTTGCTTTCCTCTATCGATATTTGTGACATTCACCCGAGGCTCTGGCCTCAGTAGGTGATCCTGATAGATAGTAGGTGCGAAGGTGCATTGCTCCCACACTGTGTATTGTTTTTGAGGAATGCAGCCGTATTCCTCATGATCCCTTTTGTATATGTGAAAGGGGTGGGTAGAGTTGGCTCGCCCTATCTAAAGAGCCTTGTGCTCTGGATTTGGCCTATTGTTTCTAATAGTAATAAGGGGTAGAGGAGGGATGATGTAATCATGTGGCCCCTCCTTATGGACCCTATGTTGTTCTAGCACTTCATTGCACGATGGCCACTCATAACGAGCGTCTAAGGGAGCCTTCCCATTTATGTTGAGTACCACATGTAAGGACTCCTCTTGAAAGGATCTATGTTGAATGGGAGTGCCCCTCGAAGGGGTGCCTCTATAGTCCCATTCCAAAATGGCTTGATGTGGACTATGTTGTAGGTCAGGCCGCCAAGGTGGTATGACCAAGTCTTTAGGGCTATAGCGGAGGCGAATTATGCCCCCTTGTACACTCTACAACTTATGTCCATGATTGGGCTTGGCTACGGGTTTTCACCATGGTGGTGTCTCTCTATAATCTACGTAGGTTTTTATATTCTTTATGATTTTTTATTCTACACTAAACAAAGGGAACCACATAATCAAAGAAGTGATTATCTCGTTTATAAATTAAAGGTGTGCCCTAAATCTAGTTTAGTGTGTTTTGATTTTTGTTTTGAAATCTTTGTAAATAACATGTTGTTGTACATGCAATATGATGGCTCTTATGTATCCCAGAATGGTCACCCCTTCAATATACCACTACCAGGCCGTTATACCAAACCTCTCAATATACCCGCCCTTACGTGAGGGAAACTATTGGTACGTGAGAGCAGAATGGTACGTGGAACATAGGTGGTATGGAAGGGGAATCATTCTATTTTTGACACCTACAATAGAATACTTATCCTCATGCACTAGGAATCACCCCAGCTACACTTGGTCAGCTTTTGTTAGGATTTACGTCTAGCAATAGTAGCGATCAGGGTTATTTATGCAAAAATTCAATCCAAGGTGGTGATGAAATCCACCGTTGGTCTTGATCAAGGGTTGGGTTTTTATGACCAAATCCTTGGTGTTTAAATTACCACGTAGTGTGTGGGGTTATTTTTATTTGCAGAAAGAAAGAAAAACATGCAGCAAAAACTCTCCTATGCAAGCAAAGAAATAGGAACTGACATAGACAAAAAATAGACAATGACAAAGGATGCTGAGAACCCCTACCTCTTCTTTGCACAAACCAGATGCCTCTGAGTTTCTACTCTAAAATTGCATAGAGAGCTAATCATACCGAGGTGGGATGAATAACAGATCTGTATTCGTCATAGGGTGGGACGAATGCCCATTCATCCCTAGGTGACATGAATTCCATCTCTCTATTCATCACAGGGTGGAATGAGCAGGAGTCCAATGCTTGAAATATTGACACTTGCAAGAAAAAACACACAACTTTTGATAAAAAATTTGATCTCAAAATTAGGGGACAACGTCCCACCATGATCACCACTGAAAGCACGAGGATACAGAAGCAAACAAAAGGGAAATGTAACGCTAAGTCCTACGAATGAGAATGCATGAAAAGAGGGAAAACAAATGAACTAAAACGAGATTTAAAGCAAATGTAAAAGTGCAGCCCTTTATTTTATTAATTTTCTTGAGATTGGGTTACAATGCGTCTCCTCCATTTTCAGGGGCTGGGAGCGTCGGACATAGTTTTGTTACACCACAAATGATACATTCCCCTTTGGGATCTTCCGCGTGCCCACATTGAAAATGGGTGGACCAAATGTCACCGCCACTTGCATGAGTGCATCTATAGTTCATTTCTGCCCCTCCGATGTCAAGATCCTGCATTAATAGAAATAGTAAATGGTTATTAGCACCTGCGGATGGAAGGAAACATGAGATCGCCAAGGCCTACGATTAATGCATGCATAAAATAATTAAAATGATAACTAAAACATATCAGAATAAGCTAAAATTTTGATAGAAGCAAGAGAACATTACCAGGAGCACACTACAAAAGAAACAGTTGAGAAATCTATCACGAATTTCTAATCACTTCGGGGTGGGATGATTAGGACTGTCATAAAATGTCAGAAGGTGACCTCCTAAATGTCCCATCTAGGGGCCTCCAAAACACCTGCAAAGTTGGGGTTAGGTAAAATGGTGCATTTTAGAATGACCCATAAGGTTGGATTTTGCATATTTGGCCTCGATCGCCATATATATGATGATGCTCCCTATATGTTAGTGAAAGCGAGAAACATTGAAAGCATAGTCAAAACTCATAAAAATCACATGAAATTTAAATGACAACATATATGGTTGACCTAAAATAAAATGCAAAAGAAACACTAGGGAAATATGCCATATATTTCTAATCACTATGGGGTGGGGCGATTAGGACTGCAGTAGTGCGAGGGGCGCCCGGGGGCAGGACGCCCACCATTTGGGGCTTGGTTTCAGCACCAATCCACTTGGGATGGGTCCAAAACCTCTTATGGGGTTGTGTCAAAAAATTGGGTGGTGTATTGTGGCCAAATATTTGGGTTTTGGGTCTGAATTGCGCTTCCAATAATCATCCAATAACCTCCCTTCCAAAAGAGAGATCAAGGATGTAAGAAGCATAAACGATGGGTGAGGATGTAATTCAGTAGCACTCCATTGCTCCAAATGCTCCTGCTCTATTCTATTTTTGGGGTGAGAAGAATCACAATTTTATATACCTGAGGGTCTTTGTGAATGAGCATGTAGAGGCGCCACATGGCCATCATGCCTTGCTAGGGGGAAGAAGATTCCACCCTGATTAAGGTCTCCATGACTGCCCCTATGACTGCCTCTTTGAGCTCAAAAATGCTCACTTACACTCCATGCATTGAATGAGGAGTTAAGTGGTGGATCTGAGCTGCCATTTGTCAAGGTTTGACCTTTTTCTTGTCAAACCTACTATTTGCCCCACCCCAAAGTGAATACTACTAATCATCCCAGTGTGGGACGAATACCAATTTGTAATCGTCCCAGGGTGGAATGAATAAGGAGCAGAGTGCCTGAAAGGTTCCAAATTGACCTCTAACCTTACAAAACTATTGTGGGAGTGGTTAGGACCACTGCTTAACCTCTAGGGGCTGCCCTAGGGGATGTGTATGTCAATTCGATCAGTGCTTGTCGTCACATAATCAGATTGGTGTTATTTTGGTGTCTACACATTATTACCTTAAATAAAATATAAACTGAATTCAATGGGAAGTATGTTGCTTACGAGCATATGGAGGAGAGTAAGATGTGGCTATGCCAACGTCTGCCAAGCATGAATGGGAGTACCAAAGAAAATTTGGACAAATACATAGGCTAACCATTGCTCTTGTGATGGTATTAGCCATCATGAAGAGATTTAGGAGCCACTTCTGGGATGAGTGGCTAGAGAGATCTCCTATAAATGGAGCCTTCCTAGGAAATTTTACCACGACAAATAAATCATGAAATAAAACTTGTTGGTTTTTTGATGTTGCAGACACATATTTATATAGCCTGAGTTCAGGCACCTGCAAGCCTAGATATGAATAGTTCGGGCACCCACGAGCCTGGATATGAAGATTTCAGGCTTTGAGCACCTGCGAGCCTAGATTTTACCTGCCCACGAGCCGAGCCTAGCCTAGATTTTGGGGTTCAGGTTTCAGGCACCCGCGAGCCCCACATAACATGAGTTTTGGGGATTTTGGGTTCGGGCACCCATGAGCCTGGCTGTGAAGAGTTTAGGATTCGGGCACCATTTTCTTTTTTTTAATGTAGATAGGTCCATATCCCAGAGATGTGACGAGTTCAGGTGCGTTCACAAGCTCCGAACGTGACGAATTCGGGCTTGGGGAGCCTGAAATCCTGAACTCTTGAATGTAGTTTGGGTGGGTCCATGTCTCAAAAATATTAATAAAAAGTGATAGATATTGCAAGGTAGTGGTGTTTGACTCAAATTTCAATCAATTTGATTTATCTAGAGAATCTGAACTATCATGTGCCCGCAAGCCTAACTGTGAAGAGTTCGGGCATCGGGAGCCCTGACCTCGAACGATCACAATCAGAATTATGATTGTTTTGAAATAATTGTTTTTCTGAATATGTAAGGCAATCAGTAAATTATTTATCTATAGTTCTTAGGACTATTTTGAAATCATTGTTAACACATTGAGATTATTTATTTGGATAGTTTGCGACGATGTCATGACAGATGTTTCCCTCATTCTATTTTAGTTGGGTTTAGGGAACCTAACATTATACGTGTTTTTCTTTAATATGTAAACAACAAAACCACGAGTCTAAAATAAGCTAATTTACTATTGCCTTAAAACATTAACAAAATATTTAAGTTGTTTGTGGTGATATTTTTTATTTGAAAATTTGAAGTAATTTTTTTTATAATGCATTATTGAGTTGTTGGAGATTAGGTTTTACTAAATTCAATACATTAGTAGTTTTTTTTAATATATATTTTTAAAATAAATTTTATAAAATCTTTTTAGGTATTGTTTGATAGTTTAGGAAGATTTCTTCATTCTATACAAAAAAATACCAACCTCCTTCGACAAAAATATTATTATGCACCCTTTTTCATGTATACATGAGTGTTGGTTCTAGTCTCTTAGACGCGCTCCCCCATAATTGTGCTTGAATCCCATCCTCCTTTCCTTCAATAATCCATATTCCCCCATGTTTGTGTTACTAAAATAGTTAGCACTTGAACTTGTATTCTTATGCACAACATTTTTCATCATGATCCATATATGCACATACGTTTTTTTTTATCTCCAAATATTTTTCATTGAATCTCAACACCCATAAGTTTATTTTATGTGCAAATGTGTGTGTCTCCTTCATGAGTGAATTCTTGTGCATCTTCTTCATCAATAATTACTTATGCATGTTCTTCATGCATAATTGCTCATGCATTTTTGTATGCATCTAGTTTCTCTATCATTAGTAACAACATCTCCCACCTATTACTTTATCTTCTTCCCTTTTTCAAATGGGGCCACATGTGCTATAACTTTGAAGAAAAATACTTCTCTTGTATTGTTTGAATATCTTTATTCCATCTACACTTTTATTTCTATGGGTACTTCTAGTCATGTCACTTATGTGTATTCTCCTTCTATAGGTTGTTTTTTGCCATATTAGCTATCATGCAAGTTTTTGTGTGGGTCACCACATTGAGTATTTTTACACAAGTTCTTGAATTGTCTATTGCAATGATTATTGCATAGGTTCTCACACACATTTTTGTCATGTTATACTCTCTTTCAAGTTGGTTCATGCACCGTGTATTGTTGTGCAAGTCTCTACATCTTGTGTGTCAACTCTTCTCTTGTCTCCTATGTCCACATCCACTACATCCACATACTAGAATATCTATCAATTACACTATACTTATTTTTAACGTCAACATAATATCCATTCTAGACTTGTGCTAATGACACCAAATGTACTCCTAAATTGAAGGTATGAAAAGGTGCAAAGAACAACCATTAAAAATGATAATTCATAAATATGCATATAAGAGAAATCTTAGATATATATAATTTATGTATGCACAATTCAACACAACACATGTACATGAGATGTAAACAATAAACAAATTGCTTAGAGTATTTCAATAATACTTGCTTATACTATTGAAAATACCTAGCAATGAATGTAGGGGATATATAAATAATAAAAATGGAAATGGGAGGTGGTTGTGTCACTACACAACCATTAATATATTTGTCTAATAACAACAAATACTTTGTATATGATAAATCAATATATAAGCATAATATCAAACACTTTGTGTACAAAAAGATAAATATAACACATACATATCATGTAGTAAACTTATTTACAATGCATAGGATAAAATACATACAATCAAAATACACATGAATTTATCCCTCGTACACATCTAATCATACTCAAGGTGGCACTTATTGTAGTGCCTTTTTGGAATTACCACCTACAAAACCCATAGTACATTTTAAAATTTGGTATATATAAAAAAAAAAATTATAGCAACCAAAAGATGATGTAGATGTTGGTAAATGATATGGTACCCATGGATATGGGGTTATGATATTATATTATATATAGGTATCATTGATAGTTGGCATCGGCCACATATAACCCAAAGTTAATTATATTGATAATAAAATATTATAATAATGAATGGAATAAGGGTTTAGAAGTTGGATAGGGTTAAGTTGATACCCTCTCTAAAGTAGAATTAGAGCATGGGTATATAAATAATGGATATTATCATTGTAATAATGATCCCTCATATCAAGTATTACTTGTAATTGTATTTACCCATGAAGTCACTTTTTGAGACTTTTTCCTCTCTAGGTAGCACTCTCATCTTGGAAGATATTGTGGAGTGTAATGACCCACTTTCTTGACCCAAAAGAGAGAGCTAAAAAAAAATTACTTTTCTACAAAAATTAATAAACTCACTAAGAAGATCCAATAATTCATAATTTTAAGGTATAACCATCTCGATTTTATTATCACTACAGCCAACACTCGAGTGAACTGGAGTGTCGAACATACTATAATTCCTAGGGTTCACTTATTTTGATCTCATCATTAGAAACTATGTAATTAATGGTCCCCCAATTTCCCTACACTTCCTTATATGAGACAACTTGACCATGGTGTACGGATTACCCTTTAAGACCATATCACCTAAATATGATGCATATTTCCTAAGCCTTTATACTATAATCTATGTAGAATTACTATGGCATAATACCTTAGTGACTAGTTAGTTGCAACTACCTATGAAACTAACTAAGACCATTACCACTCACTTGATAATGATCGTGGTCATATTTGCTTACTCGTAAGGCACCACCACTATACTATGTTGGTTAGTGTGAATACTCCTATGGTTGTCCCATACCAATACATTGCTACGATTATCCAAACCTCATTGCTATGAATCACCCATGCCTCATCGCTAGGGTTTGTCATTCACCAAAATTGCCTAGTTGATTTTTCTACCTACAACTCAACTAAGATTACGTGCAACTCAACTCTAGGTATTACTAATATGGCACTAACAATCATATCCATAATAAACTCCCCTTTCACCCAAGGGTCCTAATATAGTATTTTTGTTTAACTCATAAAAAGAGTGTACTATAATAAAACATACCAAAATTTAATACTAACATCAATATATCATATTAACAAAGACTAGAGAATTTTGGTACTTCATTCCAACATAACACAAGAAATAGGTATTTCTTTTATTTACATGAAATGAAGTAAAACAATATTCTAGATGTTACGACCAAATTTCATTAATTGCTTTCTCCTATTATTTCATAATATTATTTAGTAAATACAATTAATTTATCTTGCTATCTACAATTCTTTTCCAAAGAAACTTGATATAGAAAGAAAAGCAATAATTTGTAAAGATCCTCCTCTCACGATAAAAAGAATCTATATAAACTTACCTTTTATTGTGAAAACATGGTACTTTTGATGATCCTTGTGAGTGTAGGATAGTTTCAGGATGACAAGGAAAGAAGCCAGTCAGTAGGGAAAAATGGTAATAAAGAGAAGTGGTGATTCATATCACGATTACATGGATGCTTGCACACCTGCATATCATGTATAATTTGATTTAGCAATTGTGTGCGTGCTTGTTTGGAAGAAATGAATATTTTGATGACATAAAGTAACATGTGCTTGTGTTGTGGTGATGATGATGGGATCCACCTTCTATTTTCTTTTAGTTTTAAGTATGATACTAGATCAAAGGTATAATATACATATATGCATAAAATAATTTGGTGCATACGTTTTAGGATGCATCATAAAAATAAAAATTATGTTTGATGTTGTAGCTCAAAAATTCTTGCACTCCTTTCATTAAGGCAGATGGATATGCGCCTTATAGAGGAATGGGAGAATGGATGGCCTACACATCAGAGGAGAGGTACTTGAATTCATACCCTCTTATGGTGATTTTTTGACAAATGGGTTGGATTCACCGGGAAACATTTTGTGGTAGTTTTTGAGCCTAGGTTTGAGATTTATTTTGATCAAATCATGCATACACCTAAGTTTGTTCAGTATGCAATTAATCTAACATTTATACAATTTTAATTCAAATGTAAACAACAAATAATAGAATATAGAGTATGGAAGAATAATGCAATACCTTAAAAAGTTATTTCAAACTCTTATCTACATCCAAATGTCTGATGAAGATTCTAATTTTTCTATGTTGTTTAGATTGTATGAAACTAGGCAATATCATAGTACAATGTGGCAATATCATATTATGATTCTGCAAGATCATATTCCGAATAGAGATAGATAGATCTAATTTTGATAGAAAACATCAAATGCATGGATAGATGATAGAGAATAGAAAATCTATAATTTTATTTATGTTATAAGTATTATTTAGATTTAATGAATGTTATTGGACAACAATAATAACATGAATTCATAAATAGATGCATCTAAATTACCTAAAATATGCAATCACATAAGATTGGGTGAACTCCAGAAATGCAAGTGATTAAATCTAATACTTTATGTGATGAAGAGAGCTAAATGCAATGTAGATTAACTAGATGAATAGAAGAATATGCAAACCAGAGCTTGAGGTTACCCCCAAACTAACTGCAGATGATATTGTAGCCTTATGAGCGAGATCGTATCCCAAAATTGCAAAGTCATACTACGATCACAATATCATATCCTCTGATCTGCAACAAAGTCCTCTCGATCTTCAACAATGTCCTTTGATCTTGAAAGCAAATAATGAAATAACCAGAGCTAGGATGCAAAATTATGCAAAGTTTTCTAAAGTGCAAGGAGGCCAGGAGAATTTCAGAGGGAGGGGTTTGGTTAAATAAGTAGGGAGGAGTGTCCAAAATAGGGAGGAGGTTGAATTGTTATAACTTCTTCTAAGCTAGGTGAGGCCGAACGGATTCGATCTCGCATTTACTGCATAGTTACACAAGGGAGGACAAAAATTGTTCAATTGATTTTTGTTGTTTTCCTTTTTTTAATTTTTTGTTTCTAGGCAAGATCGTATTATGATTGACAATATTGTACGCTAATCACAAGGATCGTAAGACGAAAATCGTGCTACGATTTCAGAGGTCATGCTATGATTTTGGAGGTCTTACTACAATTTCATTTATCGTAGTACGATCTCATCAAATGGACACAAATTTTGATGTAATAAATGCAAATGTGATGTTTTTAAATTTTTTTTATTTTCTTCATGCAAATGGATCAAATTTAAGGTGCTATATTTTTCCATCTCTTTAGCGTAGTTTCGAAAGAAATTGCATTAAATAAAAGTGTGACATGCTTTATGAGAAAGTAAAATTTTTATTACAAATTTCATTGACAATTTTAAGCTTTTATGCAAGTTGTTTCAAAATATGATGTTTATGGTACCCCCTTCGAGTTTTTATACCAAAATTGACGTTTGGGTAAAAACTCAAAAATTAGGAGTAAGATGAAATAAATAAGAAAAGTAAAATGAAAAAGTAACTCATTTGCTTTTTACCTTTTCACGAGTCAGATCTCTAGAGAAATTATGGCAGGAGTTACACATCATGTCGATTTGGTCTGGGTGGGATATGGAGCACTCCAGGTAACGATTTCTTGCTTATTTTTTTGTTAAATTTTTGATCAATTTGGAAATTTTAGGGTACAATTATCGTCGCATAGCCCTAATTATGAAATCGTAATGATTTTACAAAATCGTATCAATTTTGCAATGTCATATCATATGATATTTATGAAATTGGCACAATATTGCCAAAATCGTATCGATTTCAGTGATTTTGAATGTTACAATATCACAAAGTTTATATGATATTGTTTGTTTTAGTATGATTTTGCACTGTATTTATTCTATTTTGTATTTTTAATCTTATCACTAATTTTAATTTTGTGTTTTATTTTTTATAGATGGCAGAACTGAAGAACAGGGAGTGGAGGCATGCTACATTGCAGGTAGACCGATATGCCCTCATGGATGATGAGTTGGCTACTTTAGAGGCGATAGGCATCAAACATGTGGTATAAATACCATAGATTGGGATTGATATGAGACTTCTTACGATGTTGGCTAAGAGATGGTATCTAGAGTCTTCTTGATTTAAGCTATTGACAAGAGATATGGCTCCAAAATTAGAGGATGTCTAGAAGATCCTGAGATTACCACTATGGGGTATTCGGGTTATCGCATCTGGTAACCAAGGCCAAGATTTACGAAGATTGATAGGAGATCCAAACTTCTTTTTGACAGATGGAGTTCCACTAGAGAGACTCAAATGGATAGAGGGGTATCTTAACTTACTGTTTTGTTGAGTGGCATGGTGGGTGGACTAATTTTATGCCATCTCAGTGGAGTACATCTACCATGGACACTGGCAGAGGTGGTGTGCGATATGAGGGACCAGAGGGTCCATTTTGCTTGGGGTCCCTTCCTCTTGTGTTGGCTCTATATATTTTTACATAGAGTCATCTACAAGAAGGGGAAGGGCCTCATTTTGACTTCATTCCTACAGGTCTGGTGCTGGGAGCACATAGCCATCCAGTGGCCTACAGGGATTCCATTGGTTAGAGCGGTAGATGGTGAGCCTGGCATGGAAGACAACAAGCCGAGGGTGTTCTATTGGCCTCTTTAGGGAGGATAGGGTAGACGGGATAGAATTCTTGTTCTAAGGTAGCTCATGGATGATTTATTGGTAGACAACATCACATGGTGGCCATGGAGATATATTACAGGGTCGTAGGAGGATGTCTATTAGTTGTCATTTATTAGATGGACCATTTGGATCCAAATACATGAGGTAGAGGTGGAGTTGCACCATTTTGATCAAGTGTAATACCAATTTTGTCTACAACAGGACATTATACAGTGTAGGAATATCACTTTCACTCGGTCTACTTGAGATCCTACCAACTTCAATGGGACTCCTGATCTAACCAAAGTTTGGATCTCAAGATAGATTATGGTCCAATGGAAATAGTGGCAGGAGACGATGCAGAGGTAATGGATAGATACCATCAGTGGTACATTGGCATTAGGCCTATCAGGTTGACATTATGAAGGAGTATAGTTGATCAGGTAGCTGACTGAGTCTTTTAGAAGTGCCAGATTGATCCACAAGTGGTATCAGGGAGACATCATCCTTGCATGAAGGGTGACCACTTGATTGAGAGGCAACGGGGCCACAAGGGTAGATAGGAGAGGAGGGGATGACCTCCATAGGATAGAGGAGTGTCTCCTTAGTAGGTAGAAGGACCAAATTTTCCTAAGAAGTGCAAGGAGATTTTGGAGACAGGAGAGAGTAGCGACACTATAAATTAGGATGTTGAGATTGCATGGTTAAAAGTGGAGAATTATACCCAAAAGACCAATATCAAGTCTTTGAAGACTGAGTCGGCATAAGCTAGGACTCAGTTAAGCCAGGCAGTAGGGACTTAGGTAGCATTGGCTCCTGCTCTGACAACATCATAGGTGACCCATCCTGGGAGGAGCGGATTAGGGGATGAGCTGGTGCGGTCTATTAATTAGATCACATTTTATCAGACTATATTTTGTAGCCGTACCAACAAATTAGAGACATGAGATGCCTATAGATATCATAGGTCCTATTCAAGTAGGATATTCATCTCACTCTACTTTTAGATCAACGTCCCGAACACATACAGTAGCAGGAAAATTTCAGCCACCACCACCACTTGGTGGAGGCGACGACGCTCAAAGCTCTAGGGGCTCTAGGGGCTCTAGGGGGATTTAGGGATGGACCCTAGATTCTATTTTTGGTGACTGAGTATGTCGATGTTAGATATTGTGGCATACCAGTCAATTTTGATGATGTATATATTGGATGATATATTATATATATGATCTTTCTATTGATGTGACTTTGTGTACTTGTGTGATGAATTTGCATTTTAATCATGTTTTTATATTTCAAGTAATCATGCTTTGTATAAATATTTTGCTTTTATCATGCTTAAAAATAGATGGAATGATAGAATGTATGTGAAAAGGGAATTGGATTTTGTGTGATAAGATATTTGAAAAATATTAGCAATATGTGTCTCCAAGGATGTTGTGTTGTTATATGACCGTTGGTGGAGGTGAATTCTCGCTAGGTCACGAAGCTTTTGATCCTGTTGTGAAGAAAATTAATATTGCTAAAATGGTTGGTTGCTTAAGAATAATTCTTAAGGTTTTTGTGATGATGATAAAGACGAGATTTGATGTTGTTTTGGAATAGGATTTGAAATGATTTTAAGCATAAAAATTTGGAAGGATGACTTGCACTAGGCATAGAATTCCTAAGTGTGAATTTACAAAAATAATTACTTAGGAATTATACCATCATCACGAAAATCAAAATGAAATGCATGATGAGATGAAATTTGTTTATTATTTTTAAAATGCAATTTGTAAGAGAAAATGATTACGTCATATGTTTAAAAGATTATGAAATTTTTGTTTTTATGTAATAATTTTGGACATGAAAAATTTAGAAGGATGACTTGCGCTAGGCATGGAATTCCTAAGTGTGAAGGTTGAATAATAATTACTTAGGAATCATACCATCATCGCGAAAATCAAATGAAAATTTATAATAGTTTTATTGCATGTTTTTTGGAATATTTTTGATGAACTGAAATTAAGCATAAAAATTTATGAAGATAACTTGCGCTAGGCATAATGTTCCTAAGTGTGAAATTTGTAATAATAATTACTTAGGAATTATACCATCATCACGAAGTCAAAATAAAAATGCATGATTATATATGATTTTGAAAATGCAATTTCTTAAGAGATGAATGATTAATGTTTGAAATATTTTAATTTATTTCAAAGACAAATTCAAATTTATCAAGAACCCAGTGTGTGCATATGTGAGTTTGTTATCCATTTTGATATATCATAATGACACAAAATATCTCAAGGATCAAATGTGTGTGCTTTGTAATGTTCATTTACCAATTTTGAGTAAGGTAGTGATGCAATAAAACTCGAATGAACCAATGCATGCAGAAATGTAGGGTTCATTAACCATGATTTTTGTGCATGATATTGTATGAGACTACTATGTGGGTCAAGTCACCAAAAGTTAGCTAATCCACGAGCGGACATAGGTTTGTACAAAATAATGTTGCTAATGTGATAGACATATCACCATGCGGAAAGGAATTACCCAAGGCCAAGATATTTGAGCACAAATCACCTGTTATGAGGCTTACCTCATGACATTCGAATAATTGAGAATTCCAAGGATTCAATCCCATTCACCTTTCTTTTCTTAAATTTTAAGGGGTAGGGATTTTGTTCATTTTATGTTTTGAACAAGGGTATTTTATTGCTTTTATTGTACATTTTGAGCTATCTTAGTTGTCATTGATGTCAAGGTGAAATATCGTCATTGTTGCCCAAGTGAACAAAGGAAGGAGTCATTAATTACATGGATGATGTCAAGGTGAAATATCATCATTGTTGCCCAAGTGAACAAAGGAAGGAGTCATTAATTACATGGATGGCTTTAACAAGCCAAAGTTCATTTGTATAAAGAGAATTTATAAATGTTAAATCCTTAGATTTAACTTTATAAATTATAATATATGATGGGTTGACGTCATCATCAAATCCCAAGGTTTAAAATATTTATTAAAACTAATGTTTGAATATTTAATACCGACGTTCGAAGCATTTCTCACTACTGAAATTCAAAGTCTAAATGACTTTGTGTATAAATACGGAGGCAAAGACCTTTGAAATATCATATGCCTTAATCAATTTTTGTGCTTGTGAGAACATTGTGAATTTTGGAGGGTCTACGTGGAAGAAGATGAAACACCCTTTTTTGTCTAAAGACATAAGCACAAATTTGAGGGGCTTGGAGGTACCAAGAAATGTGGACACGGTGGTCCATTGGCAGCACACATGGTTTTAAGACACTTGTGGGGAATAGGACTCACGTTTGAATCCCGTAGAGGCATGCAAAGGGTGAAAAGGTTTTTGGTTGCTTATTTTTTATAAGGCACCATTCTAAGGTTGATAGGGCGCAAAGACCTTTCTTTGTTTCAAACGTGTGTGGAGAACATGTGGTCGTGGAGCCCATGGTTAGTGTGTTTGTGGAGGTTTTGATGAGGGGTTCGAAACCCACCAAGTGCAAAGGTATTTTTATTATTTTTAATTAATTATCTAAGGTTTGTTATGAATGCATGTTAGGAGTAATAAGGGTTTTAAAGATTTTAAAAGGAAATTAAATTAAATAAATAAATGGGATATAAGGATTTATATGATATGATGTTTTTATTTATTGAAAGGGAAGATATTATTTTGTTTAGGAGTTATAAGGTGAGGATTTTAGTTTTTTTAAAAAGGAGAGTCTTTTGCTAAGTATTTTATTGAAGGTTGAAACTATTGTGAACGTGGAGGTTATAAGGTGCATATGTGATATAACCTACTTGTGTGAAAATTAATATTTTGGGCTAGAATTTATGAGGGAGTTTTGTGAAAGGAATTCTTGGTCATCTAACCTTTGAATTTGTCAAAGAAATTGAAAGTGATTGAAACATATTTTGAGAATTATTCTTCCTTCTTAAAGAAAATGTATGGGTAAAATTCTTCTTTGATTGAGTTGGTTGATTGGCTTACATGAAAATTAAGTTTGGAGTGAAAAGAATTTGATTAGGGTTTCCTTTTTTAAAGTGTTTAAGTTAATGCTTCAATATTTTTTGAATTGAGAGTTGAGATTAAAACCTTGTTTTATTAGTATTGTTGTTGAAGCCATTGGTTATGTGAAGAACCTGAGTTAGGATTTAAAAGATCATGAGTATTGTTGTTATGTGAAGAATATTTTATGAGCATTGTTTTTGAAGTGATTTGTTATGCAAACAACTTGAACTTGAGTTAGAAAAGAACATGAGTATCATTGTTATGTGAGATTTGTTGTTGAGCATTATTGGAAATATTTTGAGTTGATGTATACATGCTTGGACTAGGAGTTGATAGAAAGGGTTTTTTCCTAAATTGATTGGTTGAGTAGAGTTGATTGAGCCTAGTCAAGTGGATGAATGAAGTGATTGTTCAAGTTCCATGAAACAAACTATTCTATATTCTAATTTGAGTTGTAAAATAAATTGAGTTGTGAGAATAGAACATGTCAAGTCTCTAAAAATTCTCTTTATGCTTCTATGAGTTTGAGTTGAGAAAGTGATTGATCCTTGAGTATAGAATATATTGAGTCTCTAACAATTATCTTTATGTTTCTATGAGATTGGACAAGTTATGTGTGGACTTATTAAGTATATTTGAGGTAATTATTGAGAAGACTTGTGGACTGATTTTGTGTGAGATTTTGTGAAAGCTTACAATACATATTTGGTTAAGTCCTAGAGAGGACTAATTGAGCATATTTGGTTAAGTCCTAGAGAGGACTTATTGAGCAGATTTTGACAAGTTCTAGAGAGGACTTGTAGAGCAGATTTGAATAAGTTCTAGAGAGGAATTGTAGAGCAAATTTGAATAAGTTCTAGAGAGGACTTGTAGAGAATATTTGAGCAAGTTATATATAGGACTTATGGATATATTGGTGTGATATTTTTTTGTGGAAGCTTGCAAGGCAGATTTGAGATAAATATTTGAGAATACTTGAGAGCATAGTTGATTGATTTTTTAAGACCTTGAGTTAATGTTTGGGGCAGATCTAGTAGAGTTGAGTCAAGGCTTGAGTTAAGGCTTTAGGATAGAGATTGAATACATATTTGTGCTAGACCAATTGGACTATGTTTAGTAAAAAATTGAGAGTAGAGATTGGTGCAGATTTGAGGATAGGTTTGTGCCAGACTAGAGAGAGATTGAGCAGATTTGTGCTGGATCGACTAAACTGTATTTAGTGCAGATTTGAATGGACTTGTGCTAGACCAAATGGACTGTGTTTAGTACAAGAGTTGAGCATATTTTTGATAGACCAAATAGACTATTTTTAGTGTATATTTGAGTGATCTTGTTGAGTAGACTTGTTCTAGACTTACTGGATTGTGTTTAGTGCAAGAGTTAAGCAGAGCTGTGCTAGACCAACTGGACTATTTTTAGTAAAAAATTAACACAAATCTTTGGAGGTGATAGAGAAGAGAGCACAGTAGTCTCCAGTGGATAGAGATCCATAATCAAAGGTAGTTAGGATAGGTCTTCTGAGTGGGGAAAAGAGTATTCAATGGAGAGAGATCCACAAGCCAACGCAATGGAGGTGGTAGTCTTCTAAAGGATCACCAACCAGAGCAAAGGAGAAAGAGTTCTCCTATGGATAGAGATCCAAAAACCAGATTTAGGGGATCAACATCTCCTTTGGACAGAGGTCCATAAACATTGTAATCAGGAAAGGATTCCCAAGAGATTAATTAAGAAAGTTTTAATAAAATATTTTCTCTGTGGAGTAGCCAGAATTGGTTGAACCATGTAAATTGTGGTGTCTCTATTGTGTGTGGTTTTGTGTACATTGCTTTGATTACTATTTTTGATATTGCTATCTTTATATTGTATATATTGGTTTGAGATAAAAAATAAAAAATGGTCTTATACTATTCAGCCCCCTCTCAGTATAAGCTTGTGTTCTTTAGCTTTGTAATGGAACACTTTTCTTAATTTTATCTCTTATTTTTCTTTATTTTTTATTTCTTTTATTTCGGGGTACTTGCTCAGATTAGGCGTAGAGCAAGGGATTTTATTCCGACAAGGGTGAGCTTGCCTTTTTTCCAATTCTCAAAAATTCTAGACCACATGCATGATAGGATAGCAAGGGAAAATTTTTACTTAAGGAACTAAGACTACTATATCATTTTTTTAATTTTCAACAAATCATTTTAATATGTGAAAGTGTGTACTTCGTTGAATAAGTAGCAGGATCATTTAGCAAAAACTGAAAATGTTATTTAATGAAATAATAGTGATATTTGATACAAGAGAGATTTATAATCATAGCGATAAAATCAAAATAATAATTATGTGAAATTAAGTGCATGGTTCAAGATAACTTCTGAATTTATCCAAAATAAAGGAAAATATAGCTTCAAAATTTTGGGAAATGACAATGCAAATAATTAAAATATTTTTGGATATTTTAATACTTTTTTTATTTTTATTTGATTTTGAAATTTGATTTTTTGCTGAAATGTGAAAATTATATACAATTATATACAGTTATAGAAATTTTGATTTTTAGGCATAATATCTTTTGAGATGCATAATATTCATAGGTTCCTTGAGATATTTTCCATCCAAGGTTGCCAATCGATATGCACCTAATCCAAATTTAGCAGTGATGATATATGGTCCAAGCCAATTGGGATGAAACTTGCCTTTAAGGTCTTTTCTTGCATTTGTATTTTTCTGATTTTCTTTTAAGACTATATCACCAATTTCAAAGGATCGATTATGAAATTTCTTTGAATATGCTATTTTAAGTTTGTCTTGATAGACATGAAGGTGCTCTAAAGCATGAATGCATTTTTCATCTAGAAGTTATAGTTGACTGAGTCTACCAGCATGAAATTCATCTCCTACTTCAACATCTTGAAGTAGAAGAGCTAAAGAAGGAACTTCTAGCTCGAATGGGAAAATAGCTTCAATGCTATAAACCAAAACAAAAGGTGAAGTGCAATTGGGAGTACAAATACTAGTTTTGTAAGCCCACAAGGTAGGATATAATTGCACATGCCAGTCACGAACTGAATTATTAACCAATATTTTAGGGATTTTAATTAGAGTTTTATTAGATGCTTTAGCTTGGCCATTACCTGGTGGATTATGGGGAGTAGACCGAAGATGTTGAATTTTATATTGTTGACATAATTTTTTAACATATTTGTTCTTAAAATAAGTTCCATTATCTAAAATAAGATTTGATGGGATTCCAAATCTACAAATTATTTGATTAAGAATGAATTTGGAAACTTGAGCTCCCGTGCAAGAAGCTAAAAGCATAGCTTCTACCCAGTTCATAAAATACTTAGTTGTAGTTATTACGAATTTATGGCCATTAGATGAAATAGGATTTATTTTAACAATAATGTCTAGACCCCATTTAGAAACGGACCAAGGAGATGATATGGCTTGGAGTTCTTGAGTAATATCATGGACAAGGTGAACATGCTTTTGACACTTGTTGCAATGACGCACATAATAATGTGTATTATTGCCATGGTAGGCCAAAAATATCCTATCCTAAGGAACTTATTAGCAATGGTGCTACCACTAAAGTGTCCTCCACAAGATTCACCATGGGCTTCACTCAAAGCTTTTTCAGATTCGTGTAAATTTAAACACCTTAATAAGATACCTTCAAAAGACATTCTATACAAGGTATTACTGATAATTACGAAGCGAACAACTCACTTGCATAACAATATACGTTGATTTCTATCAAGACCTTCAAGGAAAGTTCCCTTCTGGAGGAAGTTGAAGATATCCATATACCAAGGTTCAAGAGTGGTTTCATTGATTAGAAACACATCTAATGGCTCTAAATATGACTTAGCAGAAGTAGGTTCTTGGAGTTTGCAAATAATTATAGTAGCATATTCGTCATCCAACTCCAAAGGCAATAAGGAAGCAGTCATAGCCATAGCATCGACAACACGGTTACTAGTTCTAGGAATATCTTCTAAAGTGATTTTTTCAAACAATGATATTAATTGAAGGACATAAGATTTATAAGGGCAAATTTTCTCCTCTTGTATCTAATAAAAAATAATGATTTGATTTATCACAAGCTGAGAATCACCAAAAACCAATAAACCTTTTATTTTTAATGTTGGGGTAGCTCGTAATCCAAGAATTAGAGCCTCATATTCAGTAGTTTTATTAGTGCAAGCAAATTTCAATTTGAAACATAAAGGTATGAGGTACTTTTGAGGAGATATTAAAATAATACCTACACTGGAACCACTCATGCATCGAGTTCCACAAAAATATAAAGACCATGTTTCGGAATGGCCTTCCTCTATATTGAGGTATTCATTATGGAACTCAATAGTGAGGGGATGAGTATATTCTAAAGGTACAAAAACTAATTGATCAACTATAATTTGACCTTTAATATATTTTTGACCTATGAATGCAAGTTCAAACTCACTTAGAGCAAGAACCCACTTAGTTGTGTGACCCGATAGATAAGGTCGACTCATCAAGTATCTTAATGGATCATATTTAGCAATGACATAAGTTTTCTAACTAAGCATATAATGATGCAATTTTTGCATAGAAAAAACAACTGCTAAACAAAGTTTCTCTAATGATGTATAATGAGTTTCATAACTTATTAATGTTCTGCTAATATAATAAGTCACTCGTTCTTTCTTTTCATCATCAATTTGAGCTAGCATAGCCCCAAGTGCAAGTTCCAAAGCAGAAATATATAAAATAAATGGATGATCAGGCTTAGGAGGAACCAACACAGGAGGATTTAAAATATATTGTTTAAGATGTTCAAAAGCTTCTTTACATTCATCATCCCATTGAAAAGGGATATTATTTTTAAGTAGTTTAAGAAAAGGTCATGTTTTATTTGCCAACTTATCAATGAAGTGATGGATAGATTGAAGATTACCTTGTAAACTTTGTAATTCATATATATTTTTAGGATATGGCATATCTAAGATAGCCTTAATTTTGAGGGGATCAATTTCTATGCCATGCAAAGAAACAATGACCCCCAATAATTTACCTGACTTAACTCCAAATACACATTTAGTTGGGTTTAAATGGATAAGATATTCTCTTAACCGATCAAATACTTTTCTTAAATCATTTATGTGATCATCCTCTTCAACTGAGTGAGCTATGATATTGTCTACATAATCATGTAGAATATCATACATCATATCATGAAATATGTATGTCATAGCTCTGTGATATGTTACGCCTGTATTATTTAAACCAAAAGGTATTACCTTCCAACAAAATGTCCCCCAAGGGGTGATGAAAGTTGTTTTAGGTTGGTCTTCAGGAGATATTATAATTTGATTATATCCAAAAAAACCATCCATAATGGATAACATTCCACTTATAGCTATAAAATCAATGATTTGATCCATATTAGGAAGAGGAAAATCATATTCAGGGCATGGAACATCAATGTCTCTAAAATCAACTTGTTAAGGATGGACTGCGAATGACGCTTGATTTTAACAAAAATATTTGTGTATGTGTTTACATACCTCTTTGCTTTTTGTGCTTAAATGGAAAATAACATAAGAAGTTCATTAAGATACTTATGTATGTATTTAGATAGCTCTATGCTTGGTGTATTTAAAAGAAAAATGACAGAATTTTTGTTAATACACATAGATTGAATACTTGTTGGTTGAGTTAGTCGGTGATGTTTCATTGAAACTTGAGTGTGCTCAAATGAAAACTGACTGGAAAAAGTGTACAAATAGGTTGAATAAGCACAAATACATTGTTAGGTATGCAATGGAATTATTATATCATGTTCTTATTATTTGATTGTTAGTTACATTTAGGAATGCATGCATCTATGAGAAGAGTTGTAATCTGATCCTACCTACTCTACAAATTCAATATCCCTCAATCTAGCAGCAATGGATTTTGGATGGCGTTGCGAAGGAGGTAAGATATGAATAAGCTAGTGAAGAAATTATGTTGCCAATGATCAAAATATTAATTTATTATTGAATACAAATTCAAGTTCATAAACTCAGTTGTGCTATCACTATGTTAGTATGGTAATGCAATGAAATCATCCAGAATAATTTGTTCAACTTTGTAAGTGTTGTTTTTTAGATAAGAGCCTAGCAAGATATTGTTAAATATTTAGAAATTATTGTGCGTAATACTATCATGGGGTAGATTCAGAAACTTGGTCAAATAAATTCTATTGTTTGTAGAATTCAAAAACTATCCTAGTATAGTGTATAGTTTAGATGAACTCAGGAGTGACTACCTATGTCTAGGTAGGTTCATTATTGTTTGTGTACTATATAAATATGAAGGAATTATATATAAATAATTTGTATTGCCAAAAGGTTATTTATCTTGTGAATTCTACATGAATTAAATGTTAATGTTTTATGAACTTTGAATTGAGTATGTTATTTGGAAATTGAGTAAGGCACTGTAAGCACATTCTCTCAATTATGACAAGTTTACTAATTTTTTTATTTTATATAAAAAGGAACTTGAAACTATGATAGAGAAAACCCAATTAAAGGGGATTATAAATATGTAAAAATGATACCTAACATCTTTAGCTATATGAATTAAACCTGAATTTATTGTTATGAATCTTTAACATCTTCCATAGATGATAAAAATTTAAAGATATAAATATATATAATTATACTAGGATAATGAACTATGCCAATATATGAAAACATATTATCTATTTTATTTAAGAAGAAATCTTGGAAAATTTTAATGACCTTACATGTGAATGGTAATCGTAAATGGTCCATATAGCATTGAGTTGTTTTTATAATTAATTTATAGGATGATCGAATATGTTGTCTTTTTGGTGATTGCATTCTTTGTGTTCCAGCATTAATTAAAGGATCTTGTTGTAATTTGGTAAAGATATTAGAAGTTGTGAAAGTAATTTTATATACCTTATGCTAGAAAACATAAGGGTTGAGAAGACAAACTAGATATCATATCTTATGTTTTGAATGATCCTATGGGAAATGAAAGGTATGGATTAACAAAGCTTTATGTCGATTAAAGGAACTACATGGAACATTTTTCAAGGAGTAAAAGAAAAAAACAAACTACTCAACTAATCATTTTGGAATTCTAGATTGAATGAGCTTTACAGAGGTAGCTTTAAAACCATTACCATGAGGTTATATTATCCTACCTTTACCATGAACTAAATAATAGAGAGTAAGAATATATTTAGAAGTGGATAAATACACAATAGGTTGAGGTGTGGGTAGACACTCAACAAGAAATTAAGGATTGTTAGAATTGCTCAGAAAAAGTGACTGGATCAATCCATTAAAGATAAGATGGTATGATACACCCTCTCCAAATTGCTACTCATTAGTACTGTGATAAGTCATATTCTCGAGTAATTTCGCTAAAATTTTAGCCTTGATGTTTGGTATGGGACAAGCGATCATGAGTTACATAGAGTATATGTGATCAAGAACTAGGCCAATGAATTGATAAGGTTCTATATGACTCTGAGATACAAGGATAATCAAATAGATACATGGCATATTTATGCTAGAATCCTTACATTCAATAAGAAGGACAAGATCGACAATTTTCAAAGCTTCAAAAATGGTAAGGGATGGGGAAGCAAGCATCAATCCTTTAGATTTTATGGGCCCAAAAGAAAAACCCCTACCATGGATCATCCCTCTTGCAAAAAAAGAAGGACGTTAATGAGAATATTGACTGCACTTAATGGAATAATTATGGGATGTGGCCTATCTCATCCACTTGGATGGTTGTCTACAATAGTCTTATATCCAAAAGTGGGTTAAATATGTTGTAATATTGAAAGTTTTTTTATAACAATATATTGGGTACAAGAAATTATTATTTTGTACCTTGATGGTAAAACTTAACAAATTATAGGTTGTGATAAAAAAATGTTATTAACCCCTTATACTATTTTTTTGAGTAGGAAAACCAAGTTAGAAGACTTGGGTTGTTACATATGGTATTAGAGTAGACTTGATCCTAAGTTGTAGACTCTAAATATGAAAATTATTAGTTGTTATAAACTAATGTGATACTTTCTTTACTTATAGGTTAACATGGCACCAATTTTGCAAGGTGGTACCTCGAGAAATTTTGTAGGAGGCAAAGAGGAGGAAACCACCGAAATACCTTTAAGAGGACCAAGAAAAAAATTGAGAAAAGAAGGTCCTCATCATGAAAGAAGGATGACAGTTTTGAATGAACCAACTCCAAGTAAAACAAAAAGATGGGGAGAAAGCCTTGCTAAGACTGTGAAATTATTGCAAACACAAATGGAGCAACAAAAGTAATAAATGGCCCAACAAAAAGTAAATATGACCCAATACCAATAATTTATTATGCAAAAGCAATGGGTAATAGAAAAATTGATAGGGGAAAGAGGAATTGGGTTTGACCGGGCAAGGGATGTACCCAAGGAACTTGAGAGATCCAGTGTAGGAAGGACCAGGGTAAGTAAAGAGTTGGATAGGAACCTTAAAAAGATAGTGACCTCCAAGTTTAATGGAAAGGGCAATGATGAGTCAACTGAGAATTGGTTAAGTGAATTGAAGTCCTATTTCTCTTTAGTGGTCCTATCCTCTAAATCTAAGACTACTATGGTGATTATGAATATGACTAAAGTAGATCTGGATTGGTGTAAATATTATAATAAAGGGCATGTAGTAGACGCTGATGACATCAAGTGGGAGGAATTCATCAAGTACTTCAAAGATATATTATTGATAAGGTAGTATTCCATGGAAAATTTTGGTGAATTCTCCAATTTGCATCAAGGAAATATTTCAGTATGCGAATACCACCAAAATTTTATACACTATTAAAATATGCTTCTTAATATGAGAGTAATGAGGATATGAAGACTTAGAAATTCATTCTGGGCTTACATCCTATAATCATGACTATAGTGAATATACATAATCCTATGAATTTACCTACTGCTTTTGATTTGGTAAGAAAAGAGGAATCCAAATAGGAAACAAGAAAAGCATATTTTAATTACCAAAATCTATCCAAAAAGGATAAGGATGAAATATGGAAATGGAAAAAAGTTGGCTTTATGAAATGGGAGAAGGAATAAAATAAGAAACCCAAAGGAATAGATTAGAACCAGCAAAGTGGAAAAGGTAAAATTAATTACCAAAGTGGTAAATATAGGAAATATGCAAAGCAATTTCCAAGAATATAGGACCAAAAGTTAGCAAGCCAAGAAAGAGCTAGAGAAACTATTTTTGTGAACAAAAATGAGAATGATAATAGGGGAAAAAAAGCCCCACTAACTGGATGTTATTTGTGTAAGGGAGCTCACTACTCCACTAAATGCCCCCACATAGTTGATATACCACCAAAGGTTCTAGAGGAATCTAACCACAGGATCTATGCTACCACATGTAGTTCTAAAATCAATGGTAAAATCACTCTCTTACTAAATGACAATATTTTTGATAAAAATGTGAAAATTTCGATTGATAGTGGGTCAAAAAATCACTTTATCTCATCTAGATTAGTAAGGGATTTACCTGTTAGACCCAAAATTTTGGCTAAATTTTGGAAGGTAGAGTATGGCTCAGGGCTAACCTACCATGTTAACCAATGCCCATTTGACCCCTACATCTCCTTACCACAAGGAAAAACCAAATAGTATTTATATGTAGCACCTTTACATGCGTTTGACATCATTATAGGAATTGAAGAGATATGGGTGGAATTTTTGGATGAATCTAATCAATGAATTAGATTTAATTATGGTTAGAAAGAAGTTAAACCACATTTATTGACTGCAATGCAGATTAAAAATGTTTTTAAGAGGAAAGGAATGATCTTCATAGTTAAATTGAATAAACAAGAAGAATCGGGGAAAGAATCTAATATTTTTCAGAAATATCCAGTATTAGAAGCATTCAAGGATGTATTTTCCATAGGATCTACCAGGATTACCACCACAAAGGGAAATAGAGTTGTTACCTTGTGTTGCACAAAATTGCAAGGTCACCATATAGAATGACACCTATAGTGTAGTAGGAGCTTAAAACACAACTCTAATATTTGCTAAAGAAAGGTCTAATCAAGCCTAGTGTGTCACCTTAGGGATCCCCTATCTTGTTTATCAAGAAGAAGGATTGTACTTTAAGGATGTGCATAGATTACCGTATGTTGAATAAAGTTACTCTCAAGAATAGGTATTCTATACCAAGAATTGATAACTTATTTGATAAGTTAAAAGGAGCAACCATATTTTCTAAAATATATTTAAGATCTGGTTATTATCAGTTAAGGATTTGACAGGAAGATACATCTAATATAGGCTTTCGAAGAAGTTATGAATATTTTAAATTTACTGTCTTACCATTTGGATTAACCAATGCCCCACTCATATTCATGAATCTCATGAATATCATTTTCAAAGAATAGTTGGATTGATTTGTACTAGTATTTTTGGATGATATATTGATCTACTCCAATATTAAAAAGGAGAATGATCATAACATGAGAATAGTTCTTGAGATTCTTATAAGGAATCAATTGTATGAGAAGTTAAGTAAACGTGAGTTTTATACTCCACAAGTACAATATCTTGGGTATATTATTTCAACTACAAGAATTGTAGTCTATCCAAAGAAGATTAAAGCAATTATTTACTAACCAACACCTACTAATGATTTTGAAGTGTGAATCTTTATGGAAATTTTTGGATACTATAGGTGATTCATCAGAGCGTTTTCAAAAGTCACGTAACCCATTACAAACCTTCAAATAAAAGAGAAAAGATTCAAGTGGACATAGTAGTGTGAGGAGGCTTTTCAGTTTTTGAAAGAAAGTTTGATGATGACACCAATTCTACAAGTGCTTGATCCTAGAAAATAGCTTATAGTTTATACTAACACATCAAATGAAGGGTTAGGATAGGTCTTAACTCAAGATGATGTGGTTATTACCTATGAGTCCAATAAACTTAAGAGGTATGATATTAATTATGCCACTCATGATCTAGAGTTGGAAATTATGGTGCACACTCTGAAAATTTAGCGACATTATTTTTTGGGAAAACATTTTAAATTGAAGATAGATCACAAAAGTGTTAGGTATATATTTACTCATCCATTACTGAATTCTAGACAACGTTGTTGGATATAATTTTTAGCTGAATATGACTTTGGCATTGAATACATCAAGGTAAAATATAATAAGGTTGTCTATGCTCTAATTAGAAGAGGACATATTATCACAATGACAAAATATCAATATTATCTATTGGACCAGATTAAAATATGGTAAAGGAAATATGGGTTCTTCCAATATTGTGTGGACCAAGTCACAAAAATTGGATAAGGATGTAGATTATGTTCTCAAAGATAAACAACTATTCTTCATAAATAGGTTGGGAGCTCATAATTTGGAAGGATTGAGAGAAATAATCGTTAAGGAAGCTCATAATATTCCTTAGTCCATACACCCTAAGGGGATAAAAATACATAAAAATTTGAAAAAATATTACTACTGTCCAAGAATTAATAAAGATATTACTAATTATGTGGTAAAATATTTAGAATACCAAAAGGTACAAGTAGAACATCTACATCCATATGGAAAGTTATAATCACATGAGATACCCACCCAAAAGTGGTAAGTAGTATCAATGGACTTCATAGTTGGTTTGCCAAAAACAAGATTCAAGCATGATGCAATTCTAGTAATTATGGATAAACTAACTATAACTACACATTTTATACTAGAAAATGTGAGAGATGATGTGATCACCATAGGCAATAAGTTTGTCAAGGAAGTGGTAATACTGCATGATTTTTAAAAAGTTATAATCTTTGATAGAGATTCTAATTTTACTTTTGAATTTTGGAAAGTACTACATTAGGTATTAGGAACCAAATTAAATATCAGTACCAATTACAACCTAGAGATAGATGTACAGAGTGAGAGAGTGAATCAAGTGCTTAAGGATATGATATGAATGTACTACATGGATTAGCATGCAAATTTGGAAGAATATGTGTTTCTAGTGGAATTTGTGTACAATAACAATTATCATGCATCACTAGGTATGGCACCATTTGAATCTCTATATGGGTTATGGTGCAGAATTCCCTTATATTGGTATAATATAGAATATTGGGTAGTGATCATAGAAAACATGGTGAAATAAATGGAGGATCAATTAAATAAAATTCAACCAAGGTTGAAATTGCAGATCACCAAAAGAGCGACACGAACCTCAAAAGATCATGGAGGGCATATTTTATTGGATACAAAGTGTTCCTAAGGGTGAAACCCACTAAGAGTTCCACCAAATCCTTCAAGCTTGACTCTAGATATGTGGGGTCATTTGAAATAGTAGCTAAGATAAGTCCTATAGCGTATAGACTAGCTCTACCACCTAGCTTATGCAAAATTCATAATGTCTTTCATGTATCCCTCTTTAGAAAATATATTTCTAATCCCACTCATGTATCGAATGTTTCTAAATTGTCTATGATCAATCCATTAAAAATTGAGGTTTGACTTGTTCTTCTACTTGGTTTTAGAACCAAGAATATGAGGAAGAGAAGCATAGAATAGTGTCGGGTCCAATGGGACCACTAATTAGATAGAAATGCTACGTGGAAAGACGTGGCTAATATGTTTTAGTAATTTTATTATTTGTTTAAGTAGATTAAAGGATTTTTTTGAAAACATTAATATACACCTTATGATCTTAGCACATGTATATATGGGAATGGAACTAGATACTAAGTAGAGTAATATAAGTTATTAAATTCCTATATAGGATGGTTGTAAGTTTTTTTCTTTGTTTCATGATATGTTTTGAAAAATATATGATGTAGTGTGAATGATTGTTTCCTATGTTGATATAATCTATGGTGGGATTATATGTCAATGGTATGAAAATATGACATGCTTTCATGACAATATCATGCTAAAAATATTGAAGACTATGTGGAAACAATTTTCTTAATTACTTAATTGACAAATAATGTGATTGTAATTCCATATTTGTTTTACTTGATATTAACTAGCTTAAAACATAGGGATTGTATTTGTTTCTAGGCGGGAAGGATGTAACGACCCTCCTCATATGTATAATATATATATATATATATATATATATATATATATATATATATATATATATATATATATATATATATATATAAACTTACCTTTTTATTATGAAAATATGGTATTGTTGATGATCCTTGTGAGTGTAGGATAGTTTTTGGATGAAAAATAAAGAATTCAATCAGCAGGGAAAAAGGGTAAGAAAGGGAAGTGATGATTTGGCTCACAAGTACATTGATGCTCGCACACCTGCATATCATGTAGAATTTTGATTTAGCAATTGTGTGCATGCTTGTTTGGAAGAAATGAATGTTTTGGTGACATAAAGTAGGATGTGTTTGTGTTGTGATGATTATGATGGGAGCCACATTCTATTTTATTTTAGTTTTAAGTATGATCCTAGATCAAAGGTATAATATACATATATGCATAAAATCATTTGGTGTATAATTTTTAGCATGCATCACAAAAATAAAAAGGGTGTTTTACGTGTTGTTTTAAAATCAAAAATTTGATTGGTTTAATTGCACATGGCCTCTTATTTGATTAAAACATTATGAAATTTATACATATTTAATTGAATTAGGAATTAAGGATTATTGGTTTAAAAAAATTATCGTAAACCTACAATGGAGGTTGTCGACGAGGTCATGCATGACCAAATGTAGTGGAGTAATAATTGTTGGAATTATCCTCCTTACCTAACATACAAAAAAAATGGGAAGAGGGAGAAACACGTTGGGAGGTAAAATAGAGAAAATGGGATAATAAAAAAATGTGCACTAGAGGAGAAGAAGAAAAGAGAACAACAAAGGTCTAGTGGAATCTTACTATAGGAAAATAAGCAAGAAGAAGGTTGTGAAAAACCTTTGTTGAATAGCAATCCCAAGTGGTTTTCCTATTGTATACAATTGAAATTCATAAGTATGCTTGTTGTGCTTGAGTGGAAAATAATATAGAATTTTCTAGAATTATACTTGTAAAATGCTTGTTGGCCGTCAAATGTTTCTTGATTGCAGATTGTAAAATGCTAAGGATGGATTACGTATGAAGCTTGAATTTAACAAAAATATTTGTGTATATTTTTAGATACATATTTTCTTGGCGTGTTTAAATGGAAAAGAACAAGTGTTTCCATTAAGATAATTATGTATCTATTTAGATACATTTATGCTTGTTGTGTTTAAAATAAAAAAGAATATAGAATTTCCATTAATACACATATAAAGAATACTTGTTGGTTGAGATAGCCGATGATGTTTCATGGAAACTTGAGTGTGCTTAAACGAGTGTTATCTAGATAAATTGGACACCCATTTTGAATAAGAACAAATGCATTCTTATATATGGAAAAGAATTATGATATAATGTGCTTGTTATTTGATTGTTAGTTACATTTAGGAATACATGCATCTATGAGAAGAGATGTAATCTGATCCCGCCTACTCTGTAAATTCAATATCCCTTTAGTTGATAGCAGTGGGTTAAGGATGGTGTTGTGAAGGTAGTAAGCTATTAAGAAGCCAATGAAGGACTTATGTTGCAAATGCTCTGAATATTAATTCATTGCTGAATTCAACTTCATGTCCATAAACTTAGTTGTGCTATCACCATGTTAGTATGGTCATGTAATGAAATCATATAGAAGAAAGTTTTCAGCTTTGTAAGCATTTTGTCAGAGAAGATTCTAGCAAGATATTGTCCAGATTTTTGGAAATTGTTGTGTAGAATACTATCATTGGGTAGCTTCGAAAACCTGGTCAAATAAATTCTATTGTTTGTAGAATTCATAAATGATCCTATTATAGTTTATAGTTTAGACGAAATCAGGAGTGACTACCTATGTCTGGGTAGGTTTAGTTTTGTTGGTGTACTATGAAAATGTGGAGGAATTATACAAAAATAATTTGTATTACCAAAATGTTGTTTATATTATGAATTCTACATGAATAAAAAGTTAATATTTTAGAAACTTTGAATTGAGTATGTTCTTTTAAAAGCAAGTAAGGCACTCTAAGAGAATTCTCTTAATTATGATAGGTTTACTAGTTGCTTTGTTTTCTATAAAAAGAAGCCCAAAATATGATAAATAAAACTTGGTTAAAGGGGATTATGAATATGTAAAAATGATACCTAGCATATTTAGCTATGTGAATTAAACGTGAATGTGTTGTTATGAATCTTTAACGTATTTCATGGATGATAAAACTTTAAATATTTACACATAGACAACCATGCTAGGAGAACGAACTATGCCAATAGTTGAAAATATATTCTTTATTTTATTTAAGAAGGAATCTTGAAAAACTTTAATGACCTTGTGTGTGAATGGTACCGTAAATGGTCCATATAGCATTGAGTGGTTTTTATAATTAATTTATAGGATTGTAAAATATGTTTTCCTTTCGGTGAATGCATTCTTTGTGTTCCAACCTTAATTAAAGGATATTTTGTAATTTGGAAAAGATATTATAAGTCATAAAAGTAATTTCGTAGACCTTATGCTAGAAAACATAAAGGTTGAGAAAAAAAAATCGCTAACATATCTTATGTTTTGAATGATCCTATGGGAAATTAAAGGTATGGATTAACAATGTTTTTTATTTGGTAAAGGAACTACATGGAACCTTTTTCAAGGGCTAAAAAACCACAAACTCCTCAACTAATCTTTTTGGAATCCTAGATTGAATGAGCTTTACAGAAGCAATTTTAGAACCATTAGCATGAGGTTATATTATCCTACCTTTCCTATGAATTAAAGCATCAGGAGTAAGGATATCTTTAGAAGTGCATAAATACCTAATAGGTTGAGGTGCGGGTAGGCACTCAACGAGGATGATAGAAATTGAGGATTGACAAAATTGGTCAAAAATATGATTGGGTCAATCCATTAAATAGAAGGAGGTATGGGACACCCTCTCTACATTGCTACTCATTAGTACTATGATAAGTCCCATGCCCAGGTAACTTAGCTAAAATTTTATCCTCGATGTTTGGTATGGGATAAACGATCGTAAGTTACATCGAGTATGTGCAATCAAGACCTGGTCCAATGAATTGGTAAGGCTCTATTTGAATCTGATATATAGGGATAATCAGATATACACGAGGCATATTTATGCTAGAATCCTTAGGTTCATTAAGAAGGACTAGATTGATAATTATTGAAGGTTCAAAATGTTAAGGGATGGGGAAGCAAGCGTCAATCCTTTAGATGTTATGGGCTCTAAATAAAAACCTCTATCATGCATCGAACCTCATACCAAAAAATGAGGACATTAAATGAGAATTTTGACTTCACTAAATGGCATAATTACAGGATATGGCCTATCTTTTCCACTTGGATGGCTATCTACTATAATCTTAAATCCAAAAGTAGGTTTAATATATCTTACTATTGAAAGTTTTTTTGTAATGATATGGTTATAAACAATTATTATTTGGTACCTTGATGGTAAAACTTAAAAAATTGTAGGTTGTGATCAAAAAAAGTATTAATCCCCTACTTATACTATTTTTTTGAGTAGAAAAACCAAGTGAGAAGACTTGGGTTGTTACATAATTCATCTTTCATATTTTAACAATACATCAAGAATTCTTACAAGGATATTCTATTTCTTCATCATAATCACTATACAACATAACTTCTATGCATAAAATCTTTTATGTATCTCTCATTTCCAAATACAATATTTCAATACAATACAATAAATACATAATGTTCACTAGCTTCATCCTCTTTCCAATATCTTCTACTTGATAGATATTTTGCTCCATAAGGCTTATGAGCAAGAGAATAGTGATCGTTATAGCTCTTTAAAATGAATACGCAAGCCTAACATGCTTCATTCAAATAAAATCTTGCAAGTACAATACAAGGATACAATGATAAATTTTTAACATTCTTTCAATGTTTAAGTTATAAATGAGAAAATCCCATACTTATCTCACTCATGTTTGCTTTCCTTGCTACACAAGCCACATCTAACTCCTAGGATAAATTAAATGTTCATTCCTTCAAGAGTAAACTAATCTCTTCTTTTCTTGAAACAAATAATTAGTTTAATGCATGGTCTCTATTATTAATTCTTCCAATATTATTTTAATATGGGTTTATTACTCTCCTAATAAACCCCACTATAATCCTTATTAAAAAATAAATATTGATTATTAAATACACACATTAGTTAACCAATATTAATAAGTCTTAAATATTCTATTAATATTAATTAATACATTTAACCCATTTAATTAAAAAATACTTAATTAAACTATTGAATAATTGTATAATTAATAATATCAATATTATTAATAATTTAACACCTTATTAAATTAATATAATTAAAAACTATACTAATATAAAAGTGAAAGCAATTTGCAGCACGAAAACTTCATAAATTTGCAATATAAGAACAAAGCGAGTGTAGGGTCTAGAGGCTTCTATATAGCCATTTCATAGCAAAGGTATTTCCTCAACATGACCACTCATTTGGGCATATGTTGTTGTTGGAATGAGGATATATTGTATATGTAAGTAACTGACTTAGTCCCATTCTACAGATGTAGTACATTATACTAAATTATTTATCGTGAAAAGGAGTAGTTGATGTAGTTGATGAAGAGAAGAATAACAACTAGGATTCTTCAAAATGGTTACCTTCACCTCAACAAATATAAAATTGAACCCCTCAATCTACTAACTAGAAATTTAGTTGTTTTGTAAATACTTAAAAATCCTATTATTAGCATGGTCATTCCTTTAAATCAACCAAAACTAAATCAGATCAACCTAACACTTCAAATTTAATGTATAAAGCAAGTAGGGTTATGCATAGAGGCGAATATTCACCAATTGGGTGAATATTAGGATTTTCAAATTTGGAAATTGATGAATATGAGGACCCTCGATGTTGGCCCATTAACCTAAAATTTTTAGGACCAATTTATTCTTAGGATCAATTTGCCACAATATATATTCAAACATAGGCATATTTGTACTCGTTGGAAATCTCTTTTTAAGCCTGATATAATGGTGGTATTTTTATGAAGTTATAATATGATTTAATAGGTCAAAAGTGGCCCCAAAGAAGATATTATATTTTAGGTCTTAAAATTCCCCAAATTTTGGTATGAAGACGCTCGATTTGATTTGCTTCAGATTCTCCATTATTCACCTTGATTTTGATTAGGATTCACCATTTTTTTACAAGTATATTTTGAGTCCAACCCCTTATGCATAACCCTTAAAGCAACATATAATTCCCTTTCATTATGGACAGTTGGACAACATTCAAGCCAAAAGTAAAATACATATTTGCTATGGTTATGGATAATCATCCAGCAAGGAAAAAGAAAGATAAGTTCTAATAAATTCTTATTAAGTCTTCCGACTATACCAATCCCAAAAGATAGAAATAAAAAAGGTTATTGCAGAAATTCATAGGCACATAAATATCTAACTTTCATATAGATATTAATTTAACCAGACTAATGATCCAAAAATATTGGGTAAGTCTAAATAAACCATAGATACATCTCATACCTTCATAACCATAAATTAATTATAAAATGTAATCCAAAAGAATGGAACTTACCACTTTAGCAACACAAGAAATTGAAATAAAATTTGAAAATTCAAAGCATTGCTACAAAGAAAGAGACTACAATATTTTTCCTCCTCAAACAACAATCAACCCTTCACCAAATTCCTTTCAGCCCTCCTCCTCTTGAACCTTGGTAGCCAACCCAGAAAAACTAGCATTTCAAAATAAGAGTATGATCTATTAGATTTTGATGCTAGATACTTCATGTAAAATCTACCACAAGGAATAAAATGAGTATGAAATATTAAATATATGATAATGACAATATCTTAAGCATGTAAAAATCATGAATTTTTTTTGTAATAACTCATAAAAATTAATGAAATATCATGAAAATAGTACATTCAAATAAAATGGAGTTCTTTAACTCTCCATATTTCATACATGCTCTACATTGTATCTATCTTGAACACACTCAAAAATTGTGTCTATATGAGTGTGTACCAAGTTCCCCTACTACTATGCTCATATAAAGACCTATATATAATGATAGATGACTCTTGGCCTTCCATATTCCTATAACTCTTCATATTTCTATTCTAAGGACTCACCTACAAGTGGAAAACATGCACATTTACATCATTACACATTCTAATAATACTTGTGCATTTATTACATTACATAACGTAAATACTCAAACCCTAATCTAAGAAATTCTCCTAATCTAAATATGTACCCAATATGGTGCATTAGAATGTACCAAATAATGTGATATATTCCAACACCACCTTGTATGACATTATTTGACCCTCTTGCTTTCTAACTAGTTCATGTAATGATGCAAGTCTAGTGGTATATTCCATGATTATAATTTCCTTCTATGTTAATACATGTCTACCTTGTTAGTGTAGTGTGTGTATTTGTAAATAATCCCACATTACTTGTGTTCTGGGACTTGAGTAGATTATAAATTCCAACAGATGTCATACTCTTTGCCAATGGGGTAGCAGTCTTAAAGGTGCAAGTCCTTGGTCCCACTTTGTGGGATTTATCACCCCTATTAACATCATTTTTAGGCATGTGTGTTGGGGGTTGGCCCTCTTGCTTTCTAATCGGTTAATGTGATAATTTTTAACACATTGAGATTATTTCTTTGCATAGTTTGTGTCGACATAGTGATGGGTGTTGTCCTCAGACTATTTTAGTAGGGTTTAGGCCACCTAACATTATACAATTTTTAGCAAAGTTTTATTTCCCTGATCAAATAGGCTTATAAATATCTGTATGTTTAATATATAAACAATAAAACCACAAGTCTAAAATATTTTACTATATAAGTGTTGCAACCTCAAAATTTAACAAAATAAAAATAAAGAATACAGGTGTTTGTTGTGATACTTTTTATTTGAAAAATTTTAAGTAATTTTTTAATAAAGTATTATTGAGTTGTTAGAGATCAAGTTATTATTAAATTCAATGTTTATGCTAAGAGTATGTTAGGATTTTTTTTTTTAATTTTTTTTTTTTAATATAAGTTTTATGATTTTTTTTAATGTATTATTTGGTATTTTGGAAATATTTTTCATTAAAAATCCTATTATTAGCATGGTCGTTCCTTTAAAAGAACCAAAACTAAATCAGATCAACCTAACACTTAAAATTTAATGTATAAATCAAGTAGGGTTATGCATAGTGGTGAATATTCATCAATTGGGTGAATATTAGGATTTTCAAAATTGGAAATTGACGAATATGAGGACCCTCGATGTTGGCCCATTCACCTAAAATTTTTAGGACCAATTTTTTCTTAGGGTCAATTTGCCACAATATATATCCAAACATAGGCATATTTGTACTCATTGGAAATATCTTTTCAAGCCCGATATAATGGTGGTGTTTTTATGAAGTTATAATATGATTTAATAGGTCAAAAGTGGCCCCAAAGATGATATTATATTTTAGGTCTTAAAATACCCCAAATTTTGGTATGAAGATGCTCGATTTGATTTGCTTAGGATTCTCCATTATTCACCTTGATTTTGATTAGGATTTGCCATTTTTTTACAAGTATATTTTGAGTCCAACCCCTTATGCATAACCCTTAAAGCAACATTAATTCCCTTTCATTATGGACAGTTGGACAACATTCAATCCAAAAATAAAATACATATTTCCTATGGTTATGGATAATAATCCAACAAGGAAAAAGAAAGATAAGTTCTAATGAATTCTTATTAAGTCTTCCGACTATACCAATCCCAAAAGCTAGAAATAAAAAAGGTTATTGCAGAAATTCATAGGCACATAAATATCTAACTTTCATATAGATATTAATTTAACTAGAGGAATACTAATGATCCAAAAATATTGGGTAAGTCTAAATAAACCATAGATACATCTCATACCTTCATAACCATAAATTACTTTTAAAATGTAATCCAAAAGAATGGAACTTACCACTTTAGCAACAAAAGAAATTGAAATAAAATTTGAAAATTCAAATCATTGCTACAGAGAAAGAAACTATAATATTTGTCCTCCTCAAACAACAATCAGCCCTTCACCAAATTCCTTTCAGCCCTCCTCCTCTTGAACCTTGGTAGCCAACCCACAAAAACTAGCATTTCAAAATAAGAGTATGATCTATTAGATTTTGATGCTAGATACTTCATGTAAAATCTACCACAAGGAATAAAATGAGTATGAAATATTAAATATATGATAATGACAATATCTTAAGCATGTAAAAATCACGAATTTTTTTTGTAATAACTCATAAAAATTAATGAAATATCATGAAAATTGTACATTCAAATAAAATGGAGTTCTTTAACTCTCCATATTTCATACATGCTCTACATTGTATCTATCTTGAACACACTCCAAAATTGTGTCTATATGAGTGTGTACCAAGTTCCCCTACTACTATGCTCATATAAAGACCTATATATAATGAGAGATGACTCTTGGCCTTCCATATTCCTATAACTCTTCATATTTCTATTCTAAGGACTCACCTACAAGTGGACAACATGCACATTTACATCATTACACATTCTAATAATACTTGTGCATTTATTACATTACATAACGTAAATAATCAAACCCTAATCTAAGAAATTCTCCTAATCTAAATATGTACCCAATATGGTGCATTAGCATGTACCAAATAATGTGATATATTCCAACACCACCTTGTATGACATTATTTGACCCTCTTGCTTTCTAACTAGTTCATGTAATGATGCAATTCTAGTGGTATATTCCATGATTATAATTTCCTTCTATGTTAATACATGTCTACCTTGTTAGTGTAGTGTGTGTATTTGTAAATAATCCCACATTACTTGTGTTCTGGGACTTGAGTAGTTTATAAATTCCAACAGATGTCATATGCTTTGCCAATGGGGTAGCAGTCTTAAAGGTGCAAGTCCTTGGTCCCACTTTGTGGGATTTATCACCCCTATTAACATCATTTTTAGGCATGTGTGTTGGGGGTTTGACCTCTTTCTTTCTAACCGGTTAATGTGATAATTTTTAACACATTGATATTATTTCTTTGCATAGTTTGTGTCGACATAGTGATGGGTGTTGTCCTCAAACTATTTTAGTAGGGTTTAGGCCACCTAACATTATACAAGTGTTAGCAAAGTTTTATTTCCCTGATCAAATAGGCTTATAAATCTCTGTATGTTTAATATACAAACAATAAAACCACAAGTCTAAAATATTTTACTATATAAGTGTTGCAACCTCAAACTTTAACAAAATAAAAATAAAGAATACAGGTGTTTGTGGTGATACTTTTTATTTGAAAATTTTTAAGTAAATTTTTTATAAAGTATTATTGAGTTGTTAGAGATTAAGTTATTATTAAATTCAATGTTTATGCTAAGAGTATGTTAGGATTTTTTTGTTTAATGTATTTTTTTTAATATAAGTTTTATAATTTTTTTTAATGTATTATTTGGTATTTTGGAAAGATTTTTCATTTTACACAAACAAATGTCAACTTTATTCAACACTACTACTATGCAAACTCCTTCATATATATGAGGTTTGGTTCTAGTCTCTTAGACACCATCCCTCATAGTTGTCATTTTTATTGAATCCCATCTTCCTCACCTTAAAGCAATCCCTAGGTCCAAATGTTTATGTTACTAAAGGAGTCACTACTTGAACTTGTATTCTTATGCACAATTATTTCTCATCATGATCCATATATGCACATACATCTTTGGTGATCTCTAAATATTTTTCTTTGTATTTAAACACCCACAAGTTTATTTTGTGTGCAAATGTTCATATGTTTATTTTATGTGCAAATGTGTGTGTGTCTCCTTTGTGAGTGAATGCTTATGTATATTCTTTGTTAAAAATTGGTTATGCATGTTATTCATGTCTAATTGCTCGTGCATTTTATCATGCATCCAATTTCTCTATCATCAGGAACAACATCTTCCACATATCACTTTCTCTTCTTCCCTCTTTTGAATGGGGACACATGCTATAAGTTTGAAGAAAAATACTCCTCTTGTATTGTTTGAACATCTTTCTTTCATATAAAATTTTATTTCTATGGGTACTTCTAGTCATGTCACTTCTATGTATTCTCCTTCTTCTATAGGTTGTTCTTTACCATATTAGCTATCAAAAAATTTCTTGTGTGGATCACCACATTAATTATTTTTACACAAATTCTCAAATTGGCTATAGCAATAATTATTGCATAGATTCTCACATACCTCTTTGTCATGTTCTACTCTTTTACAATTTGGTTTATGCATCATTAATTCTTGTGCAAGTCTCTATGCCTTGTGTGTCAAATATTCTTTTGTCCTCCTATGTCCATATCCACTACATCCACATACTAGAATATCTATCAATTACACTATACTTATTTTTAATGTCAACACAATCTCCATTCTCGACTTGTGCCAAAAATACCAAATATAGCCTAATAATTCTAATCCTAAATTGAAGATATATAAAAGTGCAAGCAACAAATATTAACAATAATAATTCATAAGCATGCATATATGAGTAATATTAGAGATATATAATTGAATTACGCACATTTCAATACAACACAGGTATAGGAGATGCAAATAATACACAAATTGCATGTTAAAATACTTTAACAATATTTGCTTATACTAATGATAATACCCAAAAATAAATGTAGGGCATATATAAATAATAAAAATGGTAAGTGGAGGTGGTTGTGTCACTACAAAATCATCAGTGTACTTTCCTAGTAACAACAACTACTTTGTATGTGATAAATTAATATATGCGTGCATAATACCAAAAAATTTGTGCATAAAATGACAAGCATATCATGTGTACCTCATGCAATATACTTATTTATAATGCATATAATGAACTAAATGCAATTAAAATGCACATGTATTCATCCCTTGTACACATATAATCATACTCAATATGGAACTTGTGGTAATGGATTTTTGGAATTGCCACCTACCCATGGGTACCTTTGAAATTTTGGTATATATAATTTGATTTTGTATAAAAAAACAAATTCCTTTCAAGATGATTTAAATGTTGATAAAAGATATGGTACCCATGGATAGGTATAGAGGTTAAGATATTATATTGTATATAGGTATTATTGATATTTGGCATGGGTCACACATAACCAAAAGTTAATAGTATTGATAATAAAATATTATAGTAATTAATGGGATAACGGTTTAGGAGTTGGATAGGGTTAAGTTTATACCCTCCCCAGAATAGTATTAGAATTTGGATATATAAATAAGAAATATTGTAATTGTAATAATGATCACTCATATCAAGTATTACTTGTAATTGTCTTTGCCAACAAAGTGACTTATTAAACTTTGTCCTCTCTATGTAGAACTCTCATCTTGAGAGATCTTGTGGAGTTATTCTTTATTGAAGTATTATTATTAGTTTTTCCTTACCATAAGGGTATTATCTATCTGTATATCATTGTATACATTATTATTATGGATAATTATTTATATATAGAAAATAATTTTTGTTAATGAGAATAAAGTTTCTTAATAACTAGTATCAAACCTAGGGTTTTTACAAAGTGGGGATTATTTTTTTTTTTTTTCAAAAATTTGATAAATATTTTTAGATAACTTTTCATGTTCCAAGAACCATATCTTTGCATTAAGTGGTTTAATTTAGACAATATGATATAGGAACATCTAGGTAAATAAAATAAGAAGGTGGTATTTTCAGCTACCAATAGAATAAAAAGGGGTATGAATTTAGCCTTCCATATCCCACCTTCTTTCTTAATGTTGAAAAAGCATAAATTAGATGTATTATTGTATTTTGACTTTACTAGCATGTTAGTACTCCACCCTAACATTATCTTATAATGTGTATGTGACACTTTGGACACCTAATGCATATTGGTCCCATATGATGTAACTTTTACTTATTGTAAGGGGTTAATAAAGATGTAATTATATCTTTATTATAATTTACTAGCTTGGGCACTAACTAAAATATGGATGGATACCCTTGAGTATTAGGGTTAGGGTTTATGAGAGCCTATAAAAATACTAGGGAAGAAAGGAAATGTATCAACTCATATGTCTCAAATTGTAAAGGAACTTTACTCCCAAGGAGGTTGTTCCCTTAAAGATGCATATGATAGTTGATTCTATGAATCTATTTCACGACAATTTTTTTAGTTGACAAAATTGTGGATGGGCCTTCACTATAAAGTTAGGGTTTTGGGAGAATGATAACATGGTGGATGTGACATCATTTTGAATATGGGATTTTAAAATAATGACATCATGGTGGATGTGACATTGTTGTGGAGCTAAAGTTTTGAAAGAGGTAAGTTTTAAATTTATGAATTAATTCATAATAATTTTTTAGTTAGCAACATGGTGGATATGGTGTCACTATAGGGCTAGGGTTTTTAGAGAGTAACAACATGGTGGATGCAGCATCACTATACAACTAGGTTTTTAAGAGAATGACAATATGGTAGATTCAACATCACTATAAAGCTAGGGATTTGAGAGAATAACAACATGGTTGATGTGATGTTACTATGGAGATAGGGTTTTTAAATAGGTAGGTTTTCAATTTATAAACTAATGAATAAAAAAAAGTAGTTGACAACATGGTGGATATGGTGTCACTACAAATCTAGGGTTTTGAGAGAGCAATAATATGGTGGATGCAATTTCATTGTAAAGCTAGGGTTTTGAGATAATAACAATATGGTGGATGTGGCAGCAATGCAAAGCTAAAGTTTTACGAGATTAAAAACATGGTGGATGTGGAAGTGTTGTAGAGCTAGGGTTTTGAAAGAGATAGGTTTACAATTTATACCTTCTAATACAACAAGGAATTCAAACTATGTATTGATTTACATGTGTGGATCTCTAAAATATAGTGTGACTTTTTTATGCCTATTGATATTGTTAATAAAATTGTTGTTTTCATTGTTCTCATGGAGGTAAAGCATTTAGAGGGTTAGTATTTATTCTACAAAACCCTATGATTAAGATGGATGAGAATCACAATTGGGGTTAGATGTTTGGCATTGTTAGCACATATATTCTACCTCTATTTAGTGTAGGAATTACCATTGAATGACCAAAATTATGTTAAATACAACATTATGGATGCAACATCGTTGATTCCTACATATATGTTACACAATTTGGTTGATAAACTCTTCAAAAAGTGGAATTCTAGGATATTCTTGATGAGTATATTAAAATTTATGAAGAGAAGATGCTAGCCTAATCAAAGTATGATCAAAGTAATGAGTATAAATATAAGCTTTAGGAAGTTCACAAACAATTTAATCAAAAGTGAAAGGAGAATGAGAAATAAATGCATTGAGATGTAGGTGTGCATGGTTCCTATTCTACTATGGAGCTATGTTCTGGTTCAAAGGATTCAAAGGTAAGGGAGATCTAGAAGACTATAAAATTTTGGTTTAAATTTTGTCTTTTAGTGTTTGTAAGGTTGGGGATGAATCAAAAACCCCATTTTATACTTGATTTGGACATTTATGATTTATTTAGAATTAGTTATATGAATTTTTTGTAAGGTTTTGGATGTGCTAGATCCCCATAGGAATGTGAGCTATAAGGTATTTCTAGACCTATGTTTCCATTAGTAATAAGGAGTTTCATAACTATAGTTGTACTTTTGTAAAAGGGTTTGGGTGCTTTAAAAATCCTATTTTTGTCCTAATAAAAAAATTCTAGTTTATCAACAAGAGAAAAAAATTTAGTGAAATTTAAATTTTCTCACAATTTTTAATTTACTAGCAAGGGAGAATATTTAATAAAGTTTTGAGTTTTACCACTAGTATACCAACAAGGGAGGTTATTTTTTTATTGACTACAATTTTTGTTGTTGGTTTTAATTTTAGATGTTGAATAGTTGCTAGTTAATTAAAAACATTGAATGCAAGTAAGTGATTGTTCACTATTTATGTTTGTGAACTTGTTGTGAGATATTGTTTTGCTAAAAGAGGTTGTATTTCATTAGGCTCCTTAATTTGGACTATATCATTTGGTATAAAATATAAGATTGGAGAAGATATGTTACATAGAGGAAGGCTATGGGCATCGTGAAATACTAAAAATGATGATATTTCTATGATGTTGAGAGGAATTACAACCAAGTTGGACAACATAGAGAAAAAAAGAAAGAAGGGGAGTGCATATTGAAGATGGTATTGACGATGAGGATGAATAATAAGTTCAAGAGTTAGAAGAAGAAGACCAAGTGGATGAACCCGAGAGTAGATTCTTGATAGAAATCACAAATATGCAATGTAAACCAAATTTGGAGACTCCATGCAACAATAAGATTTTAAATCCTAAGGAGCTTGTAGACTAGATTACAGACATAGAAAATATTTTGAATTTGAATCAAGGAAACATCATAAGAAGGTGAATTTTACTTGTAGAATGCTAAAAGGGTATGCATCCTTATGGTGGGATCTTGTCCAAATCAAGAGGTAGATAAAAGGAAAATAAAAAATCAACACTTAGGATAGAATGATTTCTAACTAAAGGTCAAACTCCTTCTATCATATTATCAAAGGGGTCTTTTCAAGAAGTTGTAAAATCTAAAGCAAAAGGAGATGAATCTCAAGGACTACATGAATGAGTTTTACAAGCTCACCATTACGACTAGCTATGTAAAATATAATGAAAATAAAATTTTGAGGTGTGTTAATGGATTTTATATGTCTATTAAATATTAGGGTCCATGGAAGAGTCCTATCATTATGCTTTGAATGCAAAGGTGAAGTTGTCTTAAAAGAAATAAAATAATTCAAAATGAAGAAGGTTATTTTCTAGAGGAAGAGGACATGATAATAGTGGAAGAGGGAATCAAAAGAAAGAGAGATAAGCTAGTACTTCTTAAAGTAATTTCAATTAGAACACTAGAGAAAGCAAATATTTATCAAAAATAAAAGATGGTTATGGTAGAGGATTCCCAAAAATATATTTTAGATGTGGAGAAGCTAGTCATTAGGTATTTTAATATCCAATACCATGAATCATATTGCATACATGGATGAAAAAATTATTACCTCACAAAAATACACAAAGGAACCAAAACAAGGATAATATCTCATGATGAAGAGAACATTGTTGAAACTATCCCAAAAAGGAGCATTAAATCACCATAAAGAAGTATTTTTAGAACCATATGCAAATCAAAAGGTAAGTGTTGCATAGCCATTGTGAACAACAAGAGTATGGGTAACTTATTGTCCACAAAGATGATAGAAAATACTGGGTTGAAAAGGAATTAAAATCTAAATCTATATAATATCTCATGGTTATAAAAGGGACATCAAATTTTTGCAAGTGAATAATATATGGGGAACTTTAAAATTGGTTCTATGTCATATTATGTCTATAGATGCTTGTCTTGTTTTATTGGGAAAGCCCTAGCAATTTGATAGAAAGGCAAGACAAGATGATAGGGTGAACACATACACTATTGTGAAGAATGGAAAGATGTACACATTAAATACATTGAAGGAAAAATAACAAGAAGTAAATAATTGTCCTAAGTATGCTTGAACATGGCAAAATAATTCTTGTAGGGGATGAAGAAGGAGGAAGTGTGTTTGAATTTAATGCTAAAACACATGGAACATGGGACAATGGATAATATGGTTGAAATTCTACACGAAGTTAAGGATTTGTTAGAGAAATATGTAGAGATTCTTTTAAAGGATTTGTAAAATGGACGAGCATTAGTCATCACATAGATTTTATTCTCAAATCAACCTTACGAGATTAGGTATCTTATAGAATGACACCTAGAGAGAATATGGAAATGAAATAATAAGTCTAATAGTTATTAGACAAAGGGATTATTAGAGAGAGCTTAATACCATGTGAGGTACTAGCCATAATAACATCCAAGAAGCATGGAGCATGGTGTATGTGCATGGATTCTTGGACTATTAATAAGATAATCATAAAGTATATGTTTTCATTTCCACATGTGAATGAATTGACGGATTGCTGAAGTGGAGATAAGTTCTTCACAAAATTAGATTTAAAGAGTGGCTATCATCAAATCCAAATTAGAGAAGGGGAAGGTTGCATTTAATATAAAGGATGGATTATATGAATGGTTGGTCATGTCAATTAGATTGACCAATGCACCAAATACTTTCATGCAATTGATGAATTTAGTGTTAAAACCATTTTTTGGTAAATTTGTTGTTTTTTATTTGGATGATATTTTGACATTTAACAAATGTGTAAAAATCATTTGATGTATTTTAAGATTGGCTTTGTAAAGATTGAAAGAAGAATAATTAGTGGACAACTTTAAAATGTAGATTTACTTTAAAAAAATTAAGGTATTCAAGCTTTGTTATTTCACAACAAAGTTTGCAAATGGATCTTGAAAAGGTAAAAGCTATTGTGGACTGGCCATCACCAAATTTTCTATTTGAGACAAACAGTTTCTATGGTTTGGTATGTTCTTATAAAAATTTCAAACGTAGTTCAGGTAGGTCCAGGTTCAGAGATGTAACAAGTTCGGGCTGCGGGCGCCGGCGAGCACCGCACGTGAAGAGTTAGGCTTCGGGTGCCCGAGAGCCGGAACTCGTCTTCGTGGAAACATAGGTTAGGTGGGTCCATGTTCTAGAGATCCTCTTATCGTTGATAGAAATGATTATCAGAAAAAACGGCCGAAATCGCATTATAAGCGTGTTTTAATAATATTTTATGAAAATTGAATGAGTTAGCGCCTATTTTGAAATTAAAATCTTTTGATATACTAATTTAGTAATATATTTTATAATTAAAATTATTCCAGTCTCCACCTCATTTTTTATTCCGAATGCTCAGGTTCCGAGTGCTTTTGAAATAGAGGGCCAAATGACTATACCGGCGCATCCTCTCCATACAAAGCACACTGTTTCCGTTTTATTCTTAACTTTTAAGTATGCTTTTATTTATATATGATTACTTTACTAAATTATTCGTGACATCAAATTGTAAAGATTTAAACACTGATAAGTGTATGATTGTGTAAGGTAACTATCACTAAAGATATAAGGTAAAAAATTCTTATGTGATATACATGTGTTATAGTTTACCACCATTCAAACGTACCCAATTTATATTAACTTCCGATATGATAGTATAGTTATTATCTTGCAAGATAAAGCAAAGCTAAAAAGCGCTCAAAAATACGATTTATGGTAATTATTTAACAAGCAAAAGCTAGAAGCGCTGAAAAATAAGATTTATTGTAATTATTTAACATAATGGCAATTTTATGTCTTCAACTTTTCTACCTGGAAAGAACAAGAGCCATGGAAAATCAATAAGTAACTATGCAAGCATACATATTAGCTCTAGCAATCATTAGAGGTGATCATGGCATCATTATTTATGTTCATACGGCCATCCTCAGTTCTGATCCGATGGCGTTTCCTTGCTGGAGGGCAGTGGTGGGGTGCACCTTGGATCTGGAACGTTGCCAACACAGCTCGCATGTGAATCAAGTATCTCTTCCATTCTAGTTGAACCATAATAGTCGTTAGTATCCATCCGCATTTTTATTTAGGTTTGTGCCCACCAGAGACACCAGAGACATGTATGAAAAATATAAAGTTGAAGCATATTATTATAGTGTAACAAGAGTAAAATATTATCATCCTATAAAACTTACTGATCATATTCTATGTTGATAACGTCTGTGACGGAAGTGGCTATTTTCATGAAGGCATCGGCCGACAATTGAATGGTTGCGTTGCAGTTTGAAGAGCAATAGTGCACTATCTTGACTAAGATTGAATCGGTGTTGTTGAGGCAACGATTTTCAGACATTTGATCGGTTCCAGTCAGACATCTCACGCTGTACTGCCTTCCACAGGCTGTGCCGTTGTCCCAGCTGGAGTCACTCGCTGCTGCAAACAAATTCCCCGCAGGAAACTGGCTTTGATTGTTTCCGTAACATTCTGACGCTGCAAAAACAAAACACACCAATCAATATATCCTTATTACTTTCAATAAAATATAAACTGAATTCAATGGGAAATATGTTACTTACGAGCATATGGAGGAGAATAAGATGTGGCTGTGCCAACGTCCGCCAGGCATGAATAGGAGGAGTACCGGAGAACATGTAGACAAATCCATAGGCTAACCGTGGCTATAAAATTAACATCAGAAGGGCTTGCTGTTGATCGTCCCATAGCTAGCTTAAAATCCCCTTACGAACTTTGATGCACAGAAACAAAACAAGTTCAAAAGCAATTAAATTGTAGAAGAATAGTATATTGCAGACGATATGTATATGCTCTTCCTAAGCAGAGTTTATATAGCCTTAGACTTTCGGGCTTCAGGCGCCCGCGCAGCCCGCAAGTGAAAGGCGCCCGCGAGCCCGAACTCTTGTCTTCATGGAAACGTAGAAATTCAACCTCGTTGATAAGATTGATTCTGAGAAAAAGCTTCTATCGGGCGCCCGCGAGCCCGAATGTGAAGAGTTCCGGCTTCGGGCGCCCGCGAGCCCGAACTATCGACAGTTTCACAATCACAATTGTAATTATTTTGAAATGAGCCCGAACTCCATGTTAGGTGGGTCCATGTCCCAAAGATTTAACCTTTTCTCGTTGATAGGAATGCTTCGGAGAAAAAGCGACTATCGTGCGCCCGCGAGCCCCGCAAATGAAGAGTTCGGGCTTCGCCCGCCTGCGAGCCCGATATCTTGTCTTCTTGGAAACGTGCCCATTTTCCAGAGATATGTCGAATTCGGGCTTCGGGCGCCCGCGAGCTCGAAAACTTGTCTTCATGGAAACGTAGTTTAGATAAGTCCATGTTCCACGGATGTGACCAGTTCGGCCTTCGGGCGCCTGCGAGACCCGCACGTGAAGAGTTCAGGCTCCGGGCGCCCGAGCCCGGACTGTTGTCTTCATGGAAACGTAGGTTAGGTGGGTCCATGTGTCACAGATTCAATCTCTTATCGTTGACAATGATTATCAGAAAAAGCGGCTGAAATCGCATGATAGGCGTGTTTGACTCAACTGGTCAATCGATTCGCATTATCTGTACTGTTGGGCGCCCGCGAGCCCGAATGTGAACAGTTCGGGGGCTTCGGGCGCCCGCGAGCCCGAACTATGGACAATGTCACTGTCATTCACATTCACAATCACTGTATAAGTGTTGCAACTTCAAACATTAGCTAAAGATTTAAGGTGTTTGTGGTGATATTTTTTATTTTAAAATTTTTAAGTAGAATTTGTTATGAGAGACCGAGCTATTATCAAATTCAATGTTCACTTTAAGAGTACGTTAGGATTATTTTTTTAATATATGTTTTTAAAATAAACTGTATGCAATATTTGAGGTATTATTTGATATTTTAAGAAGATTGATTCTCTTTACTTAAGTAAATGACAAACTTTTTTAATAACATTGTTATTATGCAATCTCTTTTACTTGTATATGAGTGTTGGTTTTAGTCTCTTAGACATGTTTCCTCATAGTTGTTATTGTGCTTGAATTACATCCTTCTCACCTTCAAGCAATCCTCATGCTCCCATGTGTATGTTACTAAAGGAGTCATTACTTACTTGAACTTCTATTCTTATGCACAACATTACTCATCATGATCCATATATGCACATATGTCTATGTTGATGTCCAAATCTTTTTTTTTGTATATAAACACCCACAAGTTTGTTTCCTGTGCAAATGATCATTTGTTTATTTTATGTGCAAATTCTTCTCTCATTTTTGAGTGAATGCTCGTGCATATTATTCATGAACAATTGCTTGTGCATGTTCTTCATGCATAATTGCTTGTGTATTTTCTTTTGCATCCAGTTTCTCTATCATCAGGAACAACATCTTCCACCTATCATATTTTCTTCTTGCTTCTTTTAGAGGGGGGCACATGTGCTATAACTTTGAAGAAAAATACTCTTTGTTGTTTGAACATCTTTCTTCAATGTATACTTTTCTTTCTATGGGTACTTCTAGTCATGTCACTTCTATATATTCTCCTTCTTCTAGTTATGTGAGTTCTTGTTTGGATCACCACATCGACTAATTTTATACAATTTCTTGAATTGACTATTGCAATGATTAATGCATAGGTTCTCACATACCTCTTTATTGTGTTCTACTCTTCTAAGTTGGTTCATGCATCATAAATTGTTTTCAAGTATCTACACCCTATGTATCATCTCTTGTCTTCTTGTGTCCATATCCACTACATCCACATACTAGAATATCTATCATTTACACTATACTTATTTTTAATGTCAAAACAATCTCCATTCTAGACTTGTACCAATGGCACCAAATGTAGCATAACAATTGTGCTCCTAAATTGAAGGTATGAAAAAGTAAAAATAACAACTGTTGACAGTAAGGATTCATAACTATGCATATAACGATAATATTAGATATAGATATAATTGATGTATGCATAATTCAACACAATACATGTACATGAGATACAAACAATACACAAAGGATGTCACACTCCTTTAACAATACTTGCTTATACTAATAATGATTCCTAGCAATGAATGTAGGGGATTTACAAATAATAAAAATGGGAAGGGGAGGTGGTTGTATCACTAATACAGAACCATCAATGTACTTGTCTAATAATAACTACTACTTTGTATATGATAAATCAATATATATGCATAATACCAAACACTTTATGCATAAAATGGTAAACATATTGCTAACATTTCAAGTAGTAAACTTATTTACAATGCTTAGAATGAACTATATACAATCAAAATGGACATGTATTCATCCTTCATACACATCTAATCATACTCAAGGTGGTACTTGTGGTACTGCCTTGTTGGAATTACCACTTACAAAACTCATGAGTACCTTTAAAAATTTGGTATATCTAATTACCTTTTTATAGCAACAAAAACAAATCCTTTCAAGATGATGTAGATGTTGATAAATGATATGGTACCCATGGATAGGTATATGGATTTATGATATTATATTGTATATAGGTATTATTGATAGTTGGCATGGGCCAAATATAACCCAATGTTAATTATATTGCTAAGAAAATATTATAATAATGAATGAGATAATAATAAAATTTATAAAGAAGAGATATTGTTATTATAATAATGATCACTCATATCAAGTATTACTTGTAATTTTATTTTCCCATGAAGTGTCTTATGAGACTTTATCCACTCAAAGTGGTACTCTCATATTGGAAGATCTTGTGGAGTGTAACAACCCGCTTTCTTGACCTAAAGGATAAAGCTAATTTTTTTCTATTAGAATTAATTAACTCACTAAGAAGACCCAATAATTCACAGTGTTACGACATAATCATCTCAAGTTTATTATTGATATAGTTGACACTCAAGTGGATAGGAGTGGCCAATTGTCTATAATTCTTAGAGTTCACTTATTCTAATCTCACCATTAGAAAATATTTCATTAGTGGTCCTCCATTTCCCTACACTCCCATGTATGAGACAACTTGACCATGGCATAGGGATTACCATTTAAGACCCATATCATTTAATGGTGATGCATTTTTCCTAACCTTACATACTAGCATGTATTTAGGATTACTATGGCATAATACCTTAGTTATTAGTTAGTTCCATCTATTCATAAAACTAAGACCATAACCACTAACCTGATAATGATCATGGTTACACTTGCCTACCTGTAAGGTACTACCACTATACTACCTTGGTTAGTGTAAATGATTTATGGTTATCCCATATCAACCAACTACTAGGATTAACCAAACCTCATACCACTAGGAATCATCCAAGCCTCATTGTTAGGATCACCCAAACCTCACCATTAGGGTTTATCATTCATTAAAATTACGTCGTTGATTTGTCTACCTATAACTCAACTGGGATTGGGTGTAACTTAACCCTAGGGATTACTAATATGATTCTAGCAATCATACTGTTAGGATCCCTAACTATTAATAATAATATAATAATTTTACTATCAATAACATTAGTGTAATTGATAATATAATAATTAATTATAAATTAATTATTATATTATACTATTAGGATTAAGAATTAAGATAGCCATAATAATTAATTTTATTAATTATTATGAAAGGGTTAGGTTAATAGTTATCCAAATCATTAGTTTGAGGGTATTAATGAATAATATAAAAACATATGTTTATATGAAACCATTGGAGGGATCCCCCAAACCAATGCAATAGTGATTCTTTTTCAAAGGCGATTCTCTTAAATTAGGAATTATTCTATTTATTTATTATTTAAATAATTGCTAGAACTTTTAGGGTTCTACCATCTGGTATCAGAGCATTATGGATCCAGCCATGTGGGACCAAAAAATTTAAGAAGTTCAGAAATTGAAGTCAAAATTTCAAGAATTGGGGAAAACACACTAGGAACGTTTAGAAAATATTTTTAATTTTCAACATTATAGAAAATACTATTACTAATTTTTTTTGCCTCAAGCCATTAATTTTCAAAAAATACATAATGCACTTTCCGAAAAAATAATCAAAACCCTAAAAATGTAAACTTTTATATAAAATAAATGAATGACAAAGAATATTTTTCGGACAACGTCATACAGATTTTGAGGTTTCCAAGAGTGATCAGGCTTATGGAAGGAGAATAGCTTGAGAAAATTAAAAAATTCTAGTTAACATTAGAGGAGTCCTCAGCCATCAATGAAGCCCAAAAATATGGAGTTTTTATATACTATTATTGCACAAATTTGGGCCTCAACCCACTTCATTTTGATCAATTACAAGATAAGGATTGTTGCTTTTGTGGTGATATAGAGTTTAAATTTCCTATGAGCATCCACCCTCCACCTTGGCCTCCTCCCAAAATAAAAAAAAATGTACACTATCATTCCTAACTGGAAAATAATGGAAGTCATTGCCAAGAATGTTGTCTTTTCTCCAGCCAACAATAATATGGTACCATTTAACCTCAAATCCATCATGTTCATATAAATTTTTGCACAAATATGGTACCAAGTTTTACCCTCTCTACCTATGATTTTATTTCCTAGGCAGTTGTTGCAACTTATCAGAATAGCTAGGCATATCATATCAGGTTGACAGCAAGGAGAATTTATTGCCACGAATGAAAAAATTAGAAGGATGTATGTTTCTATGGGAAAAAATATCCAAAGGCTTCTCATGAATGTTACGTTATAGATAGTATTTAATTAAAATTTTAAAATTTTATAGATAGTTTTTAATTCAAATCTTAAAATCTTTTTCTGAATTTACAATCTACGCTACATTGGAAAATTGGTAGCATTTTCCCATGTTGACTAATGTAGAGTAGTTGATAAGACTCTTGGCCCCTCAAAGAGCTATCTTGCAAGAAATTTTAATCAATAAATTTGACAGTACAAATTTATCCATAGCTATGTGACCTTGATTGAGCTTCTCATCACAAACAAATCAAAAGTTTTTTTCATGGAAAATATTCACAGTCTGAACCTTACGTCCAATTATTTCAGTGGAAATATACCTCATAATTTTTCAAAAAGTTTATTAAGGTAACAATAATCTCAGTGGAGCCATTATTTATTAGTTGCAAATTCTTTTAATTTAACATACTTAGATATGAGTGGCAACTCTCTTGAGGGTCAGATTTTCGGAGTAGCTGGAAAATTCTAGAAATCTTCAGCTAGTTGATCTCGAATAAAAATCAGTTGATAGGGCCATTGACTTTTGTGCTACCTAAACTTCAAAACTTGCAATATTTGAAGTTGCCAAATAATCATTTTAACGGAAGCATCTTGGATGGGATGTCAAATATCCAATATAGGAGACTGCACGTTCGAGATCCAGTTGGGCAGAAAAATAAAAAATTACAGGAAAAATTCCAACAGGAAATCTTTACATGTTGTAGATTGCTTGGATCTCAAACACAATTTTCTTGAAGGCAACATTCCAGGCACTCTAGCCAGCCTGCAAACACTAGAAATTTTGAATTTTTCCAACAACATATTGATAGTAGAAATTCCAAAGTCTTCCACAACAATGGGGAGTCTTACAGATTTGGACCTATCATACAATAATTTAACAGGCATAATTCGAAACTTCAGGATTTACAACACATTTGAATACTAATGGAAACCCTATTTTTTTTCAAAAAAAATTGTTGTTTCTCCCAGTAATAATAAAAAGGCCTTAGCACGTTCATTTTTTGAAATTGCCATTGCAGGTGCTATTTTTGCCTATGTGGCAGTTATATTATTAATTTTGGCATACCATTATAATGTGTTATGTTGTGGCAATGTGCAAACCAACATCAATATTCACAAGGGGATTTTACAATGGTCATGGATCTGAAGTGCATGCTATTTCGATGCAAAATAAATGCATGCAATTGAAAGTTCTTCGACGTAAAGAATTCTTGCACCAAGGGTCTGGTGCACTATGGGATGCGCCAAAGGGGTCTGGTGCAAAAGGAGGTTGTGCTAAAGATCAGGCGCAGGGGGAGAGTGCGCCCGAGATGGGGCACACTTGGAACTTGCACCCAAGATGGGGCACAAAGGCAATTTGTGCCCTAGGGCTGGGCGTAAGACAAGATGTGCCTTGGGCTGGACACACTAGAATATTGTGCCCAGTATTGGGGACAATGCGAGGTTGTGCCCAAATTTGAGCGCAACGGGGAATTACACCCGTCTTGGGCGCAAGAGGGGAGTTGCACCCAACTTGGGCATAACTACAGATTGTGCCTTGGCTTGGGTACAATGGTGGGGTGCACATCACTTGGGGTGCACAGGGAAAGTGTGCCTCACTTAGTGTGAATGGGCAACAAACGCATCGATCTGGTGCAAACAAAAAAAATAACTTAGATAAACTTTCACAAAATAGAGATTTTATTCACTCATGATAAATAGACTGCCAATGCAAGATTGAACTTTACACAAACATCTGCAACACAGTTGTAGGATTAACATCAAAGGATTTTTTGGGAGACTACTGCTCCGACTCCTCTACTCTGCTCAACTATCCCTCGCTCTCTAATCTACCCTGATTCCTCGATGTGTTTTCTAAAATACCACTACGCCTTTTATAGTTGGGTGGAAGGGAGGATAAGGCTTATCCTTTGACATGCTTATCCTCTAACATGCATTGCATTAGGGTTTATGCCCACTCATCGAACTGTAGCTACCAGCATTAACTACGCACACTTGTAGAATATGATGATCAGATTTGCGGTTATCCAATCTGTCAGGGTGTCAAATATGGTTTAATTTTCTAACACCCTCCTTTAAACCAGATTTCACAAATACTTTGATGCCCAAGATTTCTTGAATCCTGTTGAAGTCTTCCTCATTCAAAGGTTTTGTAAAAATATCAGCTACCTATTCTTTTGACCTGCAAAATAGTAACACAATTTTGTCATCTTTCACTAGCTCTCTGATGAAGTGGTAGCAGATTTCGATATGCTTCGTCCTGCCATGAAACACTGGATCCTTCGAAAGTGCTATGGCAGAATTGTTATCACAAAAAATGGTTGTTGCTCTTTTTAGTGGATGATTCAGCTCACCCAAGATTCTTTGTATCCATACTGCCTGGCATGCGGCTGATGTGGCGACAACATACTTTGCCTCTGCAGTGGACAACGCAACTATTGATTGCTTCCTGGATGACCCTGAAACTGCTCTCGATCCAATATGGAAAGCATAGCTAAAAGTACTCTTCTGATCATCAGTGCTGCCAGCCCAATCGCTATCTGTGTAGCCAACCAGTTCCAGCTGGTCTTGTCTGGATTAGAAAATTCCATGGTTTCGCATCCCATTGACATAGTGCAAAATCCTTTGGCCTGCTTGCCAGTGCATGTCCTTCGAAGTCTCCATAAATCTATTGATCAAGCTCACTCCAAAAATCATATTGGGTCTAGTTGTAGTTAAGTGCATAAAACTGCCAACTAACCTCTTAAACAAGGTTGGATCAACATTTCTGCTGGAATCCATCTTGCTCAACTTCAGACCTGTGGCAATAGGTGTGATAGCATGTTTGTTGTCCTCCATATTAAACTGCTTTAGGACATCCTTTGCATATTTACCTTGAGAAATGAAGATGCCATCTGTAGATTGGACAACTTCAATACCTAGAAAGTATTTCATCATCCCTAAGTCGATCATCTTGAACTCCTTCTTCATGGTTGTTCTAAACTAGTCAAACAACATGTTGTTGTTTCTAGTGTAAATCATATTGTATACATACAAGCAAATGATTATCATCTCACCTTCTAGGTTTTTCTTCAAGTACAGGGTGTGCTCATATGGGCATTTCATGAACCCATTCTCATGAAAGTAAGCATCAATCTGACTGTACCAAACCCTGGGTGCTTGCTTCAATCCATACAGGGCCTTCTTCAGCTTTAGGACTTTACCTTCTTGTTATTTCAGCTCATAGCCTGGTGGCTAGTCTATGTAGACCTCTTCTTCCAACACTTCATTCAGGAATGCAGACTTGACATCCATCCGGTACACATTCCAGTATTTTTGGTCTGCCAATGCTAGGATCATTCTAATTGTGTCAAGTCGAGCTATAGGTACATACACCTCATGATAGTCAATGTCTGGCTTCTGTTTGTAGCCTTTTGCCACCAATATGGCCTTGTGTCGATCAACTTCACCTTGAGTATTAAAATTAGTTTTGTATACCCACTTGACCCCAATGGTCTTCTTCCTTGCTGGGAGATAATTCAATTGCCATATCTTTTTTTTCTCTATGGCCTCAATTTCCTAATCCATCACCTTCACCCATTTCTAATTTTGAATTGCTTCTTCAAATGAAATTGGATCACACTCAAAAAATAAAGCAAAGTCAAAATGTTCTTCTTCTTGAAGTCGGGTTACCTCATAGATGTCTTGCAAGCTCCTCGTCTTCGTGGGTGTCCTCAAGTTGGATATTATACTTGCAATTTGAGGCATTTGTGATGATGAGGTGGTGTTGTTGCTAGCTCTAGAGTTGCTACTTGAAGCTACAGGTTGATGCACTCGTTCTTCTTCTACGTCCTTAGACTCAATGACTATTGGTTTTGGCTAACCAGTATTTGATTTCTAGTTCCAGTATTCATCCTTCAAGAAATTCACATCTCGGTTGATAATCATCTTCTTCATCACAGGATTATACAGCCTATATGAGTTCGACTCTTCACTATACCTAGTGAAGATGCATTTCTCTACTTTGTCATCCAACTTCTTCCTCTTCTCATCTGGAACATGTGCATATGCTATGCACTCGAAAACTCTGAAATGAGCAACGCTTGGCTTATGGTTGCTCCATGCCTCCTAAGGAATTTTGTCCTTCACACTCTTTATGGGACATCAATTTAGCAAATAGACTACACAACTTACAGCTTCTGCCCAGAACTCATGAAGCAAGTTCTTTGCCTTGAGCATACTGCATGTCATCTCCATAATGATTCTGTTCTTCCTCTCAACTACACCATTTTGCTGCAGTGTGTATCTGGAAGTGAACTACCTGTGAATTCCATTCTACTTGCAAAATTTTTGAAATTCATTGGAGATGTACTCACATCCACCATCTGTCCTAAGATTCCTCACCTGGTAGCTGCTCTTTTTCTCAACTAAAGAATTTAACTCCCTGAATTTATTGAATACCTTTGACTTTTGTTTGAAGGGATATACCCATGTCCTACAACTAAAGTCATCAATGAAAGTTAGAAAATATTTGTTATCGACAAATGCGTTGGTCTGCATTAGACCGTAAATGTCAGAATGCACCAGCTCCAATGGCTGTAAATCTCTCCAAGACTTTCCTATAGGGAATGCATCCCTGTGCTGCTTGTTGACTAAGCAACCCTCACAAACTTGATTTGGTTGCTCAATAAGGGGTAAACCCTTCACCATTTGCTTCTTGTGTAGCAATTTCAGCCCACTGAAGCTCATGTGACAAAATTTGAGATGCCACAACCAGGTAGCATCCTTCTCAACTGCACTAAAAGACATCAAATATTCATTCTAAATCTGTAGTGGAAACATCTTGTTTTTCATCATGGACATAGTTGCAATTTTCCCATGCTCCTTGTCTTTGATGGTACAAACTCCATCCTTGAGTTGAATAGCGTACCCCTTCTACATAAGCTATCCAACGCTCAGCAAATTGTGCTTCAAAATAGGCACATAATAGACATCTATGATCCGCTTCCTTTTATCTTGGCTCATATGAATGAGGATTTTCCTTTCCCCATCACATGAACTTTGTTGTTGTTCCCCATTTTCACCTTAGACTGGATTGTTTCATCTAGTTCTGAGAACATCTCTTTGTTCCCCATCATGTGGTTGCTACAATCACTATCGAGATACCAGATATTATTTTAGCTCTCCTCCTCAATACTACAAGTTAACAACACATTTCCACCAGCATATCTACACTCTCCATTATCAAACTCATTTGTGTAGTGCACTTGTTGTTGGTTATCTTTGGCCATATTCTATCTACACTCAGAAATATAGTGACCAAACTTCTTGTAATAATAACATTGGATCTTTGATTTATCCTTTCTCTGATAAGATCCTCCTTGCTGGTTTTTGTTGTTGTCTCTTCCTCCATGCTGATGGAAGTTGTAACTGGTCTCTCAGTCATTGGAGTTTGACCTTCCTCCTTGCTTGTTGCCTTCCCCATGCTTGCCTCTGCCTCTTCCTCCTTGATAATCTGAGGCTCGTTGGTGGTATTTTTCTCTACTACTATCTCAAAATGAGACCTGCACTTTGAATGCTTGTTCTAGTGAGGACTGAGTTGAGTGACTCAGCCTCTGTTCATGTTTTTGTAGAGAACCCATGAGCTCATCAACATAAATGGTTGTCAAATCCCTCGATTCTTTGATTACTATCACCACTAAATCAAACCTTGTTGGTAGGCTCCTCAACATATTCTCCACAATCCTTTGATTCACCATGTTCTCCCCATTCAACCGCATCTGGTTGATGACATCCATTTTTTGGATGGGGAAGTCACTTATGGACTCCGACTCACTCATCTGCAAGTTCTCAAACTCCCTCCCCAGCTCTGCAACCACAACTTCACCTTGTCAGTGCCTTGGTAGGAGCTGGCCAAGATTTTCCATGCCTCCTTCGATTTGGTTGCTGTTGTGATTCGTTGGAAGATTGTCTCCTCAATTGCCTACATTATATAAAATAATGCCTTTTGGTCCTTCTTTCGCTTCTCTTCAGCATATCTGAATCTACTTGGGAGAGTGCACTCAATGCTGTTGCATATGATGGCTTTGCATAGCCATTCTAAACTAGGTCCCATAGATCCTACGACCCGAACAGGATCCTTATTTGGATGCTCTAGTAATCATAATTTTTGTTGTTGAACCATGGGATCTGCAATTGCAATGAGTTGTTATTATAAGCCATTGCTTCTTATCATCCACGGGCAGGCTCTAGCTTTGATACCAATTTGAAAGTTCTTCGATGCAAATAATTTTTGCACCAAGTGTCTGGCGCACTATGGGATGCACCAAAGGGGTTTAGCATAAAAGGACGCTACACCAAATATCGGGCGCAGGGGGAGAGTGCGCCCGAGATGGGGCGCACTTGGAACTTACACCCAGGATGGGGCGTAAAGGCAATTTGCACCCTACGACGGGGTGCAAGACAAGATGTGCCTTGGGCTAGACGCACTAGAAGATTGCACCCAGTCTTGGGCGCAAGGCAGGGTTGCGCCCAGCTTTGGGCGCAATGAGAGATTGCGCCCAACTTGGGCGCAACGGGGGATTGCTCCCGACTTGGGCACAAGAAGGGAGTTGCACCCGGCTCGGGCACAACTACAGATTGTGCCTTGGATTGGGCGTAATGGTGAGGTGCGCCTCACTTAGGGCACATGGAGAAAGTGCACGTCACTTGGGGTCAACGGGCGACAAATGCATCGATCTGGTGCAAACAAAAAATTAGCTAAGACAAACTTGTACAAAATAGAGATTTTATTCATTCATGATAAACAGACTGCCAAGTAGTATTACAATGCAAGATTGAACTTTACACAGACATCTACAACACAGTTGCAGGATTAACACCGGAGGAGTTTTCGGGAAACTACTGCTCTGACTCCTCTGCTCTGCTCAGCTATCCCTCGCTCTCTGATCTACCCCGATTCCTCGATATGTTTTCTGAAAGACCACTTTGCCTTTTATAGCCAGGCGGAAGGGAGGATAAGGCTTATCCTCTGACATGCTTATCCTTTGACATGCGCCGCATTAGGGTTTCTGCCCACTCGCCGAACTACAACTACTGGTATTAACTGCGCACACTTGTAAAATACGGCGATCGGATTTACGGTTATCCAATCTGTCAAGGCGTCAAATACGGTTTACTTTTCTAACAGCAATTTCACATACAGTTTAATTCCTCCAATGACATTGCTCATGAATTCAAATAGCCATCAGTGTTTGAATAGACGGACTGGCCATCAATGTTTGAATAGCCGAACGCAAAAATGAAATTACGACCATGAAAACATTCATCAACAATACGGTTTTACCTTTTGTTATTTCTTTTATTCACCTCCAATATTTGATCTTCAATATCTGCAACATCCAAAATATTTTTCAACACCTTATATCTTCGCGTGCACGTCCTCCAAGCGTGCGGGATTGAAACAGGACCACCTCCAAACCAACAAACTAACTCCGTATTTGAAACGTTTTCAATGACGTCAATTTCTTTTAATTACCACATTTTACTCCTCCATTACCACCCAAACAAAGGCAATGTTAAATACTCTTTGCAACTCTATCCTAATAATATTCCACAAATTTTTCTTGTCTTCCATGAAACTCCCTTTCGTTAGGATTATCGACGTCGTGTGTCCTTTTATTAATTGTTCTTCATCGAATTAATTAAAAGCATTCTGCACCCTCTAATACATACGCCTTCTAATTAAAACTTCAACTATTTCCACTTTCGCTAATGTCCAAGCAATGCACTCTCTGAAAATATCTTTCTCCGTTGTTGCCTATAACCTTGCAAGAAGTATGTGAGTAGCACCAAAATTCAGCCATCAAAACTACTGTCAATCTCCAACAAGCTGATAAAAACCCAAACCTCCTCATTAGATCCAAGCAGCAACATGGCAACAATTTGTCTTGTGTCCACGTATACAATGCTTACAATTCATAGACTTTTCGGCCCACATATCAACAGTTGACTTGTTGACTTAGTCATATGGTCCCCGCATTCGGACGACGACCGAACAGTGTTACACGTCGCAGCAATTCGTAGAGACAAAGTTTGGTTTTAGTCTGCCACAAGAATTTTAAAGGCAAATAATCTTTGTTGTATGTGGGAGCTGGAGGAAATTGATCGTGATTATAATATATGGTCCCAAGTTCACATAAGTCTACCAAAAGAAGTCAGAGAAGTGGCCATGAACAGGGATGGATGGATGGATGATCGGCCATATCGGTGATTTAGAGAGAAAAAAATATATATATAAATAAAATAAAATAAAATAAAAATAAAAATAAAAATAGTAAAATAAAATTAAGAAAAAAAAAAAAAAATCTGAAGCCCTGTGGAAGAGAGTTGATAAAGGTGAAAAATTAAAGGATTTGCTCCTCCTCGCTTTGGATCCACACTCTATCATTAACGCCGAATTACCCGTGCAAGTGCAGGTGAAGATTCAGATGAATAGTTTCCTGCAACAAAAACAAAATTTGCAGGCTGCACATGAATTTTCGGGAGTGCTAATTTATATTTAGGGCCAGCAAACATTCATTTGGAATGCGTCGATTTTGAGATCTATGCTTGGGGTAATAACCCATTTGAGATTGTCCATTCTTCAGGCCAGTGTTATTCATGGAAAACATACAATATAAAATAGTTTTTTTTTTGTTCCTTAGGAAGAAGAGGAAACTGCTAATGTGGCTTCATAATTTTTGATGGGGTCTGTAGTATCTAACATGAAGCATGCTATTTTGGTTCTCCACAATGCCACAATGAGACTACCCAGCTGTCAGTCCTTCAAAATATCAGCTGCAGACGTACCCATGTTAATAACAACATCAGGAATGAGTTTCCAGATTTGAATATAAGCAGAATGAAGAAGCATGTAAGTTGTAAGCTACTTTAGCAATATTCCAGGCCATCCAATTCCCAAGAGAGTAGTACCAGAAATCTAAGACTGAGTTTACACTCTTTTTTTCACGAAAGAAATTCCTTTAAGATTGAGAAATAACGCATGTCATTTTTGTTCATATTGAATCATTTTTGCCACGAGATACTAGAACACCCAATGTTGAGTCTGTGGCAAAGAGAATCATGTTTCCAGGCTTAAAAAGAAGTAACTTCACCCCATGCTCATAAATTTATTGTAAGGAGAGACCCCTTTAGGTGGAAAAATTCAGCATTAAGTATTTTTATCTTTCTAAAAAAAGCTTTCATTTATGTCTAAAGGAAGTTCTAATTACGAAATAGTTCCTTCCATGGTTCAAATCCACTCGTAGCCAAGTTACGCATGTAGCAGTTGACAACCATTTCTATCACAGACCTTATACTTGAAGTAGTGAAAGCACAATTTTGTTTAAAGTGGTTAAATGAGCAAAAGTTTAGAAAACAAAATTGTATAAACTATGAGAGAAAAAAGTAAACAATCTTAGAGGAAAAGATATCTTTGGATAATAAAATACAGACTCCAATAATAAAATTTTGAGGTATTATGTCAGATGGCTATGTGAAGTCTCTAGATTAGAAAGTGTTGTTGTGGGCTATGAGAACCTTATTCTGTTATACCTACGTGCCCATAATAAATTGTTCTCACATGCATATGATCCAGCGAAGGACCCAGCCAAATTCAATATATTACATGGAGCCGAAATAAATATATATATATATATATATATATATATATTTCCTAATTTTTAATAATAATATAATACTTTTACGTGTTAATAAAATTGTATAACTATGAGAGAAAAAAGTAAACAATCTTAGAGGAAAAGATATCATTGGACAATAAAAATACAGACTCCAATAATAAAATTTTGATATATTCTATCAGATGGCTATGTGAAGTCTCAAGATTAGAAAGTGTTGTTGTGGGGTATGAGAACCATCTTCCTGCTATACATATGTACCCAATGTATGCATAATAAATTGTTTTCGCATGCATGTATGTTTGGTTGATGAAGAAATTCCATGTATAGAAAATGATCCAATGAAGTACCCAACCAAATTCAATATACTACATGGAGTCGGAGTATATATATATATATATATATATATATATATATATATTCCAATCTTTTCTAATTCTGAGGATAAAGCTATTTTTGAGGAGGGGTAGCATGTTAGGCTCTTAAGTGTAATTGATAATATAATAATTAATTATATTAATTATTATGAAGTGACGTGATGGTTAGGGTTAGGTCAATATATATAGTTGTCCAAATCATTCATTCGAGGGTATCAATGAATAATATAAAAACATATGTTTATATTAAACCATTGGAGGGATCCTCGAACCAATGCAACAATGATTCTTTTTCAAAGGTGATTCTCTTAAATTAGGAATTATTCTATTTATTTATTATTTAAATAATTTTTAGAACCTTCAGGGTTCTACCACATATCCATAATAAGCTCCCCTTTCACCCAAGGATCTTAATCAAACATTTATGTCTAACTCATAAAAATAGGGTGCTATAAAAAAATATACCAAAATTTAATACTAACATCACCATATTGATAAAGACTAGAAAATTTAGGTGCTTCATTCCAACATAACACAAGAAATATGTATATCTTTTATTTAAATGAAATGGATTAAAACAATCTTCTAGAAATTACTACTAAATTTCATTAATTACTTTATCCTATTATTTCATCTTCTTCTTTAGTAAATACAATTCATCTATCTTGCTATCTATAATTCTTTTCCAAAAAAAACTTAACATAGAAAGAAAAACAATAATTCATCTTTCATATTTTAACAATATATCAATAGTACTTACAAGGATATTCTATTTCTTCATCATAATCATTGTATAGCATAACTTCTACACATGAACCCTTTTATGTATCTCTCATTTCTAAATTCAATACAAAAAATGTATAATGGTCACTAACTTCATCATCTTTCCAATGTTTTCTACTTGATAGATATTTTCATCCATAGGGCTTACGAGCAAGAGCATAGGTATCAACAAAACTCTTTAAAATGAATATGCACCCGTAACATGCATCATTCAAATAAAATCATGCAAGAACAATGCAAGGTTCCAATGATAAATTTTCAACATTCTTTCAATGCTTAAATCATAAATGAGAAAAGTCCATACTTCTCTCACTCAAGTTTGACTTCCTTGCTACACAAGCCACATCTAACTCCTAAGATAAATTTAATACTAAGCCCTTCAATATTAAAATAATCATCTATTTTCTTGAAATAAAAAATTATTTTAATGCATGGTCTATATTTTTAATTCTTCCAATATTCTTTTAATATGGCTTTATTATTCTCCTATTAAAACCCACCATAATCCTTATTAAAAAATAAATACTGATTATTAAATAAACACATTAATTAGTCATCATAGGAAGGACACCACAATGACAAAAGTCATTAGGCTCTCTTAATAGAGATCCAAATTCAATTCACGGGAAGGGTGGCCCTAGATATACCCCCGCTTTTCAACCTCTCCATAAAAAAAAATTAATTAATTAATATTGATAAAAGTATTAAATATTCTATTAATATTAATTAATAGGTTTAGCCCTACTAATTAAAAATGACTTACTTAAACTATTAATTAATTGCATAATTAATAAGATTAATATTGATTAATAATTTAACCCCTTATTAAATCAATATAATTAAAAACTATTACTACTAATGTCAAACTAAAAGCAAATTGTAGCACAAATAAGTCATAAATTTGCAAGATAAGAACCACAAAGTGAGTACAATGTTGATAGGCTTCTATATAGACATCACTTAGCAAAAATATTTCCTCAACATCACCACTCATTTGGTCACCTATTACTATTGAAATGAGGATATTTTGTATATACAAGAAGTTGATTTAGTCTCATTCTACAAATGTAGTACATTATACTAAATGACTTATTGTGAAAAACTAGCATTTAACGTAATCAATGAAGAGAAGAATAACAAGTAGGCTTCTTCAAAATAGTTACCTTCACCTAAGAAAACATAAATTTGAACCCCTCGATCTACTAACTAGAAATTCAATTGTTTTACATTGATGATCAATACTTAAAAATCCTATTATTAGCATGGCTATTCCCTCAAATCAACCGAAACTAAATCAGGTCAACTTAACACTCCAGATTTAACATATAAAGATACATATAATTCCCTTTCATTATGGATGGTCGGACAACATTTTAGTCCATAAAACAAAACATATATTTCATATGGTTATGGAAAACTAGCCAATAGGGTAGAAGAAAGATAGGTTCTAATAAACACTTATTAATTCTTTCGACTATACTAGCCCCAAAAGGTAGCAATAAAATAGGTTATTGTAGAACTTCACACCCACAAAAATATTTGACTTTCACATGAAAAATAATTTAACCAAATGCACACTAAAAATCCAAAAATATTGGATAAAAATTAATAAACCATAGATACCGCATACCTTCATAACCATAAATGACTTTAAAAATGTAATACAAAAGAATGGAACTTATTGCTATAACAATGTAAGAAACTAAAATAAACTTTGAAAAGATAAAACATTGCTGCAAAAAATAAACAACAATATTTCTCCTCCTCAACTAGTAGTCAACCCTTCACTAGATTCCTTTCAACCCTCCTCCTCCTCCCAAATCTTGGCAGCCAACACAAAACAAATAGTGTTCAAAATAATATCATCATCAAGTAAATGGAGAGAAAGAAGTTCAAGGGTTAGGTGGCTTCTTGATTTCTCATATGTTAAAAGCTTCCATTACTTACTAGTGTTCACCATTTTTAGAAATGTGAATCTCATTCTTATAATAACATTTATTTATTAAATATACTCCTATTTAAAACCTTAACTTAATAATATTAATATTGTTAATATCAAATCAAAAAATATTTAATTTGATAATATTATTTTATCAAAGGTATTAGTAAATAATTTGTTTACTCTTTCATTGTACTAAATTAATAAATACTATTATTATTATTTTCTTGTCTAATGTTAATATTATCTATTAGCATTAGTTTTTAATTTTTTTAAGTATTAATAATACTAACATTATTACTAGCATCTTACCTCATCAACCAATTAAGATCTATACTTTAAAATACAAGTATTAATGCATCCTAATGATAAATTAAGAGTCTAAGCAACACAAGGGCTCTTGCTAAAAATTGTCCTCACCCAAACTAAGATGCAATCAATAATAAACAAAGATATGCACAAACATTACTATTCCCTAAGCAGGAGGTATTATGATAACTACAAGGTTATCAACCACCTACAAAAGACCCTTAAGCATAGGGATAAGGGATATTTTGCCTTTATAGCAACCTCCTTGCTCAATGATGCATTTAATCACACATGCAAATGCTTCTACATGAATATTTTACCCCTATCGGTTGTCAACTAAAAATCCATCATTTTCCATTTCATATTTATGTCGACTTCAGTCATTGTCCCTTACCAATCCACTAATGAGAGTACTTGGTCTTGCAACCATAAAATTTATCAGTAATACCATATTCTAAAAATAGCATAATCCAACTTTAATAAGCATATCAACTCATGTTGATAGAACAAAATAGGATTATGCATTAATTATCAAAATATTAATGCATCAATCAAGCAATAAGAGAAGGTACTGCCAATATGAATCATTACATACTTCCCCCAGGACTAAACACATTCCCTTGTGTTTTTATAAAATAAATTTTTTTATTCAAACAAAAATACAAATTGATTTCTCATCACATTAGCATCTTCCCAAGTAGCACAATTCTCAAAAATATGGTCTCATTTGATATTACACAAATTTAAGGACAGTTTCTTAGTTTTGTATAGTGAAAACCTAGAGTCTTGATAGGTCGCACCTTAATAACTATGGGATATGCCATATATAATTTAGATATGTTTCAAACATGAGGTATCAATAATATATTTTCTAAGCAAGAATATTTGAAAAGTGTCATGGATTTTTTATAGGTTGGGTTGTAAGGCAATTCAATATGCTACCATACTAATCTTATCAATTATTTCAAAATGGCCCAATAAATTGAGGATCCAAATTAGTTGACTTGATGGCACTTTTCTTAGGTCACATCCTTAAGAAGACTCTGTATTTTGGTGACCTTTCTAAATCTATATAGCTCTTTTGGTAATCAGTTGCTTCCTTGAGCCTTTGTCGAATCACCTTGAGATGTTTCTCCATATCCTTTAAAATGTTTGGTTCGATCACTACCCAATATTTTGGAGTATCCCAATATAGATGTGTTTTACATTATCTTTCATATAACGCCTCGAATGGATCCATTCCCAAGGATGCATGGCATCCATTTTTATATGAAAAATATACCAAATGCATATAGTTTTCTTAGTTAGAATTCTAACCCATGCAATAAATGCAGAGAATATCTTCAAGAACTTGGTTTATCCTCTCGATTTGTTCATTTGTTTGCACATAGTAAGTAGAACTAGTATTCAACTTGGTATCCAAGGCACGATGAAGAACTTGCCAAAGTTTTGATATAAATATGAAGTCTCTATCTAAGATAATTACTTCAAAGAAGTTGTGCACTCAAATTATTTCCTTGGAAAACCAATTCGTCACTATTAGGGTATTGTCCTTAATGTTCCCTAGTATGAAGTGTGCAACCTTTGTCAACTTATCTACCACCAAAAGGATTGCATCATGTCAGTGCCTAGTTTTAGGTAAACCCTTAATAAAATCCATCAATATCACATGCCACTTTTGAGTGGGTATATCATGTGGATATATATTTCTTATTGGATGTTAATATTTTCCCTTTACTTTCTAATATTCCAAACACCTAGCAATGAAACCAATAACATCCTGTTTTATTCCAAGCCAATAAAATATATTTTTATATTTTATCTCATCTTCACACCTCTTGGAAGAGCAAAATATGATGAAAAATGAGCCTCTTGCATAATAATTCTCCTTAAATCTCCAATTTTTGCCATATAAATCCTATATTTGAAGCATAAAAACTTATCTTTTTTGTTGAAATATCCACTTTCCTTAGGATTTGCTTCTACTTTAGTTCAAATTTTAATGCAATATGGGTCCTATAATTACATTTTTTGACTTTTTCAATAAAGTCAATATGACTGTGGGTTAAAGTTGTTATATGCCTTCTCCTACTCAAGGCATCAACCACTTTATCTTTGTTTCATTTGATATATTCTAAACCAAAGTCATACTCAACTAAGAACTATGTTTACTTTATTTTTATTTCATTCAAAATTGGTTGGGTAAAAATGTGCCTTATATTTTGGTGATCTATCCTTAGCTTCAAAAGGTTTTCCAAAAAAGTAATGCCTCCAAACCTTAAGAGCATGGACAACCACTACTAGCCCTAGATCATGTGTAAAATAGTTCAACTCATGCTTCTTAATTTTCCTATATTCATAGGACATTGTAGATTTCCCAACCCTTCTAAAGAAGCATTTGTGTATACCATAAAATTTCTAAAAGGATCAAGTTTTTGGAGAATTGGTGTCATAGTAACCTTATTTTTTAGAGTTGTAAAGGTGGCCTCACACTTCTCCATTAATTTGAACTATTTTTTCTTTCTTTGAAGGCTAGTAATAGAGTATGCAATCCTTGAGAATTTTTCCATAAATAAACTATAGTAACCAATCATTCCCATGAAACTTCAAATTTTAGATAGATTAGTAGGTACAGGATAGTTTAGTATGGCTTTAATTTTCTTTGGATCAACAACAATCCCTTCTGCATATATAATATGCCCTAAATATTGTACTTGTGAAATATAGAAGTCATACTTTGAAAACTTCCCATAAAATTAATTCTTCCTCAACACCTCTAAAACCAATCTCAAATGTTGATCATGTTCTTCTTTAGTGTGGGATTATATCAAGATATCATCTAAAAGTATCAAAACAAAATAGTATAAATATTTCTCAAACACATTGTTCATTACATTCATAAAGGTTGTTAGTGCATTTGTTAATCCAAATGATAGAACCATAAATTCATAGTTTCCATATCTTGTCTTGAAAGTCATTTTATGAGTGTCTTCCTCATGAATTATCAACTTATGGTATCCCAATATTAAGTCAATCTTTGATAAAATTATGGCATATTTCAATTCATCAAAAATATCATCAATTATTCGTAAGGGATACCTCTTATTTATGATCACCTTGTTCAATACTTATTTACAAACAAAATTAGAGCACCTTAGTCTTAAGGACCAATATTTTTTTACAAACAACATCAGAGCACCCAAGGGTGACACAATAGGTTTAATTAAACCCTTTTCTAACAAGTCTTGGAGTTGCAACTTTAACTTCTACAACTCAAAAGTGGTTATTCTATAGGGTGTCTTAGCAATAGGTTTAGCTCCAAGCATTAATTCAATAGTGAAATTAAATTCACATTGAGGTGAAAATCCCAGAAGATCTTTCAAAAATATTTCCCTAATTTCATGTAAAATTGAATGTTTCATAAATATTTCCAAATATCCCTTACTTCCTTTCTTTACATTTTAATTTGACCTTGTAGATTAAAGATACAATGCCAAACAGAAATAAAACCACAATAATGGAATACAAAACAGTTGTACAAAACAAACGATTTTTATTAATCAATGGAGTTTAAAAACTCCTTTTGAGTACAACAGGGCCTGTAACCCTTTTCATGATACAAAAATTACAATTCGTGCTAGGGTTCTCCGAAACCCTAGCTGGCACAATGTGGTGGCATCTCCAAAGAATGTATCTTTAACCTCAATAGAGTGAGTGGGCTTCATTGTATCCTTTGGCTCAGACCACTCCAGCTTAAGCAGCTCTTACCAACAAATCAGATCTACCGTTAAAAACCTGCACACATTAAAATATTCAAAGGGTTAGAAACTAATAAGAGGGCTCCACTGTGTGAGCCCTCAGAAACAGTCTAAAACCTTAGAAATGAAATAAATAGAATGCAAGAACTAAAACGGCAGATTAATACATAAAAATATTACTTGCTTTAGGATCTATACCTCTTTTTCTGTTAACGCGGTGAGACCAGGCGGCACCTAGAAGTGATGTGACTGTCAAATCGACTGTAGAAGGCACCCTGGTGCGATCTCGAGGAATCCGCTGAGCACCCGCGTGCTTCTGGATCGGGGTTGTAGACGTCGGTCTGCGTCTGTGGCTGCGGGTAAATGCCCGAAGGTGCTTGCGACAATGATGGGGGATTCTGCAGCAGAGAGTGCTACAGAAGGGATGGTGGCAAAGTTGGTGACGGATGTGGTGATAAAGGACGGTGATGGATGCGGCGAAAGATAGCAGGAGAAATAGATAGAAAAGATAGATAGCTAAAAAAGATAGATAGCAGAAAAAGACCAGGTAGATAGAAAAGAGATATAAGAAAAGATATAGAAGAAAAGAGATAGGGTTTGAGCCATCAAGGTGACTCAATTTATAATCTACTCTTAGGGCACACTTTTTGGTTTTAACGACACTTTGAACGTGTGGCTAAGATTAAAGTGGATCCAAGGGTAGAGAATAAATCTAGGTTGTGAAACGGATTAAGATGGATGGACAGATGAGATTAAATGAAGGATGGACGGCTTAGATTAAATCACTTAAACTATATTTATATATATATATTAAAATATATTAAAATATTAAAATATATATATATATATATATATATATATTAATTTAAATAAATTTGGGGATGAAAAATGGCGGGAAAGGTGAAATTGGGCCAAATAATGGCGGAAAAGTGTGAATTTGGGCAAAAATAATTGCGGGAAGGATGGATGACTGACACGTGGCTGGTAGGAAGGTATAGATGACTTACAAGTGGCTGGATTTTGGTGTCTACGAGATGCCCCTTTTTGAGTCGCTTTACGTGAAGACACAATGCAGCACAAAAACTTAAGACACCTGAAAAGCTGGATCAGACACAACTCTCTCTCAAGACTAAAGCACAACTTTGAAGACCAAAGAATAAAAAAATATTTAAAATTTTTCAGCTTACCCCCTCAATTGGTGAGCGAGAATGGTTCTCACAAGCCAATTGGAAGAAATTCGGAAGAAAATGAACCGTTTTTGCCCCAACGGTGAAAAAAGGGGTTGGTGTATGAACCATCTGTTTATGTCCCAACAGAAAAGGGGTTGGTGTAGAAACCAGAAAAGAATATGATTGAAGACGATATGAGTGATGTGAAAGATGGACCATTTTCTGCCCCAACGGTTATAAAGGGATTTTTTCCAAACTGTAAACTCCATGATCATGTAAGATGAATTCCACTATAGGAAAATTAGAAATTGATAACGGATGCCCCAACTCCTGTGTGTGAATCCATACTGTTGATGAAATTGCCTTGTTGGCGCCATTGATATGCAGAGATGAAATATGCATGAAAAGAATCCAGAACTCAGAGATGCTCCTAGTGACTGTATGTATAATTCCTCGGGTCGGAACCAATCAACCTAGGTAGCCACAATCTCTAGCAAGATTTAAAATAATGATGATATGAAAGATTGTCCATGTTTAAGGCCCCATGAACTAGGCCATCAATGAAAACTGTTGAGAAAATTAATCTTGGTATGAGGTCACTTGAAAAGTAGAATACCCAAAATTGATTTCCAATTTTCAAACAGTGAAATAATTGAAAAGTAGAATACTTTGAATGTTTTTAACCCAATTTGTAAAATAATGATGAATGATGCGCTTTTTGAGAAAAATGACAAAATTTGTGTCCAAAACTGTTGTAACCTTCACAAAATGTTTTATTATGATAAGAAGAATGGATGAATGCAATTTTATGAAATTTGGAGGAGGCAAGCTTCAATTTTGTAGGTTTTGTTCCTTTATTCAATACTAAAAACAAACACCGGTCTGCGTTTGTGGTTGGCAGAGACGCCCGTCGGTTTTTAGGCGCTCTGTAGATGCAGGACTGTGTCTGAATGCGCCATGAAACACCCCACTACATTTTAGGGCACCAAAATCAGCTATTTAAACAATTTCAACGAGAATTTCGCTCATTTGTGCGTTCGAGCTTGAGAGAAGTGCGTCTGAGGGAGTGGAGTGAAGTGAAGTGAAGTGAAAGGTTGTGTGGGAGAGTGAAGCACGCGGGAGCTATGGCAGAGATGGGAGCAAACGTGCCAGTGCAGCCAGCCGAGGTATTTTTTTTTTTTTTTTTTAAGCAAGTACTTATTATGTGATTTTTTTTTTTTTTTTTTTTTTTTTTTTTTAGAAAAAATTTGTAACAAATTTTTGTTTTGTTGTTTTGCAGCTTAAGGTGTTAGAGGCACAAAACCGATTATCCCCTATCATTTCGGGGATGAGGAGGTCGTTGTCCCGAGCGGTCGGGAGATATTGGAGGCGGTGGGGCTAGCGGAGGCAGCCCGGTTGGAGGTAGTTCGGGCGGATGAGGGGTACCTCTCGGCTTTGGCCGAGAGGTGGGATCCAGATCGGGGGACGTTCCAGCTCCCGACTGGAGAGATGACGGTGACGCTTGAGGATGTATACCGCATCCTCAAGGTGCCCGTGGAGGGGGCGCGGGTGGAGGTTGGATGAGATAGGGCCATGGAGATGGCCAAGATATTTGGGGATGACTGGAGGGAGATCCAAACGGAGAGCGGGGGGATCCCATACTTGGCCATGTATACGGCCAAGGAGTTGGGAGTGGTGGAGGCTCTGATGATGTTCGTGTTGGCCAACATTGTGTCCCTAAACAGCACCGGGTGTAGGTTCCCATGGAACCTGATGGGTGTAGTGAGAAAGATGCTCACTAATAGGGTAGTGTATGCCTAGGCACCCACTTTATTGGCGCAGGTGTACTGGGAGTTGTATGAGGTTTGAAGATGGGGCCGAAAGGGCCTGGGTTACAGTGTGGTGCTCCAGTGTTGGGGCTGGGAGAACTTTAGAGTGGCTCAATCGGAGGGATTGCCATGGGCTCACTGGGACATGAGCCAGGCTTATGGTAGGAGATGGCCAATGGCGAAGGAGATACAACCGAGCCACCCCGTGAGATCAGGGCAATGGTATAGGAGACTATGGGTAGACTTGATAGATGCCTAAGTCATTTGGAGGCCCTGGCAGGAGGTGAGGTGGATCGGGGATGGAGAGCACCTGATACGGGTGCGACAGGCCAGATGGGTAGTGGGGTGGAGCCACAGCGAGATGGAGTACATACAGATGTCTCGAGTACTCCACCAGGTCGGATTGAGGTAGGATGTCCCTGGTGAGCCAGTGCGCTACCGAAGGCACAGATCAGAGGGTGATTTTCCATGTGTCAAAATGTTGAGGGAGGCGACAGAGGACGATGGGGACATGGAGATTCTCGACGTGGACGACGTCGGGGTGATAGCTGAGTATGCAGCATGGATGGCCGCAGATCTGAGGTGGAAGCCACCATTGGTGGCTGGTGGAGCCGGAGAGCCCGAGGCTGAGGATGGAGAGGGCGAGGGAACCATGGAAGTTCCCAAGCATAGGGAGGGTCCTCGCCTTCAATCTGACAGTCGAAGGTGAAAGGGGAAGATGGCATGATAGGCTCCGAGGAGCAGAGATGATGGAGAGGATGGCGGAGAGGGCTTAGGAGAGGTCGTAGGAGAGGCTAGGGAGGAACCCCCTAGCAGGAACGAGAATGAGCTGGCACAGCTGCAACAACAGATAGCAGAGCGCGATGCTATGCTATCTACTCGGGACGAGAGGATAGCTTGACTAGAGCAGCAGGCGATAAAGCGGGATGCCCTGTTAGCTGCTCAAGAGGAGAGGATGGCCTAGATGCAGGCGGACTTGGATGGAGCGACTAGGGTGCCCCAGGATGACAGGGTGACGAGACTCCAGGTAGAGCTAGCAGAGTGAGAGCAACGGCATGGGATAGACATAGCTAGGCTTAGGTCTGGGACTCGTTACATTGAGGCTCTGGAGGACACATTGTTTAGGCATCACATTGTGTTGCCTAATCCTCCATCCTCCTCTATCTCTAGGCGTAGTGAGTCTAGGCACACCACTAGGTCTAGGGCTCCTACTAGGTCTCAGGGGTCCTCTTTTGATGGTTAGCTTAGTGCTTAGATGCACTCTTTATGAGCCTTGGTGCTCTATTGTATATTGTAGCCTTTTGGCATTTACTATACAGTTTGACATTTATACATATATATATATACATGGCTTTTATTTATTTGGTGTTTCTTTTACGTGAATGCCTATGTTTTTGTGATGCATGTTTTTATATGTTTTAATGTTTTTGATGCATATGTGATGGAATGGAATGCAAACTTATAAATGATTAATGCGAGACTAAGTAAATGAAATATGCACTAAGAAGCACTCATACTTTTAGATAGTTAGATTTAACCAACTGTTTTCATAATTATTTAATCAGGGGCACCGAACTTGGTGGCTTGTGAATGGATGACGTATGGAATGACATGAATATGGAATAAGTTATGGAGGAAGACTGTTTTACAAAGACTCAAACATGCTAGTGGTATCAAACAAACTTACTAACACTGCCTAATTCAACTAGGACCAAATGTGTGTGAATGCGAGTTCATTAACCAAATCAAAAGCATGGTAGTGACTCTAGGCAATCCAAAAACCTGTGTGTGTGTGCAAGTGTGTTCATTAACCTCATCTTGCATAAATTAGGTAACCCTATTATGGAGAAGACCCCGAAGCTAGTTTGTCCGTATGAGCATTCAGAGGTCTCTTTTGAGGAGAGACATGTCGCCACGCAATGAGTATACTCCACTTGCCGAGTCAAGCGTCTATAGCCCCGGTGAAGGTTAACTCCATAGTCCATGTTGTTTTTGACCTTTGTAAGCCTTGGGGATGACTACCTATCCATCTGACTGGACAAGTAGTATGATCCTTAAAACTTATTTGGGATCAGTGGTGTGTGAAAAATTTTCATTTCCTTAGAGCTTTGGGGAATCGGATTCTCAACCGAAGTATGATGATAATTTTACCCTATCCTTACTACTCTGTTTATATTTATATTTTGTGATTGCTTGTGATAGTGGTAAGAACCACTGTTTTATGGACTATGTTTGCATGATGGGACAAACGAGGATTACCCTTTTCACTTCAAGGCACAACCCAAGGATGGTGTTATTTCTCTTTGACACAAGATGTTTTTAAGATGTAAAAATGTGATAGGTTCAAGACCGCTTTTGAAATCATTTCCCAATACTCAAGATTTTATTTAGTGTAATTTGTGATATGGCCCTAAAGAACTTTGAAATGCATTTTGAAGTTTGCTTAAAACACTAGGAATGGTTGAGTGACTGAAAACATTTTGGCAATGTCAATATGTGCAAATGGAAAATGGGTGTACGAATGACAAATCGGTTTGAAGGATTTTATGAAGGTGCCCCTGATTAAGGCAACATGACTTTTGCTTGACCAAATTTTATATCCAAAAGATAGAATGGTCTCTAACATGATATGCAACTATGGCTAAAAATGAAATGTTATGGTTTTCAATGAGATGTATGCACATGAAATGCAATGTTTTTGAATGAGATGTATGCAACTAACAATGAAATGCAAATTCTTTTTATTTATTTATTTTTTTTTTGTTTTGTTTTTTTTGTTGTACAAGCCATGTATATATGTACATATAAATTTCAAACTATGCGTAGAATGCCCTTAAGTGTATAACATTAAGTGGTTCGGGTTCTTCCTCTCCTTCTAAACTGGCAAGTCTATAAGTTCCATTACCCACTATTTCAGTGACCATATATGGACCTAACCAATTAGCCGTGAATTTATCTCGAAGATGCGGTAATGCATTGGTGTTTTGTTGATTCTATTTAAGGATAAGATCCCCTACTTGAAATTCTCTTAGATGAACTTTGGCATTGTAAGCACGTTTCAATCGGTCTTGATAAACTCGCAAATGCTCTAAAGCATTGATTCATTTTTCATCTATGAGTGTGAGTTGACCAAGATGTGCTTGTCTAGCAGTATCATCATCGATAAATTCCTGCAAAGAAATTCGCAAGGAAGGGATCTCGAGCTCAAGAGGCATGATTGCTTCGACTCCATAGACCAAAGAAAATGGCGTTGCCCCAATGGGAGTTCGATGCTTGTTACTGTAAGCCCATAATGCCAAGGGGATTTGTGTATGCCAATCTTTATGATTTTCTTTAACAAGTTTCTTAAGAATAGCAATTATGGTCTTATTGGAAGCTTCGGCTTGTCCATTGGCTTGTGGGTAGTAAGGAGTTGAGAAACTATGTTGGATATTATACTTTTCGCAAAGAGCTCGAACATCCTTATTCTTAAAAGACTTGTCGTTATAAGAAATGATTTTTGAGGGAATACCAAAACGACAAATGATATGGTGAAGTATAAACTCCACAATTCTAGGACACTGTCAGATCTTGGTTAGAGGAATAGCTTCAACCCACTTTGTGAAGTATTCGATGGTTGTAATGATGAAAGTATCTTTGTCTCGAAGAGGCGGTGAAATCTTGCCAATTAAATCGAGACCCCACTGTGAGAAGGGCCAAAGTCTTTGGATGGGTCTGTAAAGCTTGTGATGGTATATGGGTTAAATTAGCGTGTTCTTGACACTTTTTACATTGTTTAACATATTTGCAACAATCTTGTTCCATAGTGGGCCAATAATACCCCATACGTAAAATACGCTTCGTAATGGCCATTCCACTAAAATGACCACCACAAGTACCATCATGGGCTTCAGCAATAGCTCTATGTGTTTCACCTGCTTCTAGACATCGGAGGAGTACTCCATCATATCCACGTTTATACAACACATCCCCCAAAAGAACAAAACGAGCTGCCTTTTGCTTAAAACAGCGATGGGCAGTTCGAGACAAATCATATGGGAGTGTTCCAAACTTGAGGAAGGCTACTATCTCACTAGACCAAGGCTCATATGGATCCGAATGGATAAAGCAAACATCTTTTTCATCTTTAGACTCAGCACGGACCATTAGAGATTGTGGAAATGATTAGGGGCTATACCTCTCCAAGGGAGTCCTTTGGAATCAATGATCCAAGAGAGGCCATTGCATCTGCAAATCTATTAGTCGAACGAGGCAAACTAGTGATCTCATACCAATCAAACTTAGAGAGCAACTTCATTGCTACATCATGATAAAGCTTAATGGTAGGTTCTTTGGCTTGGTATTCTCCTGTAATTTGTTTAACCATGAGTTGAGAATCCCCAAATATACGAATACGCTTAATGCTCATAGCTATGGCTAATTGAAGACCTAAAATTAAGGCTTCATACTCTGTTGTATTATTGGTGCATTGGAAGTCTAGTTTGAATGATAAAGGGATGGGAATCCCTTGAGGTGTATGAAACACAACTCCAGCACCTTGACCTTTCACGCACTTAGAGACATCAAATAATAGCGTGATGTCAACATCTTCCTCCGGAATGATGTCCTCTTCTTGTTCAGTGAAAGCAAATACCGAATCATCTGGGAGCTCAATAATCAAAGGATGATCACTAGGTAGTGGAGCTTCCACAAGTTGATCGGCTATAACTTGACCTTTAACAAATTTTTGGCTAATGAATTCAAGATCAAATTCGGTAAGCAACATTATCCATTTAGCGGTATGAGTGTTATTATAAGTGCGAGACATCATATAACGCAGAGGGTTTTCTCTAGCTATGACATATGTTGTATGGCTAAGCATATAATGACGAAGTTTCTTAGTGGCAAAAACCACTGCTAAGCACAACTTTTCCACATAAGCATATCGGGTTTCATAGCTTACCAATGTTCGACTAATATAATAGACGACTTGCTCACGATTTTTTTCATTCTTTTGTGCAAGCATTGTCCCTAAGGCAAAATTCGTTGCTGAGATATAAAGATTGAAAGGGACCCCTGGATGAGGCGGAGCTAAGACGGCGGAGATGCTAAGTACTGCTTGATGTCATCAAAGGCTTTCTGACATTCATCTGTCCATGAAAATTGTACCCCCTTTTGTAGTAGGTAGCAAAATGGCCTACATTTATCAGAAAGTTGTCCAATAAAGCGACGGATTGAATTAATCTTTCCTTGCAAACTACGCAACTCCTTCAAATTAGTTGGGGGACACATTTCCATAATGGCTTTGACCTTGTTTGGGTCCACCTCAATAACTCGTTTAGAGATAATAAAACCTAGGAGTTTGCCTGAGGTAACACCAAAGACAGATTTCTTAGGGTTCAACCTTACTTTATGCTCTAGAAGTCTATCAAAAACTTTTTCCAATACATCAAAATGCTCTTGTCGAGTTTTAGATTTTTCCAATAAATCATCCACATAATCTTCGATAATCTTATGCATATAATCGTGGAAAATATAAGTCATGGCTCGTTTATAGGTTGCACCTACGTTCTTAAGGCCAAAGGGCATCACCCTGTAACAAAAAGTTTCCCAAGGTGTGGTAAATGCTGTTTTGTGTTGATCTTCAGGGTTTATTCGGATCTGGTTGTATCCTGAAAATCCATCCATGAACGAAAGCATTTCATGACCAGCGTAGGTGTCGACAAGAGTATCAATGTTTGGAAGAGGAAAGTCATCCTTAGGACACGCTTTATTTAGATCTCAAAAATCGGTGCAAACACGTATCCCCCCGTTAGGCTTGCGAACGGGTACCATGTTAGAAAGCCACTCAGGATAATCAATTGGGACGACAAATTTAACATCCGAAGTTTCGAATCTCCAATTTAACTATGAGGGCCACGGTAGGATGCATTTTCCTAAGTTTTTGTTTGACAGGTTTAGCATCCTTTTGTAAGGTGAGGTTATGGACAACCAAATTAGGGTCTAGGCCTGGCATGTCTTTGTAAGACCATGCAAATATCTCCTTCTTACGCTTGAGTAGAGCAATCATTTGCTCTTGTTCCTATGATGATAGAATTTTAGCCAGTTTCACAATTTGGGTGCCATCTTGGTCTGGACTAAGGTCTACATCGATAGTTTCTTCAATAGACATGTGGGAACCTTCCTCAAGCTGATGGGGAGTAGGGATCAAATTTATGTCATCTAAAATGTCATCAAGCTCCTATGCCTTGCTCTCGTCTATGTCTGCCTGGAAGACTTCTGGCTTAGAAGATGAAGGTGAATGTGGAGGTGAAGGAGGAATGTAGTTGGCGAAAGCCCTTAACAATTCCTCAGAAAGGGTGAACTCTGAAATAGATGGAGGGGATGAAATCTGATCCATGTTAATCAGGCTTGGGTTGATCGGGATTGACTTATCCGGATCATATGGATTATGAAGCGGGGTAAGTAAGTCTTCAAAATTCATTATCGACTTATGGAAGAAAGGATGGGCGGAATGGAAGGGATAACCGGTGAAGACCTCGGAAGACCTGAAGTGCAAAGCAACATAGTTTTTCAGTTTTTTTTTTTTTTGTAGTTTAAGTTTTTTTTTTTTTTGTAGTGGTGAAAACCACTATTACACATACATAAAGCAATAAAGTATTTTTATACATTAATTTTTTTTTTTTTTTTTTTTTTTGGGAATTTTCTGATTTTTTTTTTTTGGTAGTGGTGAAAACCACTATTTTAGTATATACATATAATATAGGTTTGGATTATGGCTTATGGATGTGGCGGAGGGGGTGGTTCACCTCGTTCTTGTGGAAGAAGAAAGCGAAAGATGGCCTCTTGGAGGGGAAACAATTGGAGATAAAACTCATCTTGTTTAGTGACGGGAACAATGGGCACTGACTCTTCTTCAGATTCATCACCATTTGACGTGACGTAAAATTCTTCATAGACTTCATCTTCGGATTCGTCGGGGTGAAGGATTTCTTCTTTTGAATTAAGATTAATGCTTTGAAAAGCTTGTTCCAAAGAAGAAAGGGATGGAAGTGGTTGGTAGCCCAGACCAAAACGCTCAGTGGGTCTCTGGTATGGCATATCGATGTGTTCAGTTACACTTTTCTCGTATCGACCTAGGCCAAATTGCTGCCAATTATGTCTGTGGAAATAGCGAGAGGGAAAACCCTCCATCATTTCGCTATTGGCAGGGACTGGATGCTTGGGTTCTGGTGTGGTGGTAGGACTAGAAGATGAATCTATTCCCCCATATACAAAATTAAAGGAATTTGGCATAGAACCCATGTTATAAACCAATCCAATGGATAAATGTTGGTCATGTGGACGACCAAAATCTTTAACTGTTTGCACATTGAACGGTGTGATGTGGACATCTTGGATGGCATACTCACCAATACCTGCATCAGTGAGATGGACCTTGACTTGGGAGGGAGATGGACTAGATGATGGAATAGAAGAATGTGGGATAGAAGAATTGGAGGGATTTGGTTGGGTTGATGCTTCACTGACTTGTGAAACATCAACTAGTGATGGTTGGGAAGATGGAGGAATAATAGGTGATGTTGAAGAAGGTGTAGAAGAAGGGGGTAATGACGTGGAAAGAGATGATTGGTCATGGCCACATGTGCATGTGGTCATTGATGAAGAAGAAGGAAGATTAGGAGATGAAGAAAGTGGTGAATGAGATGGAATAGCGGAAGAGGAAGATGGTTGCGATATGATGGGTAGCTTCTCAGGAATGGGAGCTTTAGAAGAAGATGGTATAGAAGAAGTAGATGGGGTCAAGGAAAGATGAGTGGATGGCAACACAATCTCATAAGGATTTGAGACATAGTTGCAATGTTTGAAGGGTTCGGTGTCAGTAGGTACACAACGAACCTGTCCCTCATATACATACTTCAAACATTGATGTAGTATAGAAGGGACACATCTCATCTCCCTAAACCAAGGCCGTCCAAGCAATACATTGTATGCCATGGTCCCTTCCAAGATGTGAAACAAGGTATGCAAATTTTGGGCTCCTACCTCAATGGGCAAGATAATTGTGCCAACCGTGGAAGATAAAGCATCATTGAATGCCTTAAGAGTAAAATTCAACTTGGTGATAAGGGATGGCGACAACTCTAGATGACTCAACGCCGCTGTTGTAATGATATTGATTGAGGAACCGGTGTCAATTAAGACTCTCTTGAATGGCTTGTGATCGATCTTGGCCATGATATGCAGTGGAGGATCTATACTTTCTGTTGAAAAAGGTTTGATTTCAAAATCATAGAAAGTGATGGAGGGCTCCATGCATGTTTGAATACTCCCCACAAAGTTGTTGAAGGCATTAGTATCTTGAGTTTGAAGCTCGATTGACTTTAATATTTCCATTAAAACCTCTCTATGCGGGGGAGATTGTTGAATGAGGTCATAGATCGATAACTTGGCAGAAGCCATTTTTAAACTTGTAGTTAACCGGCTACTCAATGACATTATTGGTCGTTGGCATTGAGTAGAATGATTTAGTGGTTGTTGAGAAGTACTAGCACGTCGTTGGGTCACTGTTACCTAAGGTGAACTGGGGGTTTGTACAGGTGGCTGTGGTTTAGATTTATTTGGTTGGTTTGCCCTTTGACCCCAGGTTACTACGTTGATAGTACCCACAAAACCTTGGTATTGTTGTACATGGTTGACTTGATTAGGAGGAGTTACCTGAGTTACTCCCCCTGAAGTTGTTGGAGCTTCCTCCTGATGTGGAAGGGGTGTTTGAAATATACCAAGATTTTGATTTTGTTGGGCTAAGGGGCTATCCAATTTAATGGCTCCAATCTCAATAAGATCTTGGATCACATGTTTGAAAGTCTGTACAATTATTGATATCATGCCCATTTTGCCTATGATAAGGACAAAATAGGTACTCCTTGTAATACTTTCCGCTTCTAGATGGTTCTAAAGGTTTAAACTCAGGTAAAGTTAACTGATTTGTGCTATATAACTTGTTGAATATGACCGCATATGGTTCATCTAAAGGTGTGAACTGTCGCTTGGGACGATTTGTTTGCCAAGGTCAAGTTTCCATGGTTGGCTCAGTATTGTGAGTTGGTTGAGGAGGGGCGGGTACCGCATGATAAGAAATTGGTTGCGGTTGACTTTGCATTACTTGTTGTTGAGCCATTACGGGCTGGCTCGCCACCACTTGATTAACTTGGTTAACATTTGAGGCTGTACTAGCCTGTGCTTGTTTGTTTTGGCCATAATTATTATTTCGTTGTTGGCCCTTTTGTTGCCATTCTTTTCTACGGGGTTGTAAAACACCCTCTTGGACTTTAATGTCTTCTATGATACTTGCTTGGGCCAAAGCCTCTTCAAAAGTCCTGTATTGTTGTAATTGGAGTAACCAAGAGATAGGTTTTAAACAACTGCGGGTGAACATTTTGGTTAACTCCTCCATTGGTAGGGAGAATGGTGGTTTATTAATGATAGCCCTCCAACGGTTTCCAAAGTCATAAACTGTCTCATCGTCATGTTGCTTGAGCTTGTATAAGTCGGACAATGAAACTTTCCTTTGTACATTTAGGGAGAATCATTCTAAAAATAGATTAATCAATTGTTCGTAAGCATAAATGCTATGGTGAGCTAAATGATTGTACCATTGTACAGCATCTCCCCCTAATGTCTGAGGAAAATTTATGAGCATAAGAGCGTCATTATTTTGGATTCTAAAGCAGGCATGCATGAATGAGATCACATGTTCATGAGGATCCTCAGTTCCTCGAAATTTGTCAAACTTCGGTAATGTGAACTCAGTCGGATATGGCAGTGAAGGTACCGAAGGATGAATTGGTTGATTGATCAATGACCTTAGCGTAGGTTTCTGACCTAATGAGCCAGGCATGTTGAGCATAAGGTTGTCAATCTGTTGTTGTATAGCATGGAGTCGAGAATCTTCATGAAAATTCTGACTCGTTTGATGATTATGATGATGCAATGGAGGAGTGGAAAATTGATGAGATGGGATAAAATTGCCTGATCGTCATTTGTAGATTAAAGATACAACGCCAAACAGAAATAAAACCACAATAATGGAATACAAAACAGTTGTACAAAACAAATGAATTTTATTAATCAATGGAGTTTAAAAACTCCTTTTGAGTACAATAGGGCCTGTAACCCTTTTCGTGATACAAAAATTACAATTCATGCTAGGGTTCTCCGAAACCCTAGCTGGCACAATGTGGTGGCATCTCTGAAGAATGTATCTTTAACCTCAACAGAGTGAGTGGGCTTCGTTGTATCCTTTGGCTCAAACCACTCCAGCTTAAGCAGCTCTTATCAACAAATCAAATCTACCGTTAAAAACCTGCACACATTAAAATATTCAAAGGGTTAGAAACTAATAAGAGGGCTCCACTGTGTGAGCCCTCAGAAACAGTCTAAAACCTTAGAAATGAAATAAACAGAATGCAAGAACTAAAACGGTAGATTAATACATAAAAATATTACTTGCTTTAGGATCTATACCTCTTTTTTCTGTTAACGCGACGAGACCAGGCGGCACCTGGAAGTGATGTGACTGTCAAATCGGCTGTAGAAGGAACCTTGGTGTGATCTCGAGGAATCCGCTGAGCGCCCGCGTGCTTCTGGATCGGGGTTGCAGATGTCGGTCTACGTCTGTGGCTGCGGGTAAACGCCCGAAGGCGCTTGCGATAATTATGGGGGATTCTGTAGCAGAGAGTGCTGCAAAAGGGATGGCAGTGAAGTTGGCGACGGATGTGGCGATAAAGGACGACGATGGAAGCAGTGAAAGATAGCAGGAGAAATAGATAGAAAATATAGATAGCCAAAAAATATAGATAGCAAAAAAAGACCAGGTATATAGAAAAGAGATAGGGTTTGAGCCATCAAGGTGACTCAATTTATAATCTACTCTTAAGGCACACTTTAGGGTTTTAACGACACTTTGAACATGTGGCTAATATTAAAGTGGATCCAAGGGTAGAGAATAAATCTAGGTTGTGAAATGGATTAAGATGGATGGATGGATGAGATTAAATGAAGGATGGACGGCTTAGATTAAATCACTTAAACTATATTTATATATATATATATTAAAATATATTAAAATATTAAAATATATATATAAATATTAATTTAAATATATTTGGGGATGAAAAATGGCGGGAAAGGTGAAATTGGGCCAAATAATGGCAGGAAAGTGTGAATTTGGGCCAAATAATGGCGGGAAGGATGGATGACTGACACGTGGCTGGCAGGAAGGTATAGATGACTTACAAGTGGCTGGATTTTGGTGTCTATAGACCACATACAATATTCCACCTCTTTTAATTACCTTAGGTTGAAATGTTGACAATAAATGGGGTTGAAAAGACCCTTGCTTGCTTTGAACCCTTAATATTTTCTTATATTTAATAGTATAATACATCCACATTTATTGGAAATTTATTAGGGTACCACTTTTCTCAACCAATCCATCCCTAGAATTATATCTAAGGCATGTGGTGGTGCTACATATAAGTGTAAAATATTAGGTAAGAAAATATCAAAATTGGAAAAGCATTGACTCACTAAATAAGTTTTCCCAAATCCATACTCAACTTTCCATTTTATATCAATCACTTTAATTCCTATACCCACCTTAAATATATTATACCATTACCAAGTAGCATCTTGTAAATGAAGGATGGCCCAAATAGTTTATGTTTTAGACGAGTAGTTTTTCAAGGAAAATTAGGTCTCTAATTAATTTAATTAGGACTTAGTTCCATCAGCCCCTTATTATCCATTAAATTTAGGTACCCTAAATTCTTCATATTCTTGGTAAGCTCAACCTCAATCCAAGCTTTACCCCCTTGGAATTTTTTAGTAGAATTTTCTTCTTGTCTACCCTTTGATTCTTGGTTATTGGATTCTTAGTTAAGAAGTGTTTCCAACAATTTTTGTTATTGCTCCATATTATCTTGTAGAAACCTACCTATTGATGTAATATTTTTCATACTTTTTTTAATCCCCTAAAATTCCAAATTTATTCTAGATACAAGCTACAACTTCTTCCTATGTAACTAGACCCAACTTCTTGGAATATCCCCCCATCAAAATAGGTATCATTTCCTAGTCATAAAAAAAGGAGCTATGTTAGGTTATGGAAGGTAATGATTCCCAATAAGAAGCTATACTTTCTAGGATTTTTACTTCTTGGTCTAACAGGTAAATATGGCATACAATACCTACCTATCCCATATCAATTTAAGATCTCTAGAAAAGTTTAGCCTTCTTAAAATTAGTACCTCAAGCAAAGACCAACTTGGTTCTTTTTAAGTAGTCATTGAGTCTTACAACCTAGGCTCTGATACCAACTATCATGACCCACTTTCTTGACTAAATAGAAAAAGCTAAAAAATGCTTTTTTTACAAAAATTAATTGACTCACTAAGAAGACCAAATAATTTACAATGTTAAGGCATAACCATATCGAGTTTATTATCACTATATTCAACACTCAAGTGGATAGGAGTGGCCAATTTTTCATATTTCTTGGAGTTCACTTCTTCCAATATTAGCATTAGAAAATATGCCATCAATAGTTCTCCCATTTCCCTACACTTCCATGTATGAGATAACTTGACCATGGTGCACGGATTACCCTTTAATAAGCATATCACTTAAAATTGATGCATATTCCTTAACCCTATATGCTAACATCTATGTAGGATTACTATGACATAATGCCTTAGTGATTAGTTAGTTTCATCTACCCATGAAACTAAGATCATTATCACTCACCTGATAATGATCATGGTCACACTTGCCTACCCATAAGGTACCACCACTATACTATCTTGGTTAGTGTGAATGATCTGGTGGCTGTACCATACCAATCCAAAGCTAGGATTACCCAAGCCTCATTGCTAGGAATCACCCAAGCCTCACCTTTTGGGTCACCTAAACCTCATCGCTAGAAACACCCAAGCCTCACTACTAGGTTTTTTCATTCACCAAAATTATTGAGTTGATTTTTCTCCTCATAACTCAACTAGTATTAGGTGCTGCTCAACTCTAGAGATTACTAATATTTCACTAAGAATCATACCCATAATAAACTACCCTTTTCAACCAATGGTATTAATTAAACATTTTTTCTAACTCACAAAAATAGTGTGCTATAGTAAAATATACAAAATATCAATACTAAAATAAACATACCATATTGATAAACACTAAAGCATTTAGGTATTTAATTCCAATATAACACAAGAAATAGGTGCATCCTTTATTTACATGAAAATAAGTAAAAAAAAACTTCTAGAAATTACAACCAAATTTTAGTAATTGCTTTCTCATATCATTTCATCATCTTCTTAAGTAAATACATTTCATCTATCTTGCTATCTACAATTCTTTCCCAAAGGAACTTAACATATAAAGAAAAGCATTAACTCATATTTCATATTTTAACAATACATCAAGAATACTTACAAGGATATTCCATTTCTTCATCATAATAATTGCATAGCATAACTTCTACATATGAAATATTTTATTATGTCTCATTTTCAAACACAATATTTGAATACGATACAAAAAATACATAATGGTCACTAGCTTCATTATCTTTCTAATGTCTTCTACTTGATAGATATTTTACTCCATCAAGCTTACGAGCAAGAACATAGGGATAAATACAACTCTTTAAAATGAATATGTAGGTATAACATGCATCATTCAAATAAAATCATGCAAGTACATTGCAAGGTTCCAATGATAAATTTCCAATATTCTTTTAATTCTTAGGTCATAAATGAGAAAAACCCATACTTTTCTCACTCAAGTTTGTCTTTATTGCTACAAAAGCCACATCTAACTCCTGGGATAAATTTAATATTCATCCCTTCAAGAGTAAAATAATCACCTCTTTTATTGAAATAAAGAATTATTTTAATACATGGTCTCTATTAATAATTCTTCCAATATTCTTTTAATATGGGTTTATTACTCTTCTAATAAACCCCACAATAATCCTTATTTAAAAATATGTATTGACTATTAAATAAACACATTACTTAATCAATATCAATAAAATTATTAAATATTCTATTAATATTAATTAATAGGTATAACCCTATTAATTAAAAATGACTTAAACTATTAATAATATTTATATTTATTAATAATTTAACACCTTATTAAATCAATATAATTAAAAACAATTGTTGGTAATTTTCAAAGTGAAAGTGAAGTACAACACAAAGAGTCATAAATTTGCAACATATGAACCATAAAGTGAGTGCAAAGTTGATAGGCTTCTATACAGCCATCACTTAGCAAATATGTTCCTCAACATGACCACTCATTTGGATGCTTGTTGTTGAAATGAAGACATCTTGTATCTGCAAGCCAACTTAATATCACTCTACATATGTAGTACATTATACTAAATAACTTATGGTGAAAAAAATTGTAACAACTCAGGTCTAACTCATATGATTGTACAACCCAATCTAGCTCACTAGTTGCATAGTGTATAAATTTTTAACATCCTTAATAACTAGACATGACCTAAGGTAAAAAAATTTGAGTTAAAAGGTTAGATGATCACCCAATGTTTTATTAGTACGAAGTATACTATGCCACCTTTGGTAATTAAGACCGCTATAAACAACCTCCGAATTGGATGAGATAGGCCAAATCCTACGAAAGGTGTCATTTTGTGGATCTATCTTCTCATCCTCATTTTTTGGTCTAAGAGCACAAATTCATGGTAGGGGTTATCCTCTAGGGCCTATAATACATAGAGGGTGTATGCATACTCTTCACATCCCTTAGCATGAGGAGCCTAGGCTTAATTTAATCTTTCTATATTGGCATAAGCATTCAAAGGTTTAGTGTATATGCCTAGTGCCTAGTTGATTATCCACTTCTTTGAAGTCAACTAGGGCCATGCCATTGCACTAGCTCTAGACCTAGTATCACTTGCTAGGTTACAACCAATTATAATATATTTCATTCCAACCATCATGGATTAGTCTAGCTTCAATATCTTGCTATATTTATCCTAATCGTAAGCTAAACAAGGACCTATCACCATACTGCTCGCATAATGACCTAGAGGTAGCATCCCATATTGTCCCTTGTTACCTTCACATCCTAATAAATCTTGCCAAAAGTGTGATCGTTCTCAATTCACATTGGCTACCAACCTGTAACCAATGGTATTGGGTGTTTATGACTTTAGATATTCACCTTCCTTGTGATTAGGTTTCAAGCTAATTTCAAGGGTTTACTTGAACGGTTCACTAAATTCTACTAAATGTAATCAAACCCTAACTTTTGAGGTGTTTCCTCATGAAATTAAAGTTTCCATATCATATTTAAATTACATTCATATCATATAGATAAAGTATCCAATTCTCATTAAAAAAAAAATTATATCTTACTAAGATTTATATATCGATCATTTAAATAAAGCATAAAAATAAATTAATTAAACTATGATTTTAAAAACTTAAATTTATAAACTTAATATAAAAACTATATTCATTGGATCTCTAATATAGAGTTTCAAACCATTAAATAAGTATTAAAACTCTTAAATTTTTAGATTCATAAACTAAAAGCAATAATAAGTTATAAAAACAAACCTAAATTATCAAATTACATAAGAGCTTAAGCTAAAAGCATTATTCTACAAAGAATCATAAAAAATAACTAAACCTATGACATACATTGTGTGAATTTGAGGTAGTTTTAATAAATAAAATCATTGTTATCTAAAATATATGCCGATAGTAAGTTTAAACATATAATATATGCTATAAAATAATGGTTTTATCAAGGGCACAACAAAATTGGGAAGTCTCCTTATTTGTTCTACTTCTACTTTGGTTCTCAATAAATATTTAGATATCTTACATATACACAACTTGGATATGCAATTCACAAGCTTCCAAATGAAGGTATAATAAAACCAATATTTCACTAATATTTTCAGTGGCAGATGCAACTAATTTTTCCATTTGGGAGAATGTGTTAAATTATATAATAAGTTATTCATTTATTCTTTCTAATTAAAAATGAACCAACCATTTATTAAATATAAATTGAATGCAATTTCACTACCCTACCATTTACTAACCATCCAAATGAGTGCATAATCATATTTTCTTATAAATTGAAATTCAGATATTTCGATCATTCTTTCAACTTAAAGTAAATTTTAAAGCACTAATATAGAGTTTAATTAAATCTTGGTGAAACCTTTATTTTATTCCCATAAAGGTTAAAAATAACCAATTCAAATAAATTATTGTAGACACCAAAACCTAGTCATTTATCATCCATCCTAACTTTCCCATCATTTCTACCTTATTTATATATATTTAATATTAATATTTTATATATTATATTATATATATTTAATAGATATATAGTTATTGTAGACACCAAAATCCAGCCACTTGCAAGTCATCTATACCTTCCTGTCAGCCACGTGTCGGTCATCCACCTTCCCGCAATTATTTGGCCCAAATCCACACTTTCCCGCCATTATTTGGCCCAATTTCACCTTTTCCGCCATTTTTCATCCCCAAATTTATTTAAATTAATATTTATATATATTTTTTAATATTTTAATATTTTAATATATATATTTAAATAATAGTTTAAATGATTTAATTTGAGCCGCCCATCCTTCATTTAATCTCATCTGTCCATTCATCTTAATCCATTTCACAACCTAGATTTATTCTCTACACTTGGATCCACTTTAATCTTAGCCACACGTTCAAAGTGTCATTAAAACCCTAAAGTGTGCCCTAAGAGTAGATTATAAATAGAGTCACCTTGATGGCTCAAACCCTGGTCTTTTTCTCCTATCTACCTATCTCCTATGCGCTATCTCTGATTCTAATTCTTCTACTGCTATCTCCTCTATCTCTCTTCTGCTACCTTTTCACCGCATCTATCGTCGTCCTTTTTTGTCGCTTCTGTCGCCGCTTTCACCGCCATTCCTTCTGCAAGCATTCTGCAGAATCTCCCATTCCTGTCGCAAGTGCCCGTGGGCATTTACCCCTTTACCAAGTGCCCACGGGCATTTACCAAGTGCCCACGGGAATTTACCAAGTGCCCACGGGCGTTTACCAAGTGCCCGCGGGCGTTTACCCATAGCCACAAACTCAGACCGGCATCTGAAACCTTAATCCAGAAGCATGCGGGCGTTCAGCGAGTGCACCAGGGCTCCTTCCGCAGCCGATTTGACAGCCACATTACTTCCAGGTGTCGCCTAGTCTAGCTGCGTTAACAGAGAATAGGTATAAATTAGTTTAAAGCAAGTAACTTCTTTTCTTTTATTGATCTGTTATTGAATTCCTGCATTTCATTTTTCTAGGGTTTTAGATTGTTTTCGAGGGCTCACACAGTGGAGCCCTCTTATTAATTTCTAACTTCTTGATAGTGCTAATGTGTGCAGGTTTTTGACGACAGATCCGGTTTATTGATGGCAGCTGATTAAGCTGGAGTGGTCCAAGCAAGGGATACAACAAATCCCACTCACTCTGTTGGGATTGAAGATACATTATTTGTAGACGCCACCATTTGTGCCAGCTAGGGTTTCAGAGAACCCTAGCATGAATTGTAATCTTATATCACAAATAAAGGGTTACAGGCCCAATTGTATTCAAAAAGGAGTTTTTAAACTCCATCGATTAATAGAAATCGTTTGTTTTGTGCAACTATTATGTACTCTGTCATTGTGATTTTATTTATTTTTGTTTGGCATGTATTTTTAATCTACAAATGGCGATCACGGTGGGACCCCCTAGGGTTTCATATTTTTAATACTTGCTTTACTAATCTGTTCCTATTTTCTATTTTATTTTGCAGGTTCCAAAAATCATGAAATTCGCTGTTTCAGTGAACTAGGGTTTCTGAGTTTGCAGAAAATGCGGCAAACGTAGAGGGGCATCTGGAAGTCCAATACGAAACGCAGATGTGCGTTTCAGCCTGTGCAGACTCCCGTGGGCGTTTGAAGTCAGTTTTATAGAAAAGTGTAGGCTTCCAAGTAAGTGCTGTACTTTTTACGTTTTTGGTTTTTCTGCCATATTTTGTTTCTTTTTCAGATCATTACTTTAAAATGAACAAAAACTATGTAATCTGGAAAAGAACAGTTATTTTTAATTACATTTTTATTTGCATTGCATTATTGATTGTTGCTTGCATTAAAAATAAAAATAAAAAATTGCATACCTAGCTGCATATTAGAATAGCTACGAATTATTTGTTTTAATTATCTAAGTAGGACTATTGATTGGATGTCAATAGTACTCCTGCCATTGGGTGATTCCAGGCAGAGAAGTGGACGAACCTTCCGGTTGCTCCTTTGATATCTGATATCATTGGTAGGTAGGGGGTTTTAAACGGTGTACTCCACTTCTTCAGAGAAAATGACATGTTTTCAGTAGCCTCTTGCTTATATCATTAGAACTTTTGATTTATAGCCTTGTATGTACACATTAGATAACTAAAACATTTAAAAAAAAAAAAATTATTGCATTTTCATATTGCATTTAAAACAGTGATATCTAGATTTCATCACCAGGTATTGCTTGAAGTTTAGTGATGGTGGAATTCATCTCCATCCATTAAACTTCTGCCTTAGACACCATAGGTCACCCCCAAGCAAACTTGTTGGATTTTATCACCAGTAAGAATCTCGTTGTCCTTTCCTAGCCATAGTTTTTACCTTTTTTGTGAATAATTCAAGATTAGATCACATGCAAAACTCATAAACTGGACACTTAAAATTTACTACAGATTAAGATTAGAAAATAATTAATTAACCGCAAGGTAAGACACATTGGTTGAAACCTAGGTTGTGACTGTTTTCTGATAATTTCTTTAGTGTAAATTTATCATTCCAATTTTGCATTCTTCTTTTCTGAATTTGTTTAGATTTATTGCGTTATGGTCTTAACAAGGAATCAATCTAAAATGTTAAATCTAAATAATCAAATGGGTAATTCACAAAACATCCCCACCACCAACATGACCACTTATCCTAGTGAATTTCAGGCAGGTTCGCCTGCAGGTCTTTCACGTCCTTCTAATGTCTACCGCATGGCCATGCCCATGGAGGAAGACAATTCCTATCATATTACCCACATTGATATGGCCCAAGTGCAAACTCACTTAAGAGATGGCACTGGTTATGTCCTTGAGCCAATCCAAGATTCCCCTATGCAAGATTCTATTTTTCAATAGGATATTGCATCAACCATACCCGCTGGTTTCACTCAGGTCTACACTAACCCTTTTTTTTAGGCTAATGTGGTATCTGTTCAGCCGAATTCATCTCCAAAATCTTCTCGGATGCTCAATTGTCCTCCTTTGGAGACAAATGTAGTGTCTTCCCGACCACCTTCTCCTCCATGTACCCGGGTGTACACCAATTCTCTTTATGAAGTTGGTGGAAACTCTTCTAGCCATAACCAATTTCAACCCTCTTCTTCCCAAACCATTTATGGTTTCACCCTACCTGGGACACAGTCTAATCTGTTCCTTCCCAAGTATTGCCTACTTCAGCCACCTTCATCGCCCCTGCTACGCAGTCTCCTGTGACTACCATGGCAGCCTGCCCTCCACCTTCATCCAATCATCCCACATCCCTTGGGTTAGAAATTAATAAGGTTAGGGAGTATCTTGACAAGTTGCTTCTGCAACAACAGCAACAAAATGCTCAACCACCTGTCATAGTAAATCCTACACCCCAACCAATTTCTACCCAGCCAGCTTTTCTTAGCTCAGGCCCCACCTGGGTACCCCAATCTTCGGTGGTGTCCATTCCTACCCCACCTTTCTCCCAACCCAGTCCAGTTCATCATTCAAACCAATCACCTTCTTTTTGGTATCATCCATACCAACAACCTGTCCATTCCACACCGCCTAATCCAGGCAATTTCATCCCATCTCATCAATTTTCCACTCTTCCATTACATCATCATAATCATCAAACGAGTCAAAATTTTAATGAAGATCCACGACTCCATGCTATGCAACAACAGATTGACAACCTTATGCTCAACATGCCTGGCTCATTTAGTCAGAAACCTACACTGAGGACATTGATCAATCAACCAATTCATCCTTCGGTACCTTCACCACCATATCCGACTGATTTCACATTACCGAAGTTTGAAAAATTTCGAGGAACTGAGGATCCTCATGAACATGTGAGCTCATTCATGCATGCTTGCTTTAGAATCCAAAATAATGATGCTCTTATGCTCATAAATTTTCCTCAGACATTAGGAGGAGATGTTGTACAGTGGTACAATCATTTAGCTCACCATAGCATTTATGCTTACAAGCAATTGATTAATCTGTTTTTAGAATGATTCTCCCTGAATGTACAAAAGAGAGTTTCATTGTCCGACTTATACAAGCTCAAGCAACATGACGATGAGACTGTTTATGACTTTGGAAACCGTTGGAGGGCTATCATTAATAAACTGCCATTCTCCCTACCAATGGAGGAGTTAACCAAAATGTTCACCCAGAGTTGTTTAAAACCTATCTCTTGGTTACTCCAATTACAACAATACAGGACTTTTGAAGATGCTTTGGCCCAAGCAAGTATCATAGAAGACATTAAAGTCAAATAGGGTGTTTTAAAACCCCGTAGAAAATAATGGCAACAAAAGGGCCAACAACGAAATAATAATTATGGCCAAAACAAACAAGCACAGGCTAATACAGCCTCAAATGTTAACCAAGTTAATCAAGTGGTGGCGAGCCAGCCCGTAATGGCTCAACAACAACAAGTAATACAAAGTCAACCGCAACCAATTGCTTATCATGCAGTACCTGCCCTACTCAACCAGCTCCCAATACTGGGCCAACCATGGAAACTCGACCTTGGCAAAACAATCGTCCCAAGCGACAATTCACAACTTTAGATGAACCATATGCGGTCATATTCAACAATTTATATAGCACAAATCAGTTAACTTTACCTGAGTTTAAACCTTTAGACCCATCTAGAAGGGGGAAGTATTACAAGGAGTACCTATTTTGTCCTTATCATAGGCAAAATGGGCACGATATCAATAATTGTACAGATTTCAAACATGTGATCCAAGATCTTATTGAGATTGGAGCCATTAAATTGGATAGCCCCTTAGCCCAACAAAATCAAAATCTTGGTATATTTCAAACACCCCTTCCACATCGGGAGGAAGCTCCAACAACTTCAGGGGGAGTAACTCAGGTAACTCCTCCTAATCAAGTCAACCATGTACAAAAATACCAAGGTTTTGTGGGTACTATTAACGTAGTAACCTGGGGTCAAAAGGCGAACCAACCAAATCAGGCTGAACCACAGCCACCTGTACAAACCCCCAGTCCACCTCAGGTAACAGTGACCCAATGACGTGCTAGTACTTCTCAAAAACTGCTAAATCATTCTACTCAATGCCAATGACCCATCATGTTTTGCCAAGTTATCGATCTATGACCTCATTCAACAATCTCCCCCGCATAGAGAGGCATTAATGGAAATATTAAAGTCAATAGAGCTTCAAACTCAAGATACTAATGCCTTCAACAACTTTGAGGGAAGTATTCAAAAGGGAAAACCGATGAAGACCTCGGAAGACCTGAGATGCAAAACAACATAGGTTTTCAATTTTTTTTTTTTTTTTAGTTTTAGTTTTTTTTTTTTTTTTTCGAATTTTCTGATTTTTTTTTTTTTTTTGGTAGTGGTGAAAACCACTATTTTAGTATATACATATAATACAGGTTTGGATTATGGCTTATGGATGTGGTGGAGGGGGTGGTTCACCTCGTTCTTGTGGAAGAAGAAAGCGAAAGATGGCCTCTTGTAGAGGGAACAATTGGAGATAAAACTCGTCTTGTTTAGTGAGGGTAACAATGGGCGCCGACTCTTCTTCAGATTCATCACCATTTGACATGACATCAAATTCTTCATAGGCTTCATCTTCGGATTCGTCGGGGTGGAGTATTTCTTCTTCTGAATTAAGATTAATGCTTTGAAAAGCTTTCTCAAAAGAAGAAATGGATGGAAGTGGTTGGTAGCCCAGACCAAAACGCTCAGTGGGTCTTTGGTATGGCATATCGATGCGTTCAGTTACCCCTTGCTCGTATCGACCTAGGCCAAATTGCTGCCAATTATGTCTGTGGAAATAGCGAGAGGGAAAGCCCTCCATCCTTTCAATATTGGCGAGGACTGGATGCTTAGGTTCTAGTATGGTGGTAGGACTAGAAGATGACTCTATTCCCCCATATACAAAATTAATGGAATTTGGCATAGAACCCATGTTATAAACCGATCCAATGGATAAATTTTGGTCATGTGGACGACCAAAATCTTTAACTGTTTGCACATTGAACGGTGTGATGTGGACATCTTGGATGGCATACTCACCAATACCTGCATCAATGAGATGGACCTTGACTTGGGAGGGAGATGGACTTGATGATGGAATAGAAGAATGTGGGATAGAAGAATTGGAAGGATTTGGTTGGGTTGATGCTTCACTAACTTGTGAAACATCAGCTGGTGATGGTTGGGAAGATGGAGGAATAATAGGTGATGTTGAAGAAGGTTTAGAAGAAGGGGGTAATGACGTGGAAAGATATGATTGGTTATGGCCACATGTGCATGTGGTCACTGATGAAGAAGAAGGAATATTGGGAGATGAAGAAAGTGGTGAATGAGATGGAATAGCGAAAGAGGAAGATGGTTGCGATATGATGGGTAGCTCTTCAGGAATTGGAGCTCTAGAATAATATGGTATAGAAGAAGTAGATGGGGTCAAGAAAATATGAGTGGATGCCAACACAATCTCATAAGGATTTGAGACATAGTTGCAATGTTTGAAGGGTTCAATGTTAGCAGGTACACAATGAACTTGTCCCTCATATACATACTTCAGACATTGATGCAGTATAGAAGGGACACATCTCATCTCCCTAAGCCAAGGTCGTCCAAGCAATACATTATATGCCATGGTCCCTTCCAAGATGTGAAACAAGGTATGCAAAGTTCGGGCCCCTACCTCAATGGGCAAGATAACCGTGCCAACCGTGGAAGATAAAGCATCATTGAATGCTTTAAGAGTAAAATTCGACTTTGTGATAAGGGATGGCAACGACTTTAGATGACTCAACGCCGATGTTGTAATGATATTGATTGAGGAGCCGGTGTCAATTAAGACTCTCTTGAATGGCTTGTTATCGATCTTGGCCATGATATGTAGTGGAGGATCTATACTTTCTATTGACATAGGTTTGATTTCAAAATCATAGAAAGTGATGGAGGGCTCCATGCATGTTTGAATACTCCCCACAAAGTTGTTGAAGGCATTAGTATCTTGATTTTGAATCTTGATTGACTTTAATATTTCCATTAATGCCTCTCTATGCGGGGGAGATTGTTGAATGAGGTCATAGATCGATAACTTGGCAGAAGCCATTTTTAAACTGGTAGTTAATCGGCTACTCAATGACATGATGGGTCATTGGTGTTGAGTAGAATGATTTAGCGGTTGTTGAGAAGTACTAGCACATCATTGGGTCACTGTTACCTGAGGTGGACTGGGGGTTTGTACAGGTGGTTGTGGTTCAGCCTGATTTGGTTGGTTCGCCCTTTGACCCCGGGTTACTACGTTAATAGTACCCACAAAACCTTGGTATTGTTGTACATGGTTGACTTAATTAGGAGGAGTTACCTGAGTTACTCCCCTGAAGTTGTTGGAGCTTCCTCCCGATGTGGAAGGGGTGTTTGAAATATACCAAGATTTTGATTTTGTTGGGCTAAGGGGCTATCCAATTTAATGGCTCCAATCTCAATAAGATCTTGGATCACATGTTTGAAAGTTGTACAATTATTGATATCGTGCCCATTTTGCCTATGATAAGGACAAAATAGGTACTCCTTGTAATACTTCCCCCTTCTAGATGGGTCTAAAGGTTTAAACTCAGGTAAAGTTAACTGATTTGTGCTATATAACTTGTTGAATATGACCACATATGGTTCATCTAAAGGTGTGAATTGTCGCTTGGGACGATTGTTTTTCCAAGGTCGAGTTTCCATTGTTGGCCCAGTATTGGGATCTGGTTGAGTAGGGGCGGGTACCGCATGATAAGCAATTGGTTGCGGTTGACTTTGCATTACTTGTTGTTGTTGAGCCATTACGGGCTGGCTCGCCACCACTTGATTAACTTGGTTAACATTTGAGGTTGTATTAGCCTGTGATTGTTTGTTTTGGCCATAATTATTATTTCGTTGTTGGCACTTTTGTTGCCATTCTTTTCTACGGGGTTTTAAAACACCCTCTTGGACTTTAATGTCTTCTATGATACTTGCTTGGGCCAAAGCCTCTTCAAAAGTCCTGTATTGTTGTAATTGGAGCAACCAAGAGATAGGTTTTAAACAACTCTGGGTGAACATTTTGGTTAACTCCTCCATTGGTAGGGAGAATGGCAGTTTATTAATGATAGCCCTCCAATGGTTTCCAAAGTCATAAACAGTCTCATCGTCATGTTGCTTGAGCTTGTATAAGTCGGAAAATGAAACTCTCTTTTGTACATTCAAGGAGAATCGTTCTAAAAATAGATTAATCAATTGCTCATAAGCATAAATGCTATGGTGAGCTAAATGATTGTACCACTATACAACATCTCCTCCTAATGTCTGAGGAAAAGTTCTGAGCATAAGAGCATCATTATTTTGGATTCTAAAGCAAGCATGCATGAATGAGCTCACATGTTCATGAGGATCCTTAGTTCCTCAAAATTTGTCAAACTTCGATAATGTGAAATCAATCAGATATGGCGGTGAAGGTACCGAAGGATGAATTGGTTGATTGATCAATGTCCTCAGCGTAGGTTTCTGACTAAATGAGCCAGGCATGTTGAGCATAAGGTTGTCAATCTGCTGTTGCATAGCATGGAGTCGTGGATCTTCATTAAAATTTTGACTCGTTTGATGATTATGATGATGTAATGGAAGAGTGGAAAATTGATGAGATGGGATGAAATTGCCGGGATTAGGCGGTGTGGAATGGACAGGTTGTTGGTATGGATGATACCAAAAATAAGGTGATTGGTTTGAATGATGAACTGGACTGGGTTGGGAGAAAGGTGGGGTAGGAATGGACACCACCAAATATTGGGGTACCCAGGTGGGGCCTGAGCTAAGAAAAGTTGGCTGGGTAGAAATTGGTTGAGGTGTAGGATTTACTACGACAGGTGGTTGAGCATTTTGTTGTTGTTGTTGCAGAAGCAACTTGTCGAGATACTCCCTAACCTTATTAATTTCTAACCCAAGGGATGTGGGATGATTGGATGAAGGTGGAGGGCAGGCTGCCATGGTAGTCACAGGAGACTAGGATACCAACCACTTCCATCCCTTTCTTCTTTTGAGCAAGATTTTCAAAGCATTAATCTTAATTCATAAGAAGAAATACTCCACCCCGACGAATCCGAAGATGAAGCCTATGAATAATTTGACGTCATGTCAAATGGTGATGAATCTGAAGAAGAGTCGGCACCCATTGTTCCCCTCATTAAACAAGACGAGTTTTATCTCCAATTGTTCCCTCTCCAAGAGGCCATCTTTCGCTTGCTTATTCCACAATAACGAGGTGAACCACCCCCTCCGCCACATCCATAAGCCATAATCCAAACTTGTATTATATTATATACTAAAATAGTGGTTTTCATCACTACCAAAAAAAAAAAAAAATCAGAAAATTCCAATCAGAAAATTCCCAAAAAAAAAAAAAATCAAAATATATAAAAATACTTTATTGCTTTATGTATGTGTGTAATAGTGGTTTTCACCACTACAAAAAAAAAAAAAAAAAAAAAAAAACTCAAACTAAAAAAAAAAAAAAAACTGAAAAACTTTGTTGTTTTGCACTTCAGGTCTTCCGAGGTCTTCACCGGTTTTCCCTTCCATTCCGCCATTCTTTCTTCCATAAGTCGATAATGAATTTTGAAGACTTATTCACCTCGCTCCATAATCCATATGATCCGGATAAGTCAATCCCGATCAACCCAAGCCTGATTGACATGGATCGGATTTCATTCCCTCCATCTATTTCAGAGTTCATCCTTTACGAGGAATTGTTAAGGGCTTCCGCCAACTACATTCTTCCTTCACCTCCACATTCACCTTCATCTTCTAAGCCAGAGGTTTTCCAGGCAGACATAGACGAGAGCAAGGCACAGGAGCTTGATGACATTTTAGATGACATAAATCTGATCCCTACTCCCCATCAGCTTGAGGAAGGTTCCCACATGTCTATTGAAGAAACTATCGATGTAGACCTTAGTCCAGACCAATATGGCAAGTCCATACCAAGATGGCACCCAAATTGTGAAACTGGCTAAAAGTCTATCATCAGAGGAACAAGAGCAAATGATTGCTCTACTCAAGCGGAAGAAGGAGATATTTGCATGGTCTTACAAAGACATGCCAAGCCTAAACCCTAATTTGGTTGTCCATAACCTCACCTTACAAAAACATGCTAAACCTGTCAAACAGAAACTTAGGAAAATGCATCCTATCGTGGCCCTCATAGTTAAATAAGAGATTTAGAAACTTCTGGATGTTAAATTTGTCGTCCCGATTGATTATCCTGAGTGGCTTTCTAACATGGTACCCGTTCGCAAGCCTAACGGGGGGATACGTGTTTGCACCGATTTTTGAGATCTAAATAAAGCGTGTCCTAAGGATGACTTTCCTCTTCCAAACATTGATACTCTTGTCGACACTGCGTTGGTCATGAAATGCTTTCGTTCATGGATGGATTTTCAGGATACAACCAAATTCGAATAAACCCTGAAGATCAACACAAAACAGCATTTACCACACCTTGGGGAACTTTTTGTTACAGGGTGATGCCCTTTGGCCTTAAGAACGCAAGTGCAACCTATCAACGAGCCATGACTTATATTTTCCATGATTATATGCATAAGATTATCGAAGATTATATGGATGATTTATTGGCAAAATCTAAAACTCGACAAGAGCATTTTGATGTATTGGAAAAAGTTTTTGATAGACTTCTAGAGCATAAAGTAAGGTTGAACCCTAAGAAATGTGTCTTTGGTGTTACCTCAGGCAAACTCCTAGGTTTTATAATCTCTAAACGAGGTATTGAGGTGGACCCAAACAAGGTCAAAGCAATTATGGAAATGTGTCCCCCAACTAATTTGAAGGAGTTGCATAGTTTACAAGGAAAGATTAATTCAATCCGTCACTTTATTGCACAACTTTCTGATAAGTGTAGGCCATTTTGCCACCTACTACAAAAGGGGGTACAATTTTCATGGACAGATGAATGTCAAAAAGCCTTTGATGACATCAAGCAGTACTTAGCATCTCTCGCCAGTCTTAGCTCCGCCTCGTCCAGGGGTCCCTTTCAACCTTTATATCTCAGCAACGGACTTTGCCTTAGGGACAATGCTTGCACAAAAGAATGAACAAAATCGCGAGCAAGCTATCTATTATATTAGTCGAACATTGGTAAGCTATGAAACCCGATATGCTTATGTGGAAAAGTTGTGCTTAGCAGTGGTTTTTGCCACTAAGAAACTTTGTCATTATATGCTTAGCCATACAACATATGTCATAGCTAGAGAAAACCCTTTGCGTTATATGATGTCTCACACTTATAATAACACTCGTAACGCTAAATGGATAATGTTGCTTACCAAATTCGATCTTGAATTCATTATCCAAAAATCCGTTAAAGGTCAAGTTATAGCCGATCAACTTGTAGAAGCTCCGCTACCTAGTGATCATCCTTTGATTATTGAGCTCCCAGATGATTCGGTATTTGCTATAACTGAACAAGAAGAGGACATCATTCCGGAGGAAGATGTTGACATCACGCTATTCTTTGATGGCTCTAAGTGCGCGAAAGGTCGAGGCACTTGGAGTTGTGTTTCATACACCTCAAGGGATTCCCATCCCTTTATCATTCAAACTAGACTTCCAATGCACCAATAATACAGCAGAGTATGAAGCCTTATTTTTAGGTCTTCAATGAGCCATAGCTATGAGTATTAAGCATATTTGGATATTTGGGGATTCTCAACTCGTGGTTAAACAAATTACAGGAGAATACCAAGCCAAAGAACCTACCATTAAGCTTTATCATGATGTAGCAATGAAGTTGCTCTCTAAGTTTGATTGGTATGAGATCACTAGTTTGCCTCGTTCGACTAATAGATTTGTGGATGCCATGGCCTCTCTTGGATCATTGATTCCAAAGGACTCCCTTGGAGAGGTACAGCCCCCTAATCATTTCCACAATCTCTAAGTCTCGCAATTGTCCGTGCTTGAGTCTAAAGATGAAAAAGATGTTTGCTTTATCCATTCGGATCCATATGAGCCTTGGTCTAGTGAGATAGTAGACTTCATCAAGTTTGGAACACTTCCACCTGATTTGTCTCGAACTGCCCGCCACTGTTTTAAGCAAAAGGTAGCTTGTTTTGTTATTTTGGGGGATGTTTTGTATAAACGTGGATATGATGGAGTACTCCTCCGCTGTCTAGAAACAGGTGAAACACATAGAGCTATTGTTGAAGCCCATGATCGTACTTGTGGTGGTCATTTTAGTGGAATGGCCATTGCAAAGCGTATTTTACGTATGGGGTATTATTGGCCCACTATGGAACAAGATTGTTGCAAGTATGTTAAACAATGTAAAAAGTTTCAAGAACACGCTAATTTAACCCATATACCATCACAAGCTTTACAGCCCATCCAAAGCCTTTGGCCCTTCTCACAATGGGGTCTCGATTTAATTGGCAAGATTTCACTTGCCTCTTCAGGACAGACATACTTTCATCATTACAGCCACTGAATACTTCACAAAGTGGGTTGAAGCTATTCCTCTAACCAGTACGATAGGTCCTAGAATTGTGGAGTTTATACTTCACCATATCATTTGTCGTTTTGGTATTCCCTCTAAAATCATTTCGATAACGGCAAGTCTTTTAAGAATAAGGATGTTCGAGCTCTTTGCGAAAAGTATAATATCCAACATAGTTTCTCAACTCCTTACTACCCACAAGCCAATGGATAAGCTGAAGCTTCAAATAAGACCATAATTGCTATTCTTAAGAAACTTGTTAAATAAAATCATAAAGATTGGCATACACAAATCCCCTTGGCATTATGGGCTTACAGAACAAGCATCAGAACTCCCATTGGGGCAACGCCATTTTCTTTGGTCTATGGAGCTGAAGCAATCATGCCTCTTGAGCTCGAGATCCCTTCCTTGAGAATTTCTTTGCAGGAATTTATCGATGATGATACTGCTAGACAAGCACGTCTTGATCAACTCACACTCATAGATGAAAAACGAATCAATGCTTTAGAGCATTTGCGAGTTTATCAAGACCGATTGAAACGTGCTTACAATGCCAAAGTTCATCTAAGAGAATTTCAAGTAGGGGATCTTGTCCTTAAAGAGAATCAACAAAACACCAATGCATTGCCGCATCTTCGAGATAAATTCGCGGCTAATTGGTTAGGTCCATATATGGTCACCGAAAGAGTGGGTAATGGAACTTATATACTTGCCAGTTTAGAGGGAGAGGAAGAACCCGAACCACTTAATATTATACACTTGAGGGCATTTTACGCATAGTTTGAATTTTATATGTACATATATACATGGATTGTAAAAAAAAAAAAAACAAATAAAATAAAAAAAATTTGCATTTCATTATTAGTTGCATACATCTCATTCAAAAACATTGCATTTCATGTTCATACATCTCATTGAAAACCATAACATTTCATTTTCATCCATAGTTGCATATCATGTTAGAGACCATTCTATCTTTTGGATATAAAATTTGGTCAAGCAAAAGTCATGTTGCCTTAATCAGGGGCACCTTCATAAAATCCTTCAAACCGATTTGTCATTCGTACACCCATTTTCCATTTGCACATATTGACATTGCCAAAATGTTTTCAGTCACTCAGCCATTCCTAGTGTTTTAAGCAAACTTCAAAATGCATTTCAAAGTTCTTTAGGGCCATATCACAAATTACACTAAATAAAATCTTGAGTATTGGGAAATGATTTCAAAAGCGGTCTTGAACCTATCACATTTTTACATCTTAAAAACATCTTGTGTCAAAGAGAAATAACACCATCCTTGGGTTGTGCCTTGAAGTGAAAATGGTAATCCTCATTTGTCCCATCATGCAAACATAGTCCATAAAACAGTGGTTCTTACCACTATCACAAGCAATCACAAAATATAAATATAAACAGAGTAGTAAGGATAGGGTAAAATTCTCATCATACTTCGGTTGAGAATCCGATTCCCCAAAGCTCTAAGGAAATGAACATTTTTCACACACCACTGATCCCAAATAAGTTGTAAGGATCATACTACTTGTCCAGTCAGACGGATAGGTAGTCATCCCCAAGGCTTACAAAGGTCAAAAACAACATGGACTATGGAGTTAACCTTCACCGGGGCTATAGACGCTTGACTGGCAGTGGAGTATACTCATTGTGTGGCGACATGTCTCTCCTCAAAAAAATACCTCGACATGAGTATTCTATCACCTCTCCAATTTTGGGTATCCTAATTTTCAAGTGACCTCATACCAAGATTAATTTGCTCAACAGTTGTCATTGATGGCCTAGTTCATGGGGCCTTAAACGTGGACAATCTTCAATATCATCATTATTTTGAGTCTTGCTAGAGATTAAGGCTACCTAGGTTGATTGGTTCCGACCCGAGGAATTATCCATACGAGTCACTAGGAGCATCTCTCGAAGTTCTAGACTCTTTCATATTGCATCTCTTGCATATCAATGGCGCCAACAAGGCAATTTCATCAACGAGTATGGATTCACCCACGGGAGTTGGGGCATCCGTTATCAATTTTTAACTTTCCTAATAGTAGAATTCATCTTACATGATCATGGAATTTAAAATTTGGCAAAAATCCCTTTCTAACCGTCGGGGCAGAAAACAGTTCATCTTTCACATCACTCATATCGTCTTCAATCATATTATTTTCTGGTTTGTACACCAACCCCTTTTCTGTTGGGACATAAACAGATGGTTCATACACAAACCCCTTTTTCACCGTTGGGGCAAAAATGGTTCATTTTCTTTCGAATTTCTTCCAATTGGCTCGTGAGAACCATTCTCACTCGCCAATTGAGGGGGTAAGCTGATAAATTTTAAATATTCTTTTATTCTTTGGTCTTCAAAGTTGTGCTTTAGTCTTGAGAGAGAGTTGCGTCCGATCCAGACTTTTCGAGTGTCCTAAGTTTTTGTGCTGCATTGTGTCTTCACACAAAGCAGCTCAAAAGGGGCATCTGTAGACACCAAAATCCAGCCACTTGCAAGTCATCTATACCTTCTTGTCAGCCACGTGTCGGTCATCCACCTTCCCGCCATTATTTGGCCCAAATCCACACTTTCCCACCATTATTTGGCCCAATTTCACCTTTCCCGCCATTTTTCATCCCCAAATTTATTTAAATTAATATTTATATATATATTTTAATATTTTAATATTTTAATATATATATTTAAATAATAGTTTAAATGATTTAATCTGAGCCGCCCATCCTTCATTTAATCTCATCCATCCATTCATATTAATCCATTTCACAACCCAGATTTATTCTCTACCCTTGGATCCACTTTAATCTTAGCCACACGTTCAAAGTGTCGTTAAAACCCTAAAGTGTGCCCTAAGAGTAGATTATAAATAGAGTCACCTTGATGGCTCAAACCCTGGTCTTTTTCTCCTATCTACCTATCTCCTATGCGCTATCTCTGATTCTAATTCTTCTACTGCTATCTCCTCTATCTCTCTTCTGCTACCTTTTTGCCGCATCTATCACCGTCCTTTTTCGTCGCTTCTGTTGCCGCTTTTGCCACCATTCCTTCTGTAGCATTCTACAGAATATCCCATTCCTGTCGCAAGTGCCCACGGGCGTTTACCCCTTTACCAAGTGCCCACGGGCGTTTACCAAGTGCCCACGGGCGTTTACCAAGTGCCCACGGGCGTTTACCAAGTGCCCGCGGGCGTTTACCCACAGCCACAGACTCAGACCGACGTCTAAAACCTTAATCCAGAAGCACGCGGGCGTTCAGCGAGTGCACCAGGGCGCCTTTCACAGCCGATTTGACAGCCACATTACTTCCAGGTGTCGCCTGGTCTAGCTGCATTAATAGAGAATAGGTATAAATTAGTTTAAAGCAAGTAACTTCTTTTCTTTTATTGATCTGTTATTGAATTCTTGCATTTCATTTTTCTAGGGTTTTAGATTGTTTTCGAGGGCTCACATAGTGGAGCCCTCTTATTAATTTCTAACTTCTTGATAGTGCTAATGTGTGCAGGTTTTTGACGACAGATCCGGTTTATTGATGGCAGCTGATTAAGCTGGAGTGGTCCAAGCAAAGGATACAACAAAGCCCACTCACTCTGTTGGGATTGAAGATACATTCTTCGGAGACGCCACCATTTGTGCCAGCTAGGGTTTCAAAGAAGCCTAGCACGAATTGTAATCTTGTATCACAAATAAAGGGTTACAAGCCCAGTTGTATTCAAAAAGGAGTTTTTTAACTCCATCGATTAATAGAAATCATTTGTTTTGTGCAACTATTATGTACTCTGTCATTGTGATTTTATTTATTTTTGTTTGGTGTGTATTTTTAATCTATAGTTATATAACTAAATTAATCCCAGCCATCCTATTTCATTTCATTCTATCCGTTCATCCACATCAATCTATGCCACACCCTAATTTTTTTTTGATAATTTGTATTGTATTTACATTACGAGTTTTGAAAGGAACCCAAAACCTTATTACAGTAGAGGCTAGGTTGCCATATGCAGAACAAAAAATTTTGAGGTGTTGGAGACCTCATAAACCTAGATAAACAACCATAACAAAAATTCTCTTAGACCCAAAAAGAAAAAGCAACAAGAACAAATATTAGAATGGGTAAGCCCTGACCAGACATATGCATCAGACCAGAAAACACCTACTTCAACTTAAAATGCCCCACCTAAATACAACCTGACAAAAAGAAATATGCTAACCTAGATAAACCAAAGAAAAATAAAGGCATCCTTACGTACTCGAGGTCCCTAGATGGAGGGTCCCACACCAGTGAATTCTTATTGTCATCCTTCTTCCTTGAAGTGGATCATATAGAAATTTGAATGTAGTGGGACAAAATCTTAAAAGCTTCCTCTAGAGACTTGATGGTTGCACTTATGGTCATGACCACAAGCTCCAATAGCATTTGGGAGCAAGGATCATATTTTTCACTCCCAAAATGTGATTTTAGGAAGACGAGTGCTCCACCTTTAGCTTCTTGAGTCTAGTAGAGGATTTGGGCACCAGAGAAGTTTTTGAAGTAGCTATGCACTTCCTTTGATCACTTTTCCTAGCACTTATAAGAGAAGAGGACTTTGAATGACATCCAACTAAACCAAAAATAGGGGAGTCATCAAAAATGGGGTCTCAACTAGGAGAATGGGGGTTCATCGAGGGTACATGGGCTTAAAACTATGGATAGGGGTTGGGTGGCTAGCGCATATTTGAAAATAATTGGCAGGATGCCTTGGTGAAGAGGCTTTCCATTTGGCTTCTGATATTTTCTCAAGGTTTAGAGTGAGGGAGTACAGGAGATAGTTGAGGACATAAACAACCTTATTGTTCTAAAGGTGATTGACAAAGACGAAGTGGAAGCTCCTCAAGGGCTTCTTAGGGTCATCATAGGTTATGTACTATATGATGGGGATAATCATGATGTTCCAAGGTGTCAGGAGGGAAGAGAAATGGAGGGTAGACTTATCCCAACCTAGTATTTTACCTTTGTTAGGGAATTCATTGGTTTCTTCCTCTTAGTTGTTAGCGAGAGACCAATGATCTCTACTAACACTTTGATAGTTACTTTGAAGTGAACACCATGAATTGTAACCTCACCATAGTTCTAAGAAGCGATGAAGTCTTTGGTGATATTCCCCTTGACCCATAAAAATATTTGTAGGAAGGGACTAAAACCTTTGGTATCCATGAAAATCTAGGTAGTGAGGATCAGGTTAAGCTAATTTGGTTCAACGTAGGCCATGATTTTAGATAGGGATCAAGGACTAAGTAAAATAAGACAGCGAGTAGGAACGTAGAGGCCAGATTTTAGTGAAACCAAACCATGGTTGACAATAGAGGGAGTGTGAGCTAAGGGGGTAGAGCCTTTGCATATTAAAAAGGAATGGGGTGAGCAAAAAAAACCAAAAATGATGGGATCAATCTAAGATAAATTACATTGGAATGAGGTATAGGTTGGAACTCATGAGTTCTCAGGAAGGAACAATACATCACCCCAATGCTTGAAAAGATCATCGCTGAAATGCCTAAGATTTGCATTATTGGGATACGAGCGAAAAGTCTAAGATGAGTTTGCAAAAACCATTGCTTGGAAGATCAGGGGGTGTTGGGAAGTGCAATCGATAACTTGGGATGGCAGATAATGGTAAAAATTCTTGGTATAATTGGTGGGATGAAGATAGATATACCTTCTTATATTTCTATGTTTGACCACATAGCAAAAAGCGAAGTGATTTCAGGCTCTAGTTACGTGGAGCAAGGTGTCTTTGTTGTCGTGCATGCCACTAGACTTGTGGTCAGGACACCACAATAATTTGAACATGTGGTGAAGGATAGGAGCTTCCCATGTCTTTCCACCTGCAAGCTCAAACCTGATAAAAGTGTAATTTTGCATTGTCCTGGTCCACTCATGATAGTTACCCACATTTAGGGATGAAACTCTAAGGACTCTAGCATTGGTAAGGAGAAGCCATATGATGAGATTAGCTTCAAATTTATTTTCATTGGGACTTACCACTTCAAATATTAGGCTTTTCATGGATTCCAACATTAATGATGTCCTAGGTGAAGTTATCTCTCCACACTTTGAATCTATTAGAGGAAGCTGCCAAGTTAGCCATAAGATCAACAACGTGATTTGCTTCCTTGTAGTTGTGGTGGATGGTCATCTACAAGTGATTCTAAAGAATATTTCTAGATTATTTGATGGTGTTGAATACTTTCCAATATGGAATATTATCATTCTTTGTATAGTTGATTATATTCATAGAGTCGTCCTCTATGATTTCTTCCCTAGGATCCCATTTGAGCAAAACAAGCCCTCTCCACAAAGCCTTGTATTTCACAAAGTTGTTCGTTTGAGGCCTAAGGTACTTATAAAACATGAGTATCATGTTGTCTTTATGATCTCTAATGACCCCTTCTACCCCACCAGTGCCAAGGTTTCATTTGGAAGCCCCATTGAAATTAAGCTTGATCTAGACCTTTGGGTAGGTCTTCCATTTGATATTAGCTCTAGGATTGGGTCTTGGCTAAACTCTGGGATCCTCCTTGGGGATAAAAAGAGATTTTAAGAGGGAGAATTTGATAACAAGGGTTGGGACCAAGGAGCAAGGGATAAGACAAATATTTTTGATAGCATAGGCAATAGATTTTGAAGCCATAGATAGGGGGTCCCTGGATGAGGTAGAAAAGGCCATGTTGTTGTGCTCTAGCCAGATTTACCAAATGAAGTGGTGGAGGTAGAAGGACCAGAGGGAGTAGAGCCTATGATTTCTAAATGTATTTGGCCATTGGGAGAAGAGGTCAATGACTGATTTGGGTTGAACCCACTGGATGTGAAAGGAATTGAGTAGGTGACCAAGGATAGCGAAGGAGAAAGCGTAGTTGATGAATATGTGGTTTGAAGATTCCCAGTAATATAGGCATAGGTAGAAATATTTGGGGATCATGAATCCTCTTTTGGAAATTTTTTTGATAGTGAGGATACTATTTTAGATATAAATCCAAGAAAATAAGCTTATTTTAAGTATGATTTTCTTCTTCCAAACCAGGTTGAAAGGAATAGTTGGAGCCTGGGAATTCTCCTGGAGGGTGTAGGCTGAATTTACAAAGAAATACCCTTCATCAGTTCCTCCCCATATGGGTCTATCTTTAGCTTCTCTAGTGGGAATGGTGACTGTATTGAGTAGACTAGATAGGGTAGCAGCTTGATTGGGTAAGTTAGCAACATCAATGGTTTTCCATCCAGGTCTCCATTGTGGTTGTTGATGAAGTCAGTAACCTTGCTCTCTAGGATGGTATCAGTGGATAGCTTGAGGACCAAAAAGGCTCTATTTTCACTTAGAAGTTCATCTTGAATCCACCTATCATGCTATAATTTTATGTTGTTCCCATTGCCAAGAATCCATCTACTACCTTTTTGGATGAGGTTTCTAGTCTAAGTGATGGATTTCTAGAAATTTATTCTATTTTAGGGCCCCTGATAATTCAAGAACTGATGGTTCTGCATATATGTCTTCTATACTATCTTGGCCCATTCTAGACTATTTTTGGTATATATATTCCATGCATTATTAGCTAGGATAGCAAGATCTATTTTGATAACTTTTTTGAGCCTAATATCTCCTTGGTTTATGTTGTAACAGATCAAATTCCAAGCCACCAAGGGAATCATATTCATGTATTTACTCCCAATCCAGAGGAATATTTTTTGGATATGCTTGATCCTTGAGCTAACTGAGGCTAAGACCCCAAAGACAGATGGGAAGTAAACCAGGATGCTCTAGAGACAAGCCGAAGTAAGGGTGATTTTGGCTACCTGGGAGAGAATGTGACCTTTCTAGGAGGCCAATTTTTTTTGAAAATTTTCAATGGTGTTGTTCCATATTTAAGTCGTGGGGTTTCCTGAGAATAGGGGAGCCCAAGGTAAGTGGTAGGGAGAGCCTCCGAGGAGAATCCAAGGATCCATGATATTTTGATTTACCACATGAGGGGTATGTTGATGAAGAATATTTTGCTTTTGAGGAGGTTGATCTTCAGTATGGAAGCACTCTCATACAAGTGGAGGATATGTTTAATTTCATTGTCTTGAGAAAATCAGGTAGAACTGTATAGGATAGTATCATCAACAAATTGTTGATTGGTAACAAGGTTAAGACCAGTGGTAGTTTTGATCCCAAAAATCAGACCTCTCCTACTAGCACTTGCAATGGATCTCCCTAACGCTTTAGCCAATATTATGAATAATATTGGAGATGGAGGATCTCCTTGATGCAATCCTCTAGAGCTAGGGAAGAAACTAGTAGAGGACCCATTGAATAATACATAGAACCAAGGAGAGGAAATGCAGCCTTCTATGATGTCAACCCAAGCTGGGTGGAAGCCAAATTTAAGGAGGACATCAATGAGAAAGTCCTAGATGATTCTATAAAAAACCTTATTCATGTCTAGATTTAGGAGGAAGGTTGGTTTCTTTGTCAGGGTGGCAGAGTGCAGGACCTCATGAATGGTGATAACTCCATCTTTTATGGTCCTCCCTTTAATAGAACTACCCTAAAAAGGATCAATGATAAGGGGGAGTATATCCTTGAGCCTATTAGCCAATGCTTTGGTTAGGATATTGTAGAGAACATTGTAGAGGATTATGGGATGAAATTCAGATAAAGCTTTATAGGATGACACTTTAGGAACCAAGGCGATGAAGGTGGAATCTGTCCCTTGGAGGATGGCCTTGGAGGATTGGAGGTCTCTAACTATTGCATAAAATTTAGGGCCAATAAAATCCTAGAATGCTTGGAAGAAGCTAGGATAAAAGCCATCCGATCTGAGAGCCTTATTAGGTTGCATAGATAACAACACTCCTTTGATCTCTTCATGGGTGAGAGGTCTAATGAGCATTGTGTTTTTGGATGAGGATATGGAATGGGAGATATTACCCAAGAGGGCTTCTTTGGCCTAAGAGGAAGTAGGAGAGGAGGTGCCCAGAAAGGACTAGAAGAAATTCATAGATTCATTCCTAATTTTAGATATTTCTCTTGTGAGCCTTCCATTACTATAGGTGAGCTCTAATATTTTTTTGGAGCTTCTATTTCTTAAGGTTGATGCGTGAAAGAATTTGTATTTGAGTCACTATCCCAGAGCCAATTCTCCCTTGACTTCTATCTCTAGTATATTTCTTCCCTAGATATGATGTTATGAAACTCATCTAGGAGCTTTCCCTCTTTGGCTCTAATTTTGTTGTCCTAGTTACTTTTTTGGATTTTCTAGTCTATGATTTCTAGTTTCTCTTTGTGTATATACTTGATTTCAAATATATTTCCAAATATTTCTCTATTCCAGTTTCTGAGATTTTCTTTAATGAATCTAAGTTTTTGATAGATTTTGGCAGAGGAGGGACCTTTGAAGGAATGCTACCACCACTGAGAGATTTAATTCATAAAATCTAGGTGATGGAACCACATCACCTCAAAGATGAAGGGGATCTTGAAATAGGGGGATTTTATGGCTTCAAGAAAAAGAGGACTATGTTCTAAGCCAATTTGAGGGTGGTATCTCCAAAAATGGGAATAGCCTCTCTTGAGAGAAGTAACAAGTCCAATTTAACATTTATGAGACCATTTCTAGCCCTTCTGTTGCTCCAGGTGAACTTTGCTCCTTTCAGCTGGATATCCATGAGTTCTTTGGTATTTATGAACTCCCAAAATTCCTCCATGATTTTGGTGAGCGAAATGTTACCTCCTTTTTATTAGAAGGAAAAATAGGGATATTAAAATCTCCTACAAGTATCCAAGGGATGGTATTGAAAGAGTTTCTTATTTGACTTATAGATTTCTACAACAAGGCTATTTCAAGGGGGTTATTAGGAGCATAGACATTGGTAAAAATCTAGGTGTTGTTACTATTTTTGTAGTAAAAAAACATGTTTATGATCTTGTTTGAGGAGGAAATAATTCTTCCTTCAACTCTAGTCAAATCCCACATGCATATCAGCCCTCCAAAAGTTCCTTGGGTAGGAGTGAATACAAATTCACTTTTATGCCATATTGCTTTGGCAACTTTAGGGAAATAGATCTCATCTAATTTTGTTTCTTGCATGATGAAGATTGTAGGGATGTACTCCTTTCTTATATTTGCATCTAGACATTTCTTGTGGGCTCCATTTAGACCTCTCACATTCCAAGTGAGAACCTTCGTTTAAATTTTTTTTATTTTTTGCCTCCCTTTGACTGTTATGGGGGAGGTTTGGATTTTTTAGGTTCATCTCTGATCAAGTTCAGAGAGTCAGAGAGCAAGGTGGCTTGGAAGTCATTTGCTATATCCTCTTCAATCTCTCTTTTTATTTTTTCAATAGTGAATGGCCTTCCTCTCCTTTTATAACTTCCATAGTAAAAGAGGAATTTTTTGCTCTGAGTCTCCTTGGGACTGAAGTTATCCAAGATGGATTGGAATGGGATAGGGCTTCCTTCTTATTAATATTCAGAATTGATAGATGTTGTTCTGAAATGTTCAAGAGGGGGATGGGAGGGACAAGATTTTGATGGAGATTTAATGGATTCATTATTGATCGTATTAGCTTGGGGAGGACTGGACTGGATTAGGGGTGGGGGATCAGTCATTGGGAATTCTATTTTACCCTCAAAGAAAATAGGATTATTTTCAAACAAAAGACATACCTAGTCTTGCTCTGGATTTGAATGAGAATCAATAATTTTTTCCCTTTGTCATTGAAGGAGTCATACCTCCTTTGATATTTTGTGACCTATTTTGCATGCAAAGATGAACTATTCTTTTTAGAAAAAAATTGGATATTCTTGAGATGAGGGTTCCTTGATGGTTGGGAATGAAATTGAGTTTGGGATCTTGTAGGAGGAGGCCTCGATATAAACTTGTTAGAATCCTTAGGTTCCATTGAAGTTTTAGCCTTGAAAAAATAGCATTGGTTCTTGAGGTGGCCTTGTGTGTGATAATGGATGCAAAATTTTGGCTTATTTTCATTTCTAGAGGTTGATGCCATCTAAAGGATATTGATATTGGGTTAATGAATGTGGGAAGTTCAGAATCAAGATTAGAATTCACATAAATATGAGAATGGACCATTCTTGAATGCACTTTGGTTGCATAATCGATTACCACTAGGTCTCCAATGGTCTTGGTAATGGCTCCCAAGATGTCCTATTGCCATAGGTGGAAAGGAATATCTAGGATATGAACCCAAATGGGTGCAAATTTAATGCTATGGGTGTTGGGATTGAAATCCATAGCCCACATTCTGAGGAACAAGCTCCTTCTACCTAGGAACCATGGTCCCCCCATTAGGATTTGGCTTGCATCATCATGGTTGCATAGCCTTATGGAAAAAAATCCTCTGTAAAAGGCTAAAATCTCCATGCTTACTAAGTTTTTCCATTTGGAGAAGGCCCAACACCTTATTGTCTCCATATCCAGTGATCCCCCAACAAACTTACCAATTATGGAGTATGATTCCATTGAAACGTAGCTAGATAAAACCTCCTCTAGGATAATGATATTTGCATCAATAGGGTTTATATGGTTATCTAGGGTTTTGAGAATTTTTAGTTCATTCGATATGACCTAGGCATACGAAGGCCTACTAGGGCTTCCAGGAGTTGGGATCTTATTGGGTGTGGGGCTCTCGATAGGCCTTTTTTAGGAGGTTCCTTATCCCGAGGGCCCTTTATGGGCTTCCCTGGAATAACCACTCTAATAGTAGATGTGGTTTCCTTACTTGGTCTAGATCCTTCATCCGTTACTCTAGAGGATTAGTTTCTACCATCGCCATAACTAGTTTCTACCTCTTCCATATGCTCTCTTCTCCTTCACTAACTTTGTTTCTTTTAATTATGGAACATCACAAACACATATCTTGCCACACCCTAAATTTAATATCCATCCTTTTATGTGCTTTTATCTCAACCACACGATTAGTGTCATTGAAATCCTAGAATGCCCTAGGTTTGATTACAAATAGAAGCCATTTTTATGGCTCAATCCCTACAAAAATCCTAAGTCATTCATAGCCCAAGTTCCCTGAGTGTTCGTTGCCTAAGTGGTGACTCCAAGTTCTTGAATTCCTTGAATTTCCTTAGAGTATTTTAGTGCTTCCACCTCCATCTCTACTCACTTCAACCCTCGCAGCCATCACCATTAATTTTCCCTCACCATATTTTCTTCTATAGACTCTTTCCTCATATTTTGAATGCCTTTGGGTATTTTCTATCATCATTAAGCACCTCTAGGAACTTTCCCTTCTATCACCAAACACCTTTGGGTACATCCATACCAGTCCTGAGTTCCCATAAGAATTTCCTATAGTCATCGAGTGTCCATGGGCATTTTATGTAAGTGTTCTAAGTATCTCCTAGCCTTCGAGTGATGCTAGGGCATCATTGTGCCTATTTACTACAAAAAATATCACAGATTAGAATACATAAATAATGTAAGGTAAAATAATTACTTGTTATTTAACTAATGCACTTTTATTTTTGTTCACTTATTTTTACAAAAAATAGTTAGGGTTTTACTATTTCTTATAGAGGGCCTCATATTGTGGATCCCTCATAGGTATTACTAATATGTTTATTGTGTCATTGTGTGCAGATATAAAGGTGCTACATTAGCATTGGATAGTTGTTTAAGCTGGAGTGGCCCGACATCGGATATCAAGAAGCCCACTCAATTCTATTGGGAGCAAGAACATGCCTGAAGACACCACTAGCCTTGTTTTCTAGGGTTTCGGAGAACCCTAGCCATTTGTAAATCTGTATCAAAAGGATTCAAGGATCCACATTGTAACAATGGATTTTTTAGTTTCCCCCATTAATATAAGATCATATGTTGTGCAATTATAGGTTCTTTGTGTCCAATATATTTAGCATTGTTTTGTGTTGTGTTTTTGTCTCCTCAAGTATATTAGAGCTTTTATTAATTCAGCTATGACTTATCTAAAGAAAGTATTTGTAAATTCCATTAAAACTCTATCAAAGTCTCTCTTTTTTTAATCAATAGTGAAAACCAATGCTATAGCATTAGACATTACCATAATGATATTTTATACATTATCATAATGATATTTCATGTGCACAAAAATTAATATTGTCACAATTTTTGAAAAATAATGTTATAGTCTTTGGGTAGATCTCCTTATTGAGTGCTACATCCTTTATCTCCCATCATTCTCAGATTCAAAAACAAAGTAATAAAATTGCTATTAAATAAAAAATATGTTTAAATAATTGAAAGGTTAAGGCTAAGGCTTATTTTATAGATTAAAACTTTAGCACGCACAAACTTTACTTATCTTTAGCATTACACATAACATGACAACACTCTTAATATAGAATTTAGAATGAAGTCTTATATAGCACTACATAATTCACAACAGTGGTTAACCTTATATCATAAAATAAGAAAGAATATTTTAGGAAAATAAATAATTTAATATTTCATCATACAATATCAGTCTCCATTTAAAGAAAAAAATATCAACATGGAAAATACTCTCTATTTCATTAAAATAGAATTTTATCAATTTGGAAGAGATAAATTAGATGATATAGTGGTACACCAACACATCAAAGTTTTCTCAACCTATAAAGGAGAAACAAATTCATATATGTATTTTTTCTAATAATTCAATTGGTTAGGTGAAATATTAATACGATAATATATCAAAACAACATTTAAGAGACTCAACTGATATTTCCAATCCCAAATCAAGCATGCATCAATAGCTCTTGACTCTCGATTCCATAAGGGTGGGATCATATTAACTCAAGAGGATATCAAATGCATGTCTAATGATGTAATATAAATGATAATAAATTGTTCATTTATTGATAATGTGATAATTCAAGGACTTACATTTTTAAGTCAAGAAAAATAAACAATAGGAAGCATTACTTAGTACCTCAAAATTTAGCAATAATGGATTTATCACGGTAGTGTCTTCAAATTATATTCATGCATAAATTAAATACCCACTTGATCAAATCAAACACAAATTTAGTTAAAGGTAACTGGAAAAAGTAAGCTATGCATAGGAGCAAGACACCATCAGGCACCAATTATTCATGCTAGTTGTAGACACAAAAATTGACCTACTTTAGTGGGTAATCTTCCTTAAGTCTTCCTAGGATCCCCTTAGACTTGCCTATGGAAAGGGCTAGATATCTCCCCCATTACTTTTGATTTTTCCTCACTTTATGTGAAATCGTGATTTCCCTTTATAGGGTATGATTTTTCATAAGGTAAAATCATGGTCGTCTCTAACAGGTCACAATTTTGCTAGGGTTTTCTCCTAAGGAAACCTTATTTTTCAAATTTGGCATGTTTGACATCGACTCTCCTTTTTTTTCCTGCCCATAGCACTTTAAAATTTGCTATATAAGGAGGGCCTAAAATCTTCTCTCCAATAAGTGATTTTTGAAATACCAATTTCATGTAAACTCTCTTCTTCAAGTGATTTTAAAGTTCTCACTAAGTGATCTACATTCTTCTTCTTATTTCACAAGCAAGCTAAATCTCAATTCTGAAGTGTGACCTATTTTCTACTCCAATGGATTATCTGTTGCTATTACTCACTTTGGTGGATTTGTGTTGGATCCCTAAGAAGAGATCAACTACTAGAGAGGTCTTAACATTTTTGTTTTCTTCTACACTATCTATCAGGTTTTTTCACTTTATTTCATGCATGTACTAATTTTTAGGGTGACGTAATTGAGTTCTTGCATCTATATTTTATTTTTTGTATATCTTCTATGAAATCAAGCCAGGTCTCTATGGGACATGATTTCGTCAGTCTGTGAAATCAGGATCACTTATTATGGGGTATTATTTTCCTAGAACATGCCTGGTAGAAATTTGTTATCCCCAAGCCCTAGATCTACATTATAAGTTGCATATAGGACATATTATTGCACTTTGTATTGAAATTTACCATTTTTTTCTACTATATTTTGTTATGCTTGTTCACTTGGCCGATTTGAATGGGTAATGCGTATATAATGACCTATTCCTCAATCAATTCATTATTTCTTTCTCTTTATCTAACTAATTATTTCTCTATTTCTTCCAATACCTCTATCCCAAGCTTTATCCAACTAACTCCTACTATCCCAAGCTTTCCCCAACTATCAGTAGTAGCTTTAGCTTTCCTCGACTAGAAATAGTAGCCTTATCAGTGGCCTTGGGCAGTCAGCTCCGTGGCCAACCCTGCTAGCCTTTTCTGGCCAAGCAATAATGATCCATTGGGGGGGAGGGACACTTCTGGCAATATAACTAGCCCACCTGTTCTACATACATCGATCAACCTGCCGGCTAGCTGCCGAACCCTTCCCTCCACTTTTCTCGGTTGGTAGTAGCCGGGGGGCATATCTACCATTCAATAGATTCCAATGTTTGGGCACTTCCATCTCTCTAACCAATCATCTGGATCGTGAATAGAGGAGTTATGAATAGAGGAGTGAAGGAGTAGAGTGGGCTTGGCAGTATCCTTTCAATAACCTTTATTGCCCTATCCCTCAATCCCTTTGATAATAAACCTATCCCAGTCTCCACTTCCTTCCAATCAACTAGGTATGGGTGGGACGGCTGTAACCTTTTAATCAACTAGGTGTGGGTGGGACCGTAGGCAGTTTAGAGAAGATCTCCGAATAATTGATAATAGCCTTCCCCAACCCTATCCCAAGCTTTAATACCCATCCCTTTAGGAATAAACCTATCCCAAGCTTTATTCAATAGTGGGCTTTTGATCGACTAGGTATGGGTAGGACCAGTGATCTCCGAATAATTGATAATAGTGGGCCGTCTAGAACCCTTCTCCTCAATAGTTTGTTCCGGCCATTGAATAGTTTGTTTCGGGATCTATGTCCGAATATTAATTGCCTACTATTATTGCTCAACAACCCTTCCCCTCCCCTCCCTTTCGTTCCCCGGTAGCTGCCTAAAGTAGAATTACTCACTTGATAGCCGCCTGGGCGCATCTAATCTTTCTAATTAGCTAGATAATTAGGGATGGAGAGGCTGAGACCGAATAATAATAATACCCCGGTTTTGGTCAACTAATGAAAGTGGAGGGGATTGGGCCTTGGCAGCTGCTCAAAGAATTGGCTAGGGAGCTTTTCTTTTGTCCGGGGCTCTAAAGAAGTAATCCCCTTCGGACCCGGCCCTACCTCAAATAGCTTAAGGTTTAAAAGCTTTGCCATTTTAAGGCTTGAATAAGGATCGAGGGGACCATTATAGATAGAGAGCGCCCTCTTAAGCTTTTCCCCTCTCTATTTTAAAACTCGCCCATCATATTTTTAAAAGCGGTGCCCCGCTCTCCCCCGATTAATAGAGAGCCGGGGAGAGCTTAAGAGTTTTTATTGAAAGGTCCCGTCCTCAATCAATAGGTTGTCCTCTCCGCCCGTCTATCAAAAGCTTCTAAAACTAGAGGAATTCTGATCTCGTCCTCGGATGACTCTCTTCTTCTTTAAGGTCGGTTGAGTGCTCTCCCCTTTTTAAATAGAGAGGCGGCCTCAATCTTTTAAGAGGTCGAGCGCGTCAACACTACACTAAAGGTGGGAACTGCCCATGGTTCACTGGTCGAGCCCAACCTTTCATCTTGACGAGATCTCCTTCTTTTGATTAAGGGCGTTACTGCGATATACAAGAGAAATGGGTTGGGTTGGATCTCCGGTGGGTGGGGATAAAGGGGCTTCAACATGGAATGAAGACGGGCGGGGAGAAGAATTCGAGTCTCGCTCTGGACCGGAAAAAGGGGAGATAGTTGGCCACGCTTAGAAATTGAAATAGAAGGCCCATTTTACTTTTGAAATGGAGGAGAGGACCATTCAGCTCTCTATCTATAACCGGGGATAAAAAATTTGTTTGCTCCGGATGAGCCCTACTATATTCTCAGTGACTCGATATTCCCTCGATTTATTGATTAGCACCACCCTCTCTATCCTTATTTAAGTGAGCTCCACTTTTTCAAAATAGAGAGGTTTGGCAACACTGATTCGTTCATGCATGTTCATTCGGGGGAGAGAAAGAAGCGGATCTCCTCATAAAATAGGTATAAATGAGGGGTCCCGCCCCTCTCTATTTTAAAAGCTAACATTAGACTACCTTTGAATGTCTGCTATTGAATGCCTGCGAACCGGGCTGGCTTAACCATTCTCTCCGTTCTGACCGGCTGGCTTAATAACCATGGAGAAGAAGGTAGGTGGCGAGCGTGGGGTAGGGGTGGGTGGAAGGAATATAGGAGGGGATCCCACCTTTAGCTGGGATTACTCGACCTGGCCTCGTTCATTCCCAACTGAGCTTCCCCGCTGCTGCGGTCATTCATATTCTCTGTCCAACCACCTCATATAAGAGAGGGATCAGATCAGATTGACGCATCTAGCGTAGCCGGGAAAAGAAAAAGCTGGTGTACCCATCCAACTAGAATGACATACCTATCTATCACTGAGAAAAGCACACCTAACCTGCATTCAATGACGCGAGTAGCGCTTGCTTGCACACCCTTTTAGAATAGAGAGGGCCCGGCGCCCCACCCAATAGATAAGAACAGGGCACTCAACTACAGCTATCAACCTTCTATGAAGACATGCATGGGTGCACCCAACCATCTATGAAAAGGAAAGCGACTCATGTCCATTATAGGTTAGGTCATCTATTAATAAAGAAATCCATTCTAGGTTGTACCTACAATCTCTTTCTGATCGCATTGCATGGGTTCCAATCTTCCCTTCTTCTGATGGATATTAATATACGTAGAGGAGAAGCTTTATCTTCTATTCTATTCTCTTCTAAGCTCAAGCCGGGGGAGAGTGGGTGGGAAGTGTAGTAGTGGGTGGGAAGTGAACTAAAGGGTGGGAAGTGCACTTAAAAAGTGGGTGGGAGGCTCTCAAAATAGAGAGTATAGTTAAGCTCCCTCCCACCCAGGCCTAAAACCAAGGTGGGTGGGAATTCAAGTACCCAGTCTAGTACAACTGGACTGGTTTGTATCGGGATGGGAGGTTAGAGCTTTATATTCAGGTCGGTGATTGAAAAAGGGATTCGTCCAGCAGGTATCACTGGTGCTATAGTCGTCCATACATCACTGGTAAATCCTTTCTCCATACAGTTCTCCATACAGAAAGCAAATGCATCCAAAGGTGATTCAACAGGCATCGCTAGCCTTTTATTTTAAAGGGGTATTCCATCCCTTTTAAAATAGAGAGGTGAATCAGACCAATTCTTTTCGTCCTACCCATACCCAGGTGACCGGGGAAGGAAGTGGGAGAAGGAAGAGGGTGAGTAACTATTCAGTTTAGTTTAGTTTAGAGCGCTCGCTCATTTAAACCTACTTATTTAAGATATGGATATGGATATTATCGGGGGCTGGGCCCAATCAGCACTCGCCACTACTATTCCTCTTCTCTTCAGATGTTTAGATATAATCGTTTTCGAATATGGGTCTTGTCCAAGGAGCCGCTAGCTCGCCTCCCTGCCAAATAAAACTGAGTAAAGCCATTTAAAATAGAGAGGTCAATCGAACGGAGAAACCGATCGGAGCATATATCTTTGCCCTATGATTTTAAAGCCCCATGGCCTTTCGCTCTCGGAACCCTTTTGGGTTCGGGGGGGGAAGGTCTGAGATCCGAAAGCAATCTCAGCTTCATAGCTAACCTTAAATAAGGATAGAGAGGTTCGAGTGATCCTTCAGGCTCGGAAATGATTGATAGATTAAAGGTTCAGGGCACATTAAACAAGTTGAGTGACAACTAGATTAAAAGGTTGAGCCACACCCAGATTAAAATGTTGAGGGATTTATTATTCATGATAGATTTATATCCCTTACAACAATATTAAACGGGTAGAGCCAGCTAGATTAAACTTGTAGAGACAACAAGATTAAACTGCTAGAGACAACAAGATTAAACTGCTAGAGACAACAAGATTAAACTGCTAGAGACAACAAGATTAGACAGGTAGAGGTATTTACTCTTTTATGATAGATTTATATAGGGCCACTTATTTATTATAGAAATATATAGGTCGAGGGATTATAGAAGCCTCACTACCTTAAATCGATTATATACGTATTTAGAAGGATGGGTAGGCCTCCCTTTCAAAGACAAATATTAGTATTGGACAGTAAGAAAGGCATCAGAAACCCCGTATTTTCTCATGTTCAACCAATTCTACTCTAAAGCATCGACGAAAAGTTACCATTTCTCTGTTTGATATAGCATCAAAAGTGACTCAAGCTATTTTCACTCTAAAGCATCAAATGAAATGGCTATTTTTTCTTGTCCATATATTTGGAAAAGTGACTCAACCCAATTTACTTCATGATCCGAGTCTACAAGTTGCCAATTGGTTGTTGGATATAACTGGAAAAGTGACTCAACCTCATTCTAGGAAGGAAGGGTCAGATTGGAGTCCTCATTTTAACATGATCCAAATAATACTTAACCAATATCAATTTCCTCCAACTTGAATTGCAACTTCCTCCAATTGATTTTGAAGAGCGACTGACTGGACCTTCAAGAGAACAATTATCATTAATGAGGGCTTGTCGCTAATACCTATTACTACTGGCCTCTTGCCATCTATCCCGATTCGCTTACCCCTCTCTATTGGGAATATTCAACCTCTTCTTTATAAGTGAAGAGGAACTTTATAAGACCCGGAAAAGGCCGCCTTATTCGATTCTTTGCGGCCGGCAGGCATCGCACGGATTGAGGAAGTATGGGCACGGAGAAGGGTTCACTGCTACGGAATCAATAGTAACGGCCTTTATTTGGGTATAGGTATAGGTATGCACTCGACCTCAAAAAGAGCCGGGCTCTTAAGGAGAGCTTAGTCCGCTGTCGCTCTTCCTCCCCCTTAAGAGTGAGGCCCTTGCCCCGGATCTTTGCTTTTCAAAGTAGTCGTTTTTTCGTTCAAGAAGAATCATGTGGAAGTTCTACCGTACTTGATCGTTCCATGGTGTAATTCTGACAAGTGGAAATTGATGAGTAGGGGGTGACCGATCCTCCGGTAGGACCGAACCAATTAAAGCCCTCTATTTCAAAAGGGGGCAACTTCTCTATTTTAAGGGTCGATCCCCTACGGACTCACCGGAATCACCCACTTCCTCTTGTTCGGACCTTAAGCTGATCGTCCAATTCTTTTGATCCCGCCTTCACAACCAGGGAAGAATCATTGCTCAACTCTAAAGGCTTTTAAGGTCGAAAGGCTTAAGACCATGGACCTCTACCCAGTGATCGGTGAGTAAGCGGGTAGAGCACTTTACCAATAGAATAAAGTTTAGGTACGGATATAGCTTTTAGTTTTAAGGATGGAGAGGGCGCCCTCTCAATCTTAAGCCCTCGACCGCTCTCTATCCATAATCTTGAGAGGGGAATTCCAGCCATGCATGGTGCACCCCTGATCTATGGAATATCTTGGCGAGCCCATTCAAAAATATTCCCCGGCTCGAGGTCAGAGATCGATGGGTCACTGCATATCCCCGATCCTCCGCTTCTCAGTGTAAGATACTACCAAAATATTTTTGAGCATGTTTGGTTCCATGTTGGATTGCCGAGTAGGAGGAGGGGCATTGTCATATTTGATTAATGCCCTTCCCAATTCCTCTCCAATAAGTTCCCACTAATTAGAGATATGTGGTTGGCTTTTCTATCCCCCTGTAGTCAGGGATTTCTATAGATCCCATTGTTTGTGATCGAGGGGAAGCCTTCTCCATCGATTCAAGAGAGAGCTAGTTTATGATGACCAATCACACAGGGGAAGTTGGTACTGGTGAAGGGGCATCAAATTTGGGATTGGAGATGATACTTGGTTTTCTTCGATTCCAACCCTTCCCAATTAGAGAAATCACTACCTCAAACCTTGGCTTTTGATATCAGGTACCTCTAATGAATGGTAGGGGCGAATAAACTGATCCAACTAAAGAGGTTGATAGGTTTCATGCATCATGTGAGTGGTTTCAATGTGGGCCTTCAAGTTGTCCCTTTCTAGATGGATTGCATGCAGGTTTTTGTGCATGCAGGAGAGTTGTTTCACCGTATACAAGCTAGTGTGCTCTTATATTTTCAAAGGTCAGCTAAAAGTACCTAGGGGGCTTGACTATTGTGCCTCCAAGCATTATTATACAGTGGCCTAAGCAGCCCCATAATACTGATTATATTTTTCAAGTGGTTGCTAATTTAACTTACAGGAATAAGAATTATTGATATCGCTAGACAAAGGATAAAATATAGGATCAACCATCAAATAAGATAAGTACCTTAATTATTATTTAGGATATTTGTTGATTGTATTCTATTTCTAATATAAAAACCTAGATTTTATTTAAAATAAATATAGTTAATTGATTTCTTGGTATTTAAAATATAAAAAACATGTAGTGTGCACTTAGGATTAATCCTATTTGTGCATCTTCTCTTGAGCCTTTGCTTGAAGGTTTTCTATCTTAGAACACTAGGGCTAGAAAATCATTCAAAGAAAGAATTATTCTAGGGTTATCTCTTTTCTTCTTGCATATTGTATTTTTTCATTGTCCTTTATCTTTCATAGCATAGATCTAGAAAGTCCAAATATAGGTGATTTTCTTGAATCAAATACATCAAACATTCTTGAAAACTAGAGCACTTGGAGTGAGTCCTTAAACCATTCTTGGTGAAGCCTTCCCCCATCTTTTACATTGAGTGTAGAGAACAACATAGCCCCCGTGATTCACCTCAAGGCTCTCTCTCTTACGGATCCAACCTTGAGAATAATACACGGTAGGGTAATTTTTCCCTCTACATCTTCGATGAACGTGATGTGAACACCTCCTTTTTATTTTAAAACTTTAATAAAGATCATTAATTCTATGTGTTATATTAGAAAATATTAAAAATATAATATCTTGTGCTTGTTTTCATTGGTCTTAGTTCCTTCCTTTTTTCCCTAGTCCTTCTCTCTTATTCCCAATGGCTTCCAACCTTGGGAATGGATGAAGGCTTTTTAGGTTTGATGAGATTTTTCAAGAGAATGATCAAATTGATAAATAAATTTATAATATTGAAGAAGAAGAGGTTGATAATAGTCTTGATCCTATTAAGGGCCCTAATGGGAACCTTATCTTCAAATATTTCAAGCATGTGTGGACCTTTTACAAGCATCATAAGCATGCTTTGGATGTAGCTTTAGAGGAAGAAACCCAACTCAAGGAAGTTAGACCACATCCTTATAACTCCTTGAGTGAATTCTTGAATCACGATAATCTTGTTTATCATCCAACTTATGCCACTATTGTAACCACCAACATTGGAAGAAATTTGCAAGTCCCTCCAACTAGTAGTGTCATTCAAAATTATTTTCAATTTCTTCCTCAATATTCTTGTCTCACCACTATTGCCTTTATTCTATAAAATTTTAGTTATCCTCTTCAACATTATGCCATGTACCACAATAGGTATCAATATGTCCAACACCCCTCCCTTAGGTAATATGGGGACATTGCATAACATTAATCTATAAGTGCAAAATTTAATAAATATGGTAAACAGTTGGTTTCAAAAGTTGAGATGATTCATCCTTCAAGTTTTACTTATAGTTATAATAAAATATGTAATCAACCATTGGATCCTATTGTTGTTGTAAAGCATTATCCTAAGAATTTTCCTATGTGATCTGATTGAACACTTGAGAATATTTAGAACAACATGTCATGATCTCATATATGATGACATGTTGTTGCTAAAAATATTTTCTAAGAGTCTTGGTGGAATGGCATTAGAGTGGTACTATTGATTACCTCATTACTCCTTAAAGAATTTTGAGAAAAAATGGAATTATTTGTTCTATAGTTTGGTTCCTATATTGAAAAGGAAGTAACAATGAAAATGTTTATAGTTTAAAATAAGGTAAAGAGAATTTTTTTTCAAAATTCTTGGCCATTTGGAGAAGTTTAGTTGGACGCTTGAGATATATTTTACCTCCAACATATATGCTTGAGATATTTATTGGTAATTTACAAAAACAATTATCTCATGCACTATAAACTACTACTATCACATATTTTGATCAATTATTTGATTTATAAAAAAAAGTAGAACAAGTTCTTATCAGAAGAGGCATGCTCAAGGTTAAAGAGGATAAATGCTCAACATAATAATAAGAACATAAGAGGTTATGGTGGAATAGATATTAGTCCTTTTAATAATGTTTCTAACAACCTACAAAATATAATACTTCAAAAACCTCCACAAAGGAATTTCACAAAGCTTAATATGTCTATGGAAGTAGTTTTGAAATAACTTCTAGAAACCAACGCAACAGAGTTGCCTCCCATAATATAACCATATACTACAACTAATTGGTACAAGGCAGGTCAGAATTGTGCATATCACAGAGTAGGACACTGGATAAATTCTTGTAGGAAGTTGAAGCATGTGGTCCAATATTTGATTGATGCAAGACGTCTTGATATAGGAAATTATCAATATTTAATTAGTAAAAAAAAAATACTATTAACTATAATGTACCAAAGGTAGCTAATCAATTTTATTACAAAAATATACCACATAATTATGATAACAATATGATTTACATGATAACAACTACTTTCGAATAACAGGGGCAGAATCGACAGATCCAACGATATCAATAGGAGATGAGTTTTTCAGCAAATATTTCCCTCTTAGAACTTTTGCAAAATTCTCCTACTCATGGAGAAGCCTTAATAAATATTCTAAAATAATAATCTATCCCTCAAGATATTTCTTCTAATGATATGGCTAATATTGTAGGTTCTCTTGAGATACATCATCTCACATTTTAGGATTCTAATATTTCTTTCTTGAACTTGCAATAAGATTATTTTCTTTACATTGCCACATTTACTGGGGATACCTTTATCAATATATTTATGATTAATAATAGTTCTTCTCTTAATATATGCACATATAATTTCTTTCAAAAGTTTGGATTAAAAGAGGAAGATTTAACTAAATTCGGTGATATCATTAAAACTTTCAACAACTAGTCCCAAGATGCTTGTAGTACCATATCACTTCCCCTTAAAGTTGGACCTAAGATTTTAGATATATTGTTCTATGTGGTATATTTCCTAGCATATTTTAATCTTCTTATGGGATGTCCTTGGATCCATGCAATGAAGGTTGTCCCTTTTACCTTTCATCAATGTCTAAAATTTGAATTTAAGAACCAACTTGTTTCTATATTGGGTGATCCTCATCCATTTGAATTTTTTTCACTAGATGATCTAGATCAGTTTCATTCATCAAAATCCTTATCTAACAAAACTAAGCAATTCAAAATTTTTTATAAGGACTCACCAATCAATATCTCATCATAGGATCAAGTAAAATTTTCTTGTCAATAATCTCTCTTAGATGAATCTCATCAAGTCTTAGAGTGGAGTGTTGAGGATGAGGGACCACCCTATCCTTTATAAATAATAAACCCTGAGCAGTATGACAAATATGAGGATGCACATTAGAATGATATTTGCTCTAATGGGTCTATCCTTTGCACTACATAGCTTGAGTTTTCTAGTTCTCAAGTGCACTTTGGTTCTATGTATCCTGATGATCTTGAGCGATTAGGAGTGATTCCTACCCTACATCATCTTGAGGATGAGTTATCCATTCTTATTAAGGAGATCATAGATGTAAACAATTGGAGCCAAAATTGACTCAACATCTGAAATCCTCAATTTTAAAATTTTTGGTTTCAACAAAATTAGAAAAATTTGCTAGCCTCTATTGCATTCTCATATGAATAGTTGACTTCCATATGTTTGATTTATGAACTTAACCTTAGCAATTTTTGGATTACTTTTATAGCCATTTTTCTATCCTAAAAAGAATCTATAAAGGTCAAATTAAATAAGTATCCACTACCAAGGTCAAACCATTAAAATACCCAAATTTTCAAAGTAATGTTTTGATCCATGAATTTAATGTCAGCCTTCCTTTTAAAAATAATAATCATAACTTGCAGACCTAAATCAAAATAATAAACCCCTAAGTCCCAATGTATCTAGAATTATTAATAAAACCTTTGGACCCAAGTTCACCTTTAGCCTAACTAAATATAAATAAAACCATTTAAGAGGCAAGTCAACCAAAATGGCCCAAAGTATGAGAACCCAAGGTCTTAAGTGAAATGCTATTTTTTCAAAGGTATGCATCCCCCTTGCATTAAATATTGAGAACCATGATCAAATCTAAGGGCAACACTTCATCGAGGTGAAATAAAGCACTCGATTTAATAAGACAAATATTTAAATCATTGTGGTCTAAATTTTTAAAGCCTAAGTATAGGGGTAATTGCTTTAATTAAGCATTGAACTATTTCAATAGATCCAAGGGCAGCGCTTGATTATGATTTAATTGGACGACCACACCCTCTTAAAAATTCATAAAGTTACCATAAAAAGGGTTAAAGACCAAAATATTAATTAGAGCTTTTAATTAAGATTAGTGAGGGCCTCATTTATTAGTTAATTCCATATTTTTTCACTAAATCAAATGTTAAAAAGAAAATCCCCTTGGTAACTAAACCCATAGGTTGGTAAAAATCAATGATAGCATCGATCCCCATAAAAATCTGACAGCAACACTCAAGTCAAAGTCCAAAAAATAGAATGGTAAAAATATCAGGTAACATGGAGTTAAATCTAGAATTAATCATGCATTAGTGAGGGCCATAATATGTTATTAATTACCCCCTTTCAACTTAATCAAAGATTATAAAAATAAACTAATGCATCCCTTTTTCGTTTATCAAACTTGCAGGTTACAATATATCAATAAACACACTTCATCAAAGAGAAATCGAATGGATGCGCTCGATTTAATAATTCAAATACTTAAATCACTATGGTCTAAAGTTCAAAAGCCTAGGTACAATGGTCATGAAAGATCCACGGCTATGCTCGTTCGATAATTGATCCAACGAACATGCTTTTACCACAAATTACCAAGGATAGTTGAAGGATTGAAATAAGATTATGTTTAAAATATGCACAAATACAAAGGAGATCAATGAATGTGCTCTCTCTTGAAATGATCTGATGGTAGCACTTGCTTTAGATAAACACAGATAAATTGAACGATAAGACCAAATCAACACTTGATTAGTCAAATTAATCATGTTTAGCAAGGGCCCTAACACATTACTAATTATCCCCCATTCGCTTAATCAAGGTTAATAAAAATCAAAAGCATGCGCCTTTCAGCTACTAACCTTGTAGGTCAAATTCAATCAATGTTCGTGATCAATAATTTATACCAATCCAATGGTAGCGCTTAAAACAATTCATCTAGTGAATCAGAGCCCCAAACTGAGTTGAACCAAGTTGTATCTCACAAATTACAGATCAACGGTAGCACTCAAAACTGATCGAATCTGATGATCATGCTTTAAGCAAAAGAATTAAAATAATATAGAGCACACACCATAGGTTAATCTGATGGAGGTGCTTAAGCCCGCTTAGATACAACGACCGCATCTTATCGAAAGTGATCAATATTTAACAAGGTGGTCGCCAATAGAATGATGGTCAAAATAAATCAATGGTAGCACTCGATCTAGCCTAGATCCAATGGTAGTTCTATTTTGAAATGAATTACAAACTTAATGGAAATCAATGGTGGTGCTTCAATTCACCTAGATCTAACAACCATGAGTTAATCAAGGTCACATAAAAGACCTGAGGAAGCACATGCCAAATATGACGATCATTCTCATTTGAATTAAAGATCCAACGATTGTGTCTTATTGATAACACATCGTATAAAGACAAATTATGATCTGAAGGTAGTAATCAATTGAAGAAGATCTAATGGCAACAAAGCAAAGAAATCAACGGTAGCGCTTGATCACTAGTTAATCCTATGATAGTGCTTCATCATGTTAAGATCTAGTGATCATGCTCAAATGCAACCTGATCCTATGGCTATGATCCCACAAATCCATAAAAGGTTGATGATTCAAAGAGCTAAATACAATCAATGGTCACACTCATTTTATATGAAGATCCAATAGTGGCACTTTATTAGAGCAAACACCCATTAAAAAGAGTACAATTATGACCTAATTGGATGGTCATGCTCTATCCAACTAGATCCGATAATGGTGCTTGGATTAAAGAATATGAGCAAGATCAAAATGGTCATTGACTAAGTAATATTTGACCAAGATCATACGACCACGTTTATCCCCAATTTAATCCAACAACTGTGATTACTTGTGACCATCAAAAGAAAATGAAGTCTAATAAAAGGCGTATGGATCTATAGGATATAATTATAGTGGTGAATCCTGACCAGATCTGACGGTTGCACATGACCAATTTTCTTGGACGTTAAGAGACATATATTATCTCGCAAGTAGAAAATTAATTAAGGTTAAGAAGTCTAACCAGGTTGGTAATGACCCCCGCTCCTTAGTAAACACTAGTATAGGTTTGGATAATCGGATGAATGCACAAAATCATGTATTCAATCAAACGATGAGCCACTAGCAAGGTAAGCAAGTCATTAAGGTGTGAGCATTAACCAAAGGTTAGTATTTTTCTAATAATTATTATTATCCATTAATAAATTAATATTAAACAAAGGATGAAAGTCTTAATTCAATGATTATTTTTTGAATATGAAATTTACTAACCAATAAAAGGTAGAATATCTTCTATATTGTGCATGACCACCATTGACATGTATCCTCCATATTATAGAGCTAACATTCTTGCACATCCAAAAGCATCAAACGTAGGTATACAATGTGAATCCCATCCAATGGCCATCATGAGTTGATGGATCCAATGGGCACATACCTCAATAACCAAATTTTATGATATATCCCCAAAATGATCGCCACCTTGTTAATGATGTAACTATTTTCAAAGCTATATCCCTTTCAAGACAAAAAAGGTAGAACATTTTCTCATGAAAAGACACCATCACCATGTTTGTGTTTCCACATCAAAGGTAGGATCAGTTTGGTAACTAGTAGGGAAACTACGAATGATTACGAGTACATAGATCAAAGTCCCTGTAGATATGCAATATGAGGAAAGCCACCTACCATAATTATCCGATATTATAAAGTGATACTTTGGAAAATATCCATTGGTGAATTTGAAAATGCAGTTAGTGATGCTTATTAATTACAAGTTATGTGATGACAGTGAACCCACTTCACCATCAAGTATTTAAAATTGCAATTTCAAATGACCTTACCACCCTAGTAATATTGATCAAAGAACTGGTTTGAAAGAGCATAAAGTGAACAGAGACTTAATAATTTCATTTTAGTGAGCTATAATAATCACTGAGAGTGAGATGGAGGCTTGGGGAACTACTTTCATACCCAAATACATAGAAGAAGTGGTAAGGTTTGTCATAGACCAATTGCCATATGTTAAGCACCATGGACCAGCTTTTCTTAGGAGTACAATGTATGATTTTACACAAAAAAGTGGTCTTGACAAAAAGCTCACTCCCAGAAAGTAGTATGAAATTAAAAATACTTGTATCCATAGTTTTTCTCACACAATAGAGAATGATCACAAATCCCCTTGGTTTCTAGCAGATCTATTTCACAAAGCGAGGATACTGCAACATAAGGGTTTTCCTAGGAGTATTAGGTGGACCAATACTCTAGGAAAGTTGATATGTGCAAGGGTATACGACTCCTCCGACTTACTAGCCTGGTTAGCCATGGTGTATGATGTGAAAACTAGGACATTTCAAGACAATACAAATGGACTAGTGTTCAGTATCGTAGCTAAACACAGTACGCAAGTCTTCAAACTGGCACCCTCTAATACTCAATTGGTTAAATAGGTAATTGAAAGGTAGTCTCGAATGTTACCAAATTTAGATATTTTTAAATAATTTTTTGAAGAGAATGAGAAAATAATTGATAAGTTTCCCATAAAAAATTGCTTGCAAACCATGGGTTTGAGACTTCTGTGATATGGCTAACATCATTTTAGAAGTACAAGACCTCAGTGTAGTAGGTAGGAAAGTGTCACATTTAGTAGCATAGAGTAACCAGGAAATGGGCACCCCAATTTATGCCTGGGAACAAGAATTAAGTGATCAAATGCACTCATAGTTGTTAGAATTAAAGGAAGTTGTTTTGAAACAAAGACAAGAGATGTTTGTTTTTCTAACTACTCCATCCTCATACACTTGCTAGTGGGACAATTAGGAGAGGAAATTCGAAAGAGAGTTGGGGCTATTGAGAGTCCTTACGTCTAGACCAATTTTTGGAGGATACACGAAGGTCGTACTCACATGGGTTGGTTTTGTAATATTTTCATAATTGAAATTCATTGGATTCTAACTGGTTTCCTCCCTAAGAGACTAGAGCCTGGGGTAAAATATTTTATAAAGAAAAAATACATAGGAGATTATTTCTTCTCTGATGGATTCACATATATTCGGCTCTATGGAGCTAATATTCTCCCTAAAATGTTGCCTATGTATTATCCCTTATCTCTCTCTACCCTAGAGCTATGCAGATAGGTGTCTGAAGAGGCTAAAATGATACTTGTGAAGAAGCATGATAGAGTTCCATGGCTCAGTGTCCCTTGTAAGCTTAGAAGTTATATATTTATAGGATATCCAACTTTACTCAAAGGGATGTATGATTTAGATCTCATGGATTTTGAAGAGATAACTTAGATACCTTATGATCCAAATAAGAAGTACAAGAGGTTAATGAAAAATCATGATTACACCTAGGTCAAGCACACGAGATATGCTTATGAAGAAGAATTATTAAATGCTATAGAAAAGGGAAAATATTTGAATATGGTATGGGATAAGTATCCCATCAAAGAAATGGGCAATTCACAAGTTCAAAAACCCTATGATTTCCTTTAGTGGAATCTTTAGCTCCCCTCGTACTAGAATCCACCCAGGCAATTAGAGAAGACCCGTTATTAGAATTAATAGAATATTAGGGTATTAATCATATGGAAATCATTGTGAGATCTATAGATGTTGTAGAATAATAGGTATGAACCCATGAAGATACTTGCATCATAATAGATGTAATACACAACACTTCCCAAGAGGTCTCTAAAAGCTATAGTTCCTATTTATAGCTAGCTATTAGCAGTGACCAGTGTGAGGAAGTTAGCTCCTAAAGCCATTCCTAGCTCTTTGAATATAAAATACAAGGAGATAAAAATTCCATTAGTAATACAGATGAACATGAGAAGAGTAGGTGGATTTGGAGGTATCTTCAAAGATATTAGAGTTAAGAAACAAATAGTTTTATCTACTCCAAGAACAAAGAAACCTAGACTGCCACTACCCTCCATGAATGTTGTATTGGAAATATTTGAAGAAAAAACAAATTTTAGTGCTACCAAGGAGCATGAGCTACAAGTAGTAGTAGGAATTGGAGGCAAGGGAGATGATTCTATAGTTGGAGTAGAAATAGAGACTCTTAGAATGGATATGAAAAAGCTACACATACCTACCCTACAAGATCCTACTATTATCAAAGTTGATGAGAGAATTGGAGGAATGTCAATACATGGAAAAGAAGGTGATATGGTCAGAGTAGCTAAAGTAGTACAAGAGCAAACTTTGGACCATCTGCATCAGAGCAATATAAAATTGATAAGCCAACTAGGAACAAGTGATAAAGAAAAAGAAGAGATGTAAACTTTAATAAATAAACTAAAAGAAGAATTGTCATAGAAGAACACCACAACAACTCAATCCCCCTTGGTGGTGAAAATATTCAATTATATGTACTATTTGAATACCATAAAATGGGATATATCTCTTAAAATTTGGAACAATATCAATGGGATCAATGAGATGTTTAGACAAATTAGGGTGATTCGAGTTACTACTCAAGAAATGGAAAGCCTAATCTATCAAAAGAAAAAAGAATTTGAAGTCATTCACCCTACCCTTGACTTAATGTCAGAATATTTCAAAGAGATGCAAAATCAAGAAGTGTTGTTAAATGATGGGACTGAAATCAAGTGTAATATCGAATTCATGAAGGCAACTATGTTTAGATCAAACATGGAAAGGTGGCTCAATAGTGTTGCAAAAATTTTTAGTCTATTGCATGACATAATAGAGAAATTGGTAGATATTGGATTATCATTGGTGGAATTCTCAAAAATTGCCAGTACAAAAGAGCTCGTTAAACACAAAATAGAAGAATTTTATTATGATCCTGATCATGAGTCAAAAATGACCATACAAACTACTTTCTTATTAAATATTGTGGATATGTTGATCACCCAATGTAAAAAGTAAAAAAATTTATTAGCATATCGAAAAACAAGTTTCTATAGGAAATGGATATGTTAATATTTTCTATAACTTTCAATATTGATGCCTGGAGGATGATTGGAAAGAAAATTAGATGGTTACAAAAATGCTAAAAGGGATAATAAATTAAAATATGCAGCCTTCAACTAGAAATGAGCTCACCCCCTAGATATGAAGGTCAATCAGATAATCAGGAAGAAATAGAAAAAGGGGGAACCGAGGATGGAAAAATAGATGAGGGAGACCCTCAATGCACTGATATCACCAATTGAACAAATTAGAACAAATAGGGCCAAATAAAAGTGTACAACATGAATAAAAGAGATAGTGGAAGTCAGATATACCCATTATGAAGGAAAAATCATATTGTGACAAGTGTAGGGCCAAAATCAGGCCAAGAATAACATATTCAAGAACCAAAAGCTATAAAGGGAAGCATTCGTGGTCATAATCAATATCAAGCATCTAGAGATAGCAATTTTTCTAAGAGGTATACTTGAGTGCCCATTTGAGTTGTTTTGTTGTATTCCCCTTGTGTCTATTTTTCTTTGTCATCCTTCATTCTTCCCTTTGCTATACATGTTTTGATAATGTTGTGTTTGAAGAGCAGAGAATATTTCTAGTCTTTCTGAGCTTGGAGTCCATAGATTCTCCTTGGTAATTTTTTTGTAAGGAATATTGATGAAGTCTTGTTACATCATTTGAACAAGGCTTTCTCATTGTATTAAAAGCTTTTGACTACAATTTTTAAATGTATTTTTCCAACTCTACATGTAATGTTTACTGAAAAAATTAATACAATTTTGGGTTTCATTTTTATCTTTCTCTTGTCTTCAGTTTTGTTTGTTCCTCATAATAGGTTACAATATTTGAATATGTTGTGAGCATTTCTTTCATTGGTTAAATCTTAAACTGATTATGATATTCAAATGAGTTTAATGGTGTTGATTCTTCTTTTTCCCATTCTTTCTGTTCATGTCATAAATATTGTTAAATTGCTATAACAACCCAATTGGATAGGCATCGGTCTACATAAGGCATAATAATTAAGTTGTCTTTGCTTGGTCAATTTTATATAGATAATGTATAACTAAATCTGGAGCATGTAACACTTGTAAAATCATAATTTTACCATTGGGGTTTCCTTACCCATTTTGTACATTTCTTTTAGCAATATTTGTTAATCGAAATAAAGAGGCAGGTTGAATAGAGCCTATAATAGCTCATTTGTTTCAAACAATTTCTTGTAGTGTGACAATCGAATCCTATGGATGCAAGAAATGGTTCCAATAGTTTTTTGGTGCCATTGTTGTTAGAAAATTAAAAATTTTGATATTATTGAATGAAAGGAGATTTGCTTAAATAGCAAAGGCATATAATCTGATCCATCAGATCATAACAAACTGAGCTAATCTCAACAACACATGTTAGTCTAGTAACAACTTAGGATATAACATTATTCTAACATCCCCCCTTAAGTGGTACTAGGATATACTAACACCCCCCCTTAAGTGATACTAGGAGGTAGTGAAAAATAACAAAACAAAAAACAAGTGGCATATCCACAAGTATGAGTCCCAACAACAAGGCCTGATAAGGTACTCATGTACAATATATCCATAAAAAATATTATGGAGAGATGATGAAAAACACAAGGGAGAAAACCACCTACTAGAATAGAAGAAGAAGAAGAAGAAGGAATATTTGCATAGAGGATGGAGAGGAAGGAATATGTCCTCTTCAACCCTCCCTTACGACAACTTTCATCAAGAAGCCTGTAAAGGATCCATCAAATGTCTCAAAAAAGTAGATACTCATCGCTAAAATTAATGAAACCATAATCCCAGACTGGTGCTTCTGACCCAAATCAAGGCTTTGAGCCATGAAAAATGATCAGTAAAGAAAAAAAATCCTTGAAATCAAAGTGTCTCACAAAAATGAAGATTGTGAAGATATTGTGAAAAGAATTACAAGAATTGCAAGAGATGTCAAAATCGACTCCACAAGTATAAGTAGTGGTTTCCACATATATGAACACAATGGGCTGATAACAAGGTCCACAAAGAGTGGACAAACAACTTACTTAAAGGGAATATAAAAAACAAAGGGTACCAATGTAACTCTTTAATGTGTCCTTATGGTGACCTCCTCATCCTACATGAATGCATGGGTAACCAACCGCTGCAACCACTGGGTGATATAAAGGAGATGACTAGATACGAGGATCACATTAACAAATGTCTGGGAGTGTCGGGTTCAACCAAGAATGCACTCCATGATACAATATTTTGAGGTAAAAAAAAACATAAGTTAAACTACCTCACAATGGAAAATAGACACCACCAATATATTTGTATCAAAAAAATGTTTTTGATGACTATAAATACCCCTATGTTGGGTTACATTTTGACCTTCTATAGGAAAACAAAAATATTCTTCTTCCTCTCAAAAAGGGAACTCGTGAAATGTCCATCAGAATTTAAAAATATCCTCACATGGAATATTCTGAAAACTAAAATACAACATGGTATTTTTTTATAAATTTCTTGTGCAGGAGAAAAAAACATGGGCTAATTTTTGAATATAATGAAAGGTTCAAAAAATCTGAAAAAAAAGCTTAAGTTGGGCCCACATTCACCACTTAAAATAGTTTTACCTAAAAAACTTTATTAAAACCCACAAAATGAAATCATGCCCCTCATTAAAGAGTTTTATAAATAAAATAAAGTTCTTTTATATGTGGTCTCTTCACACCATTAGCAATGATAATCCATGGGTACTCCACCTGTATCCATTCCCACAACAAAGAAAGAATACCCATTCAAATGCCATGACTGGATGATATCCTCATTGATTTGGAATATGATCTAGATGAAAACCCAGAGATCATGGTCGTCTACAATTAAGGTGATCTACCATCAGGATTATTAAGAATACCATCTAAAAATAATGACAAATGGCACTGAATAATGGAGACAAATGACAATATTTTAGAATTTGAACTCAGGCCTAAAAAAAAACCTATGTATCTCTATCAAAATAAAATCATGACTATGTAGATCAAACAACATGGAAAGTACCCATGCATTTCGTGAATGGCAATGCCCATCACCAAAATGTTTCCTATACACGACCATTAAACAACATGAATACTCTAGTGTGAATATTCACCATGAAATTTACACTAGCACTCAGTTTCAATCACATCAACCACTGTTATAGCAACTGCATTATCAAATTTTTGTGATGTATGATTATAGCAGTAAGAGGGTACAACTTTCTTGGTAGGCTTGTTCATGTCGGTTTTTTACCTTTTGGGTGCACTCACGAGCAAAACAAGGTAGCACATTCAGCATGGATGTGCAATAGGGGTGGCATAAATCTTGTTTAATTTGTTTAATAAAACCAAAGCAAGAGTATGTGTGAATGTCAAAGTGGCATCACCTCTCATGGAAAATACTACTATAGGATCAGAAAACTAGATAGAACCACAAACACAGAATTGCATGATAGATCCCTTCAATGTTCAACTAGTACTTAGCTTCTCCTATGAATATTTGACACTAGAAACATGCAACACTTAACTCTAAGAAGCTACAACTCTAAGGGGCTTGACCTCCTTCAGTTTCTAAGCACATCATATTCTAGAATAAATCACAGTGTCTTCTCTCATTCCATCAATGAAAAAAGGTCATAGTTAGCGTGGTGTTTTAAAATTGCTCATATGCCAATGAACCAAGGTAGAAGAATTTAGAGGTAGCATGAGCTAAAAGTAAACCATGAGGCAAAAATAAATCCACAAAGATCTTTTTATAGTCCATCAGAATCGGCCCTGCTATGCCCAGATCTAGTAATGGTGGCAGGATTGTCTTTCTTGACCCTCTACTTGGCCTTGAATTACATCACAAAGTAATGGAACACGAAACTCCTCCACCAAATGAGAATCTCAAAGGGCCTCCATACCACACAAACAATATCCCACCACTGCATCTCCACACAACAACAGGTTACTGAAACAACCTTGCAATTTAGAAATCTCCAATGTTGGCACCACTCTTAGAGAAGAACTTGGGATGCAAATAAATACAAGTGGTACAAAATACAAAGTCGTAGCCACCCTCATTCAACAAGAAAATACATTTATGCCCTTTGCACGTCCATTTCTAGGTTCCCCATTATATATGTTAACAAAAACTTCCCTTTAACCAAAAAATAGCTCACAAATTTAACTAACGACCTTGATTCTAGTCCTAGATGAAATTCACAAACCCTGCACCAATTTCATCTATCCATCAAAAAAATATTCGACGATGAGCACAGTTGTGCCCACTTGGAAAATGGACAAGGGGGAAGCTTCAGATTTGGATGCCTTCAACTTTCAATATCACTATGTATGACAATGTTCCCACTATGCAACATTGCTCAAGATGCTTCTTCCAGTCACTATTTTTTTGTGGCTAACTTGACCTTCTCTACAACAAATATCTCATACACATAAATTTGCAGTTCTAAAAAAATGCCTCAACGGCCACACGGTCCACAAAAAATATTTTCATTTTTCTCATGTCTCTGTCGCCAGTCTATCATGTTTCCATTTTTCAACTTCAGCGTCGGTAACTTCTTTGTAGATATTCTCTTGGAAGGTTCTTAAATCCGTATTTTAGAAAGTAAATCAACACTACTTTGTTCCAAGTCTAGAAAAACAAAGCTCAATTCCTATAGCTCTCAGATTATAAGGTTTTGCCCACTCTTAGTGTCACTAACCATGCAGATCACAACCTCTCAATGATGAGTTCCACTCTTGACTTTTATCGCCACCATGATCCTTCCATGCTTCTCACTGGTCTTAAAAATACATTAGTCTTTGCTCCTAGATCTGGTAGATACATAACCAAACAATCTTACATCATCATCAAGATGGTGCAATTAGTCAAATATGAACGATCTCTCCATTGTAGTGATCGAACAATGCCATAAATAGTATGTCACATAGCCCTTATCAACAGATCGAAACACCACATCCAACATCACAAGAGTAATTGTATCAATAGCATCGATGGCCACGAGTAGAGAAATGACCAGAAAAAACTTCATTTGTTATCATTTCAAATAAAAATATGCCATTTCGACATGTAGAGTGTTGCGATTTATGGCCAATTTTAAAAATATTACCACCATAGAAAATCATTTTATGATGATGACCAGATCTCTCAGGAAGCCTGGTACATGGAGGATACCATTTGCTACACTAACAAAAAAAAACAATAGTAGTAACAGAAGTGAATCACAGATCCATGTCACAACAGATTTCATGGTGGCTTGATCATGCAACATAAGCATCGGGTTTCAGGTCGATGGGCATCCTCCATAACTTCACCATTTGCATAGATCTAACTGCCATGAACAATAAAAAAACATTATTTTTTATTTTATTTTTTTAGCGAACTGATGCGTTCTTTAGTTGGTGCATATTTAAAAAAAAATTGAGTGCCTTCAACTCCAATTATAATAGGTTAAATTTGGATGCCACTGCTCTCTATGTGGACTATCCTGGATTACTATTATTTGGCATGTGTATCCACATATCTATTATAATATTACTCTCCCCACATCATGATCACCACAGGCAATAGATACATAGAACTGACAGATATTAGATTGTGGATTGGGTTCAGGTTTTAAGGTGGGTGCCAAGAAAACAAAATTGTAGTGGCCATTTTTTTGATCGCTCCATCAATCAAGAAATCATAGACACAAAAAAATAAACTCCATTGTACTCCACAACTGGTAAAACAAACTCAGGGCTGATCTGGTCATGAAATGGATTCCATAGAAGTATAACATGGGGTGTTTCCATTTGGTCTTCAACTATGGCATGCTCAACCTTCTGTTGCACGTGCTTGAAGCAATATTGTCTCCTTAAAAATACATTGTCTCAAGCTTCTAAATATATATTGTCTCACACACATTACAGGTATCTGGATCCTCTGCCATCATACTTCATAGCAAAATAAAGGAGATCTAAAAAATCCTCCCGATAAAAAGCCTATTTCTCGATTAAAATGATGCTACAAAACCATGTCTTGCATAGGAGTGAAATCAAATTTGTAAATAACTATATAATGTCTTCTCACACGTTTTCCATATGTGTTGTGTGGATGTCTTAATAACACAATATTCACGATGGAAAGGATATAGATATAGGCTTCATAGATAATCTACCACTGGATGATATTTCGATAAAGAAGGAATCAATAAAGACAAAAAACAATCTTGCTCCAAAATGAAATCAAACTCACCATATATAATTGTAATTCACCTAGCTTAGATATGGATGCACCAAGAATAGGAGAAAAAAATATGTCCGCTCTATGTTTGCAGTGACCTCTTGTTCTTCCACCACATCAAGAGATAAGCAGACCTACATTCGGTGCCTACGCACAAGAAAACCTCCTAGGATTGAATCTGATGATCAGTGCCATATTTTTTTGAGGCACTACATGAAAATATAGAAGAAAAAAACTAGTCTACTAAACTATATGAACATTGCCTTTCAAACCATAAACTATAAATGGATTGGTAGTGGTTCCTTCTTCTGTGGTTTTGGCATTTTCCATGTGCTACTTATCTCCAATTCTTTGCAACCAAAAAAATATTCAACCAGATCTACCACCCACCAAATGTTCCAGAAGAACACTAGATAAAAAATGTAGAATATTGCTGCCACTACAATAAAAACTTGTGTACGGATGCAAGGAAGATCACCCTCATCACACAAAAAAATAGCAAGGATAACTATATTCACTTGGGATTCAAAACCCTCGAGCAATTTGAAAGAGCTCTTCAATGCTACCAGATATGAATGGTTAAAAAAATCCATCTAAAATCACCATTAAAAAATGGTTAAAATTTGTCATAGCCATTTTCTCAAGTAGAAGAGGTACAATGGGCACACCAGCCCAAAGGACATAAAAGTGCTATCTCACAAAAACAACGGTAAAATCTGAAACATGTTGCAGAATATGAAGATGAAAAATCATTCACATAATAAGAACAATATGCCAACTATGATCTTCCACTCTGAACTCTCATCGACAATGATCATATCATTCTGTAAACCCAGATCTACAGTATAAGACTACAAATCCATAGAAAACTAAAAAACTAAAAAAAAATGACCTCCCCAAAAAACATTAACCATCTGGTTTATGATCCATCAAAATATAAAGAGCATACTCCCTTGGTTAAAAAAAATAGGGGGGAAGAAAAGAGAGGGGGATTTCCATGAGGGAAATCCCCCATGAGAAAATGCTCCTCGGGATAACAAGGTAGAGAATGCCTGCTATGATACCATGTTAGAAAAGTAAAATACCTGATATTATTGAATGAAAGGAGCCTTGTTTAAATAACAAATATATACAATCTGATCCATCGGATCATAACAAATTGAGCTAATCTCAGGCACACATATTATCCTAGTAACAACTTAGGATATAATATTATTCTAACGGTTGCTAGGAATGACTTATTAATTAGATGATTTATATTTTTAAAAAGCTTTCTTTCAAACGAATATATTTTAATTGACGAGTGGACAATAGGAATAAAGAACCTACATCTTGATTCTTATGAACTTTTATGTTCTTTATTTTATTTAGACCATAGTTTTTAATTGTGTTTTGAAGTGTTTTTACGTTTCTTGATTTTCTTGAATTTCCTACAAGAACCATTCCCTATGAGTCTAAGAGTTAAAAATCAAGTAATATTGACTATACATTATATTCTTTATGCACTACCCATGCTAGAGACTATATCTTGATGAATCCAAAAATCAAAAATCAAGGAGGAAAGAGCAGAATATGGTTGCGCACACTAGGAGAAGTAGTAAGGAGCTATTCCTAGAATTCGAGAACCTTGAGGTACTTACCTATAATCAAAGAATTCTACTTATTAAGAATACAGTGCATGAAAGTAAATCTTATCCTATAATTAGGAGATACATAAGAAAAAATAAATATCATAATACTATTGTTGTTGATATCTCTATAAATGAAATTTTGAATTTTAATATAGAAGATACATGTGATTATTCTCATTGTCCTACTAACAATAATAATGTGGTAGATAATCCATTAGATTATATTCAGGCTGCCTAGACCCAAATCCTTGTAGGCACTACTGCTATATATTTAAATCTCATCACACCTACAGTAATAATGGCTCAAGAAAATCAACAAAATCAAAACAATGTTCATATGTGGAGAACCAATAAATAGTTGTCTTTTACCTGCAGATCAAAATGCCTTACCTATTAAAGCCCAAAAATACCTTCCCAATTTTATAGGAAATGATGTAGTAACTGGAGAGAATCATATCAAAAAAATTGTATCCAATGGATAGCCTAGAGGTTGAGCATGAAGATGTAGTCTTAAGATTATTCTTGTAAACTTTAGAAAAAGATGCTAGGGAGTGGTTCAATTCTCTCTCTGAAAATGATATCCCAAATTTCACTAAGATGGAATTTGTTTTCTAAATAAATACGAAGAAAGGAAAAATGAACAATATATGTTAACTAAGTTAGCCACTATGAAGAAAAAGGAAAATGAGGCTGTTAGTGATTTTAACATAAGATTTTAAAATAACAGAAACAAAATCCCTACAAACCTTAAGCATAGTGATATTCATTCAATTTGTTTCTATAAAAATACTTTTTAAGGGGAGTTTAACTATGAGTTAACGCAAGAACAAACCACCACCATTGATATTTTTATGGAAAAGGCAATGGATATAAAAATAAATATGCTTGATAGTGGTAAGATGAATTCTTACTCTTTGGAAGTCAATCTACCTTAAGGAAAGCCTAAAAGGGTATAATTTGATATACAAAGAAGAACTGATATAGATCCAATGGAAAAACTAACTAATCAAATGGTTGAGATGTTCAATACCATGAACAATAGATTAGCAAGAATTGAGAGAAACAATAGTAATAATGGTAAGACACCACAAACAGAATTGCCATATGTTGATAATCGCCCTCCATTTACAAAAAATTTCAATAGAAATTGGGGAAAAAACAATGACCTTGAAAGAGGAAATATGATTAGGAATAATTGAAACAATAACTGTAAAAATAGAGAATATGATAGAGATCATAATAGTTTTCCTAACCCTATACCATATACCAACATAGTAGAAGGTTTTCCCTCTTTTTGCTCTACCTATGATGCACCTCATAACCCTAATGCATGTGGAATACACTTAAGTGATCAGCGCAATGTAGATTTACATGATGATTGAGAGGAGGACATAAGAATAAATGCCTATTGGTTTCTAGAATATGGGTCCATAGAAAGGTTGTTCGAAGAAAATATGAACAAGTATTCTTCAAATCATCATTATCAATTTTTTGTAGCTAAAGGAACTAAGATATTGCAAAAACCACATGATCAAGATATGACAAAATGAAGCAAGGGAAACTAATCCCCACTGCTAAGGAAGTGGAAGAATTAGAAGGTATCGATACTCTAATTTTAAGAAACAAAACTATCCCTAACAAAACAGAAAAAGCTTCAACAAGTGAAATTGGAAAACAAAATTTCACAAATAAAAATATCAGTAAAGAGAAAACTTATAAAACTCCAAAAATATTATTCCTAATGTAATAGAATTAGAAGATAAAACATCCAAAGAAGAAAGCAATAGACCACTAGATACAAAAAAGATAGAATTTTATGTTGGGTTAGAACTCAATAAACAAAAATTTAACATCACATTTGGAGAGCTTATAATTTTTTAGCAATAAAGAGAACAAGTCTGCAGAGCATTTGGACTAGTGGAACAAAAATAAGAACCAACTCACCATGCTGCTAGACAAAATCAAAATGATACAAGATCACCATACCCTCCTATGTATCATTAAGGTATAATTTAGATTAAGGAGAAAGGTATGTGATTCATAATTGTATGCTAGATAGTGGAGCCTCACATAATATCATGCCCAAATTAATAGCTGACCAAATGGGATTAATCTGTACAAGAGATTATGCCCCTATTTTTGTAATGGATAGCATACAAATTCCTTGTGTAGGGGTGATAAGTGGATTGTTGGTTTTTTTGGACCAACACCCAAAAAATGGCATATTAATGGACGTTGCAGTAGTTTATGTTGATCCTTTCTTATCACTATTACTCAATATACAATGGGTAGAATAATTTGGAGGTTCAATCCATTTGGATTGGTCCTATGCTACTATCCCAATGACATATAAAGAAAATGTGATCTAACGAAGGGAACCACTTAACAAACACTCTGTAGAGTTAATTCAAATATATGAAACCATGATAATTTTGGTGAATTTTATGGAAGAAAAAGGGATGGAAGTTTACTCCATATGGCACAACCCATTTCTGGTGGAAGTACCAGAAGCAAAGGATATGGATCCAAAAGTTATGAAAATGGTAGATGCTGAATCAGATAGAGTATTAACTTGATAAATGTGGACCATTTATTTTGATGGAGCTAAGTCCCAATCTAGAGCAGGTGTAGGAATTAATATGACTGACATAAAAGGAAACTACCTTGGTATCCCTTACAGACTAGAATTCCCTTACACAAATAATGTAGCTGAATACGAAGCTTTATTGCTAGGGTTAATAAAAGAAAAATAATTAGGCATTAACTACTTGACTGTGATAGGGGATGCTAAAATAATTATACAAAAAATCAAAAGTAAATATCAAACCAAGCATCCTAGGCTTAAACAATATAAAAATGCAGTATTGGAAGAAATTGAATTTTTTTTAGCTTTTAATATCTCATTTATTTCAAGGGAACAAAATCATGTTGTAGACATTTTAGCTATAAATGCCTTAGGCCTAGATAATCCAGAAATAACTACGGAATATATGGATAGGTTCCCAACTATTTCAGTTTATAAACCCTCTGTTCCAGATAACATAGTTTACTTATAGGTCTTTCAAGATGATGTGGATATAAAAGATTTTATGACTTTGCAAAATTAGTATGCAGATATAATCTATGATGAAAAGGATGAATACAAGCTAAAATATCAAATAGGTGAACCAGTAGAATTAATCTAGATGAAAACAAATAGAATACCCAAAGTATTGTTTTATTTAGAGATTCCATTTGATGATTTTGACAAAGATTACAAGCCTTTACGCAGAGAAGTAATATTTTAAGACATTAACATTGGTACAATAAGAGAGCCTAGAATAGTGAAGGTAGATATGGTCTTGCCAGCAAAATAAAAGGCCAGATATATTATTTTCTTACATAATAATAAGGAACATTTTTCTTGGACTTATGAAGACCTTAAAACCTTCAAAAAAAATGTAATGACACACATAATAACCTTGAAGGAATATTCCAAGCCATTTCGACAGAAACAGAGGAAATATAACCCTACTCTACACCCAATAATGCAAAAGGAGGTACAAAAATTATTGGATTTCAAAATAATCATAAAGGTAACATTTTCTTCTTGGATATCCAATTTAGTACCAGTCAAAAAAAGAATGGTTATATTATACTCTGTGTAGATTTCAAAAATTTAATTAAGAGCTCATTAAAAGACAATTACCTATTTCCCAATATGGAACAATTGTTGCAAGTAGTAGTTGGTTCATCCAGATTGTCCTTGTTGGATGGTTTTCCTGGATACAATCAAATTCAGATAAATCTAGAATTTAGACATAAAACATCATTCACTACACCTTGGGGTACAATTGAATATTTAAGAATGCCTTTTGGCCTGATGAATGTAAGTGCTACTTTTCAGAGAGCAATGGACTTTGCCTTCAAATGATTAATGTTCAAAATAGTAGTTGTATACCTGGATGATATCATAGTAGTTTCTAAAAAATTAGAAGATCACTTAGAAAACTTAGCTATGGTTTTTTCTCGATGCAAAGAATTTTGAATTTCTTTAAATCCCAAGAAGAGCATATTTGAGACTACACAAGGAAAATTGTTAGGTCATATAATTTTGGAAAAGGAAATAAGCATTGACCCAAAAAGAATAGAAGTTATATCTAAAATTCTACCTCCTAGGAACTTAAAAGGAGTCAGGTCATTCTTTGGCAAGATAATGTTTTTTAGAAGACTTATCCCAAATTTTTTAGAGATGACCAAACCCATAAATGACATGGTTAATAAAATTGGAGAAATAAAATAAACAGTAGAAAACATGGAAGCATTCAATAGAATAAGAGAAGTCATTTCTAGTACTCCTACCCTAAGTTGTCTGGATTACTCCAAAGACTTTAACATTTACTCATATACATTTGAACACTCTCCATTACTGTAGTTCTTTCACAGAAAGATGATGAAAATAATGAAATACCAACAACCTTCATGTGTGCAGGGCTAAAATGAGCACATCTTAAATATACCTTGTTATAAAAACATGCTTATGCAGTTATCCAATATTTAGAACATTTCAAAGGTATATTAAGTTTAAATAAAGTTTATTTTTGCATCCCTTTCATAACAATTAAAAATATTTTTATCCAATATGAGTTGTTAGGAAAGCCAACAAGATGCATGGTTAAACTTTTGTAGTATGATACTAAATTCAAAATAGTAAAAACTATAAGAGGACTGGGTTTGGCCAATTTTTTGGCTAACAAAGGAGGATAAAATTTTAATAATGTTCTTATAATAGATGAGAGATATGACTCCAAAAGAATTAATAATGTAGAATGCAAATGGTATAATAAAATTTTTGCACATTTACAAACTCTATCTTTTCCTAGAGATATGTCAACAAATAGAATGAGGTTAGTGAAGCTTCAAGCTCAGAAATATCATATGCAATATGGTGTGCTATATTGGAAACTCCCTGATGGAGTGTTATTAGTCTATTCATTGAAAATTAAATTCCAAAAATAATTAATGAGTTTCATGATGGTTTCTATGGAGGACATTTTTCTCCAAAAGTCAAATATAATAAAATCATAAGATTAGGATATTATTGGCCTTCCATTTTTAAATATGTATATAAATATGTTAGGAATTGTCATAAATGCAAAGTTTTTGCAATAAATAAGTAGTTGACATCCATGCCCCTCAAACCAGTGATCATTGAAGCACCATTCACCCAATGGGGCATTGACCTAATTAGATATATCAAACCTAATTCTTCAAGCCAACACAAGTGGATCATAACTGAAATGGATTGCTTCACAAAGTGGGTAGATGTTGCTCCTCTAAGAATATCCAAAACTACCACCATTATAAAATTCTTGGAAGAAAACATTCTAACCAAGTTTGGAGTTCCTCAAAATTTGGTAATAGATAATAGGCAGTATTTTGTTTCATATGAAATGGTAGAATTCTATGCTAAGTATGGAATTGAACTTTCACATTCTGCTAATTATTATCCCCAATGGAATGATATTGTTGATTCATCAAATAAAAATGTAATAACTAGAATAAGAATATCATTGGGTAAGAACAAAAGAGGATGGGACAATGAACTAAAATTTGCTCTTTGGGTTGATAGGTTATCTATTAAAAGAAACACAGAAAATACTCCCTACGAAATGGTATATGGATAGAAAGCCTTATTACCCTTAAGAATAGAAAAATAAACACTTTCCCTCTTGTTGCAAGATCATGAAGACCCCAACCCTTTATAAATAAGGCTAGATAAAATTGTCCTGTTAGAAGAACAAATAAGAGAAACCCTTAATAGAATGATGGAACAAACTCATAAAACTATCAAATTGTTTAATAAAAAATCCAAAGGTACTCCTTTCTCTCAAGGATATATAGTAATCTATTGGGACCCTAAAAATGATAAGCATGGTGAAAAGGGAAAACTTGAACCTAAATTGATTGGTCCATACCAAATAGCCCATGTTGTTGGTCAGAATACTTACAAATTGTAGAATTTGTAGGGAGAACTAATGGATATCCCTATTAATGGATAATACCTCAAGATGTACAATCCCTATGGAAGGGCCTACTAAAAAATATATAGAAAATAAAATAGAAAATAAAAAAACTCCAAAAATAGAGTGATGTGTTTTACTATTGTTTTGTTTACGAGTTAAGCAATTTTCCTTTGTCTATATTATTCTAAGTTTTGTTGTTTCACATTGTATTCTTAGTATGATGAGTATTCCTTACTATTGGTTTCCCCAAAAACAAATAAATATAAAGGAGATTTAATTTAGACTTTGATGACCTTTACAAATTTTCAAATATGAATTTTATGTAATGATCATATGATAAGAGATAAAATAGAATGAAATCAGAGTTGATTGAAACACCATGTTAAGGCCTCACATTACAAATGAAACTTAAGGTGATTTTAAGGTCCAAGGAACATAGTTATATTTGAGAAGGTGGTTGAGCTAAAAATCATTACATAATTTGCACAATTTTCTAATCCCCAACTCAGGCATACTCAATGCACAATTTGCTTATATCAAAATACTTCTCAAATGAGAAAGAAAACCAAAATAATGCAAGTTGAGTCACTGCCCGAGATATCTTGGAAAACCTCTATCGGTGCTATAGATGCTTGACTGGCAGTAGAGTAAAACCGGATGGGATTAGAAGCAACTCCACCAAGGCTATAGACACTTGACTAGTAGTGGAGCCCTACATAATGGTGAACATATTTAAGATTGACATCGTACACTAAGCTTAACTATTTTTCTTAGATATGGTAAAGTTTTAGAAGACTTGGGAATTAAAATGAATAATTTTAATTCATTTTAAAGCATGAAGGAACATGGGCTAAAGCATGATGGAACAAATAATTTTGAAAATTTATGTGTAATCATATCCTATGACCTTTCTTAAACATGCATAACAATATATCTAAAAAAATCATATATTTCTAAAATTATGACCCTAGTTTCCAAATTCAATAAAAGGATTATAGTTTTCAATACTCTATTTTTTTTATACTATGATGTTATTACAATTTTTTAGTTTAAAAGTTGTTATGTTTTGTTTTTCAAGCTTTAATTATCAGTCTTGATGTTTTGAATTTTTTTCCAAAATTGCAATAAAACCAAAAGATTCTGTAATTCTCAAGTACCTCATATTTTCAGCACATTGTCCCAGTTAGATCCTATGTTAGAGATAAAATTGACTCAACATCTAACACCCCCAATTTTAAAATTTTTGGTTTCAATAAAATTGGAAAAAGTTGCTAGCATCTATTGCATTCTCATCTGAAAAGTTGACTTCCATATGTTTGATTTATGAAATTAAGCTTAGACATTTTTGAATTGCTTTTATAGACATTGTTCTATCCTAAAAAGAATTCATAAATGTCAAATTAAATAAGTATCCACTACCAAGGTCAAACCATTAAAATACCCGACTTTTTAAAGTAAGGTTTTGATCCATGAATTTAATGTGAGCCTTCCTTTTAAAAATAATAATCATAACTTGTGGACCTAAGTCAAAAGAATAAATTCCTAAGTACCAAGGTATCTATAAGTATTAATAAAACGTTTGGACCGAAGTTCACCTATAGCCTAAGTAAATATTAAAAAAATCATTTAAGAGGTAAGGCAAGCACCATGGACCAAAGTATGAGAACCCAAGGTTTTAAGCAGAATGCTAATTATTCAAAGGTATGTGCCCCCCTTGCATTATATATCAAGCACCTTGAGAAAATCTAAGGGAAAAACTTCATCAAGGTGAAATCAAACGAAAGCACTCAATTTAATAAGACAAATATTTAAAGCACCGTGGTCTAAATTTCGAAAGCCTAAGTATAGTGGTAATTGCTTTAATTAAGCATTGATTTATTTCAAAATATCCAAGGGAAGCGCTTGATTATGATTTAATCAAATGGTCATGCCCTATTAAAATTTCATAAAGTTACCATCAAAAGGGTTAAAGACCGAAATATTAATTAGATTTGTTAAGTAATATTAGTGAGGGCCTAATGCGTTAGCTAATTCCCTATTTTTTGCTAAATCAAAGGTTAAAAATAAGTACCCCCTGGTAACTAACCCTGTAGGTTGGAAAAAATCAATGGTAGCACTGATCCCCATCAGAATATGATGGCAATGCTTGAGTCAAAGTCTAAACAATGGAATGGTAAAAGTATTAGGTAACATGGAGGTAAATCTAGAATTAATCATGCATTAGCGAGGGCCTTTATACATTATTAATTACCCCCTTTTGGCTTAATCAAATATTATCAAAATAAACTAATGCACCCATTTTTTGTTTATCAAACTTGTAGGTTATAGGAGATCGATAAATGCACTTCATCAAAGAGAAATTGGATGGATGTGCTGGATTTAATAAGTCGAATCTTTAAAGCACTATGGTCTAAAGTTCGAAGGCCTAGGTATAGTGGTCACGAAAGATCCACAACTATGCTCGATTGAGAATTTATCCAATGAATGTGCTTTTACTTTGAATTACCAAGGATAGTCGAAGGATTGAAATAAAATTATGTTTAAAATATGCACAGATCCAAAGGAGATCAATGGATGTGCTCTCTCTCGAGATGATCCGACAATAGTGCTCGCTTCATATAAACAAAGGTAAATATGATGGTAAGACCAAGTCAACACTTGATTAGTTAGATTAATCATGTTTAGCAAGGGCCCTAACATGTTACTAATTATCCCCCATTCACTTAATCAAGGTTAATAAAAATCAAAAGTGTACACCTTTCAGCTACTAACCTTGCAAGTCAAATTTGATCGACAATCATGATCAATAATTTGTACCCAATCCAATGTTAGCACTTGAAATAATTCATCTATCCAATCAAAGTCCTTGACAGAGTTGAACCAAGTTGTATCTCACAAACAACATATCGATGGTAGCACTCAAAATTTATCAGATCGAATAGTCGTGCTTCAAGAAAAAGAATTAAAAGAATTTAGAGCACACACCATAGGTTAATATGACAGAGGTTCTTAAGCCCACATATATCCAATGACCACACCTTCTCAAAAGTGATTGACATTTAACGAGGTAGTCACCAATATAATTATGGTCAAAATAAATCAATGACAACACTCAAACTAGCCTAGATCCAATGGTAGTGCTCTTTCAAAAGTAATCACAAACTGAAGGGAAATCAATGATAGTCCTTCAATTTTCCCAGATCTAATGGCCATGAGTTAATAAATATCACATAAAAGACCTTAGTACACATACACCAAATACGATGGTCGTGCTCATTCCATGTCAAGATCCAATGGTCCTGCATTACCAAAAACATGTATAAATCTAAATTATGATCTGAAGGTAGTAATCGATCAAATAATATCTAACGAAAGCAAATAAAAGGGCATCAATGATAGTGCTTTATCACCAGTTAATCCTATGGTAGTGCTTCATCATGTTAATATCTAACGATCATGCTAAAATTAAACTCGATCCTATGTCTATGATCCCACAAAGCCATCAAAGTTTGATGAATCAAAGAGCTAAAGACAATAAATGGTCTCATTCATTCTAGATGAAGATCCAACAGTGGTACTTTATTAAAGAATACACCCATTAAAAAGAGTACAATTATGACCTAATCATATGGTCATGCTCTATCCAACTGGATTTGACAGTGGTGCTTGGATTAAAGAAAAAAAACAAGATCAAAATGGTCATTGACTAAGTAATATTTGACCAAGATCGTACGGTCATGTTTATACCTGATTTAATCCAACGGTTGTGATTACTCGTGACCATAAAAATAAAAATAAAGTCCAATAAAAGGTGTACGGATCTACAAGATCTAATGATAGCAGTGAATCCTGACCAAATCCGATCATAGCGCATGACAAATTTACCTAGACATTAATATACATGGTTTATCTTGCTAGTAGAAAATTAATTAAGGTTAAGATAAGGTCTAACCATGTTGGTAATGACCTTCACTTCTTAGCAAACATCATTACATGTTTTGATAATTAGATGAACATGCAGAATCATATATTCAATCAAATGGTGAGCCATTAGAAAGGTAAGCAAGTCATTAAGAGGTGAGCATTAACCAAATTTTAGTAATTATCTAATCATTATGATTATCCATTAATAAATTAATATTCAACAAAGCATGAAAGCCTTAATTCAATGATTATCATTAGAATATGAAATTAACTAACCAATAAAAGGTAGAATATCTTCTATACTGTGCATGACCACCATTGATATATATCCTCCATATTATAAAGCTAACATTCTTGTAGGTCCAAAAGCAAAAAATGTAGGCATACAATACAAATTCCATCCAACAATCATCATGAGTTGATGGATCCGATGGGCACACACCTCAATAACCAAATCTAATGATAGATCCCCAAAATGATCACCACCTTGTTAATGGTGTAACTATTTTTGAAGCTAGATCTCTTTCAAGACCAAAAAGGTAGAACATTTTCTCACAAAAAGCCACCACCACCATGTTTGTATTTCCACATCAAAGGTAGGATCAGTTCGGTAACTAGTAGGGAAGCTATGAATGATCACGAGTACATAGATCAAAGTCCCTATGAACATGCAAGACAAGGAAAGCCACCTACCATAACCGTTCAACATTATAAAGTAAAACTTTGGTAAATATCCATTAGCAAATTTGAAAATGCAGTCAATTATGCTATATTAATGACAAGTTATGTGATGACAGTGAACCCATTTCACCATCAAGTATTTAAAATAGCAATTTACCTTGGTAATCTTGAGCAAAGAACTGGTTTGAAAGAGTAGAAATTGAGCAGAGACTCAATAATTTTTTTTTAGTGAGCTAGAATAGTTACCCAGAGTGATATGGAGGCTTGGGGAACTGCTTTCATACCCAAAGACATAGAAGAAGCAATAAGGTTTATCACAGACCAATTGCTATATGTCGAGCTCCCTAGACCAGATGTGCCTGGGATTACGATGTATTATTTTTCCTAGAAAAGTGGACCCAATAAAAATATCACTCCTACACAATAGTATGAAATTGAAAATACTTGTATCCAAAGTTTTGGTTGCACAATGGAGAATGATCACAGAGCCCCTTGGTTTCTAGAAGATCTATTTCACAAAGCGATGAGATTGCAACATAAGGGTTTTCCCAGGAGTATTATGTGGACCAGTAATCTATAAAAATTGATATGTCCAAGGGTATACTACTCCTCTGAATGACTAGCCTGGTTAGCCATGGTGTACGACGAGAAAACCAGATCATTTTGAGATAATAGAGATAGACTAGTGTTTAGTATTGTGGCTAGACACATCACTCAAGTCTTAAAATTGGAACCTTCCAATACTCAGTTGGTTAAATAGGTAATTGAAAGGTAGTCTCGAATGTTAACAAATTTAGATATTTTTAAATTATTTTTTGAAGAGCATGAGAAAATAGTTGATAAGTTTCCTATTAGAAAAACTACTTTCAAACCATGGGTCCGAGACTTCTATGATATGGCTAACATAATTTTAGGAGTACAAGACCTCAGTGTAGTAGGAAGGAAAGTGTTACATTTAGTAGCACAGAGTAACCAAGAAATAGGCACCCCAATTTACACCTGGGAGCAAGAATTGAGTGATCAAATGCACTCACCATTATCATAATTAAAGGAATATATTTTGAAACAAATACAAGATATGCTTGATTTTCTCACTACTCCATCCTCATACACCTTCTAGTAGGGCAACTAGGATACAAAAACCAAAATAGGGTTGGGGCCTTTGAGATTCCTTACATCTAGATGAGTTTTTGGAGGATACACGAAGGAAGAAGATGAAGGAGGAGAAAGAGATGGCGGGAACCACGATAGGTGGTATTTTCAAGGGGTGTTACAGATGATACATGGCACCAAGGTGTAGTTAAAGTGGGTGATTACCCAGGAGCACGGGAGATGAAAAGGATGGGCGCGTAGAGTTTTCTAACGAATTCAGTGGTGACAGGGACCATGCGGAGTGGGGTCTTAAATTGGGTTGGTGTCTTGATTTTTGTGTTGATCTTCCAGAGGGTCGGGGCCTCTATAAAAACCCAGTCTTTGTAATAAATCAGGTTGGTGTCCCGATTAATGCGTGAGTTGATGCTTAAGAGGGTCGGGGCCTCTATAAAAACCCAGTTTAATGTATTAGATGGGTGGTGGATCGGAGAATAGACGCAGAAGTGTGATTGTGAAGACCAAGCCGAGCGCTGGTCATTTGTAAGCCTGCGGGCTGTTTGTAAGTGTATTTTCCAGATTTAATACAGAGAAAATTTGGAATTCGTGAGTGTGAGTCTGTGTTTGTTTTTTCGGTCCCCCATCATGATTCTATAGATGGAGTAGAAATAGAGACTCCTAGAACATATATGGTAGAGGTACACATACCTACCCTACAAGAGCCTGTTGTTCTCAAAGTTGATGAAAAAACTTGAGGAATATCAGTACATGGAAAATAAGACGATATGGTCAGAGTATCTAAAGCAGTACAAGAGAAAATTTTGGACCAGCTGCATTAGAGCAATATAGAATTGAGAAGCCAAATAGAAAAAAATGATAAAATAAAGCAGAGATGAAATCTTTAATAAATAAACTGAAAGAAGAGTTGGCATATAAGAACACCACAACAACTCATCCCCCCATTGGTGGTGAAAATCCTTAATTATACTTACTACTTGAATACTATAAAAAGGGAGATGTCTCTTAAAATTTGAGACAAGATCAATGGGATCACTGAGATGTTCATAAATATTAGGGTGATTAGAGTTACTACTCAAGAAATGAAAAGCCTGATATATCATAAAAAAAAGGACTTTGAAGTCATTCACCCTACCCTTAACTTAATGTCAAAATATTTTGAAGAGATGTAGAATCAAGAAGTGCTACTAAATTATGGGAATGAAATCAAGTGTAATATTGAATTCATGAAGGTAGCTATGTTTGGATCAAATGTGGAAAGGTGGCTCAATAGTGTTGCATAAATATTTAGTCTGTTGGATGACATAACAAAGAAATTGGCAGATATTAGGTTATCATTAGATAAATTCTTAGAAAATTCTAGTACAGAAGAGCTCTTTAGAGGTAAAATAGAAGACATTGATTGTGATCTCGATGATGAGCCATAAATGACCAGATAAACCACTTTGTTAGTAAATACTATGGATATGTTGATCACCCAGTATGAAAAAAGTGAAAAATTTATTAGCATACATAAAAACAAGATCCTACAAGAAATGAATATGTTAATATTTTTTGTAACTTTCGATACTGATGCCTGAAGGATGATTAGAAAGAATATCAGATGGTTGTAGTAGGGCATAAAGGGAAAAGAGATTATAATATGTAGCCTAAAACTAGAAATTATCTCACCCCCTAAATATGAAGGTCAATCAGATAATCAAGAAGAAACAGAAAAAGAGGGAACCAAGGGTGGAAAAATAGATGGAGACCCTTAATGCACTAATATCATCGGTTGAACAAATTAAAAAAATAGGATCAAATAAAAGTGTATAGCATGAATAAAAGAGATAGTGGAAGCCAAATATACTAGTTTTCAAGGACAAATCATATTGTGACAAGCGTAGCACCAATATTAGGCCAAGAAGAACATATTCAAGAACCAAAAGCTATAAAAGGAAACATCTAGAGTCAGAATCAGGATCAAGCATTTAGAGATAGCAAAGTTTCTAAGAGGTATAATTGAGTGTCCATTTGAATTATGTTATTGTATTCCCCTTATGTCTATTTTTCTTTGGCATCCCTCATTCTTCCCTTTGATATGCAGGTTTTGATAATGTTGTGTTTGGAGAGTTGAGAATATTTTCAGCCTTTCTGAGCTTGAAGTCTAGATATTCTCCTTGCTAACATTTTAGAAGAAATATTGACAAAGTCTTGTTACATCATTTGAAAAATACTCTCTCATTGTATTAAAAGCTTTTTAATATAGATTTTAATGGCATTTTGCCAACTCTATGTGTAATTTTTACTGAAGAAATTAATACAATTCTATGTTTTAGTTTTATCTTTCTCTTGGCTTTAGTTTTGTGTGTTTACTCATAATAGGTTACGATATTCAAACATGTTGTGAGCATTTATTTCATTGATTAACTCTTAGACTGATTACGATATTTGAATGAGTTTAATGGCACCAATTTTTATTTTTTCCATTTTTTTCATTCATGTCATAAATATTGTTAAATTGCTATAACAACCCAATTGGATAGGCACCGGTCTACATAAGGCATAAATAATTACGTTGTCTTTGCTTGGTAAATTTATATAGATAATGTATAAATAAATTTGGATCATGTAACACTAGTAAAATCATAATTTTACCACTGGGTTTTTCTTACCCATTCTATACGTTTATTTTAGCAATATTTTGTTAATCAAAATAAAGAGGCAAGTTGACCAGAGCCTGTAATAGCTCGTTGGTTTCAAATGATTTCTTGTAGCATGATAATTGAATCTTATGGATGCAAGAAATGGTTCCAACATGAACATAGTCTCTAAGGAATACCCTAGGATCATTATGTTAGGTAAAACCTCAATCATGGATGAGTGAAAACAATTGATCAATTTGTTAAGAGAATATCAAGATATTTTAGCTTGGTCATATGCCAACATGTTAGGGCTTGATCCTTCCCTTGTTATGCATAATTTGGTGGTTAATCTCAGTGCTAAGCCTATTAAGTAGAAACTTAGTAGTATGCATCCTAATGTTGCCCTCTTATTCAAGTAGGATCTTAAAAAACTCCTTGATGTTAGTTTCATAAAAGCTATCCATTATTTTAACTGAATCTCCAATGTCATTCCTATAGCTAAGAAGGAAGGAACAATCCGAATATGTACTGACTTTTTGGAAATTAACTTAGCATGTCCCAAGGATGATTTTATATTACCCAAAATAGATCATCTCATATATTTTATCATTAAATATGAAATGCTTTCGCTCATGGATGGTTTATCAGGATACATATAGATTTTGATTGCCCCTAAGGATTAGGCTAATATAGCATTTACTACTCCATGATGTACCTTCTACTGGAAAGTCATACCTTTTAGTTTAAATAATGTGGGATCTACATATCAATGGGCCATGACATGTTTTCCATGACATGATGCATGATATTCTCTAGGACTATGTAGACAATATTCTAGCTCACTCCATAGAACAAAAGGATCATGTTCATGATTTAAGAGGAATATTTGAAAGGCTTCAACATTATAAGGTTTGTCTTAAACCTTCTAAGTGTGTGTTTGGATTCACATTTGGTAAATTTTTAGGCTTCATAGTTTCTAGGTGAGGTATTGAAGTAGATCCCGCCAAGATAGCATCCATAATGAATATACCTCATCCATGTACCCTAACCAAACTATTTAGCCTACAAGGTAAGCTTCAGTCTCTTCATCGATTCATTGCCCAACTAGTCGATAAGTGTCAACTCTTTCCTAATCTTCTTAATAAAGATACGGTATTCCACTAGAATTTTGAGTATAAAAAAAAAATTGATTATCTCAAGAAGTATCTCACTTCCCTACATGTTTTAGTTCCTCCTGTGCCTGGTAGGCATTTGATGCTTTATATAGCAACTACTACTCATGCTTTGGGATCCATGCTAGCCCAACATGATGATAAAAACAAAGGGTGAGCTATCTACTATATTAGTAGAACCTTGGTTAGCTATAAAACTAGGTACACCCGCTTAGAGAAGCTTTACCTTACCTTAGTTTTTACTTCCCATAAGTTAAGACACTACATGCTCATCCATAAGATGTTGGTAGTGGCAAAGTTTGATCATTTGCACTATTTTATATCTAAACCTTAGATTTCAGGTTGAACCACTAAATGGGTGTTATACTTTAGTGAAATTGACCTAAATTTCATATGTTAGAAGGCTATTAAGGATCAAGTGATCGTTGATCAGTTAGCCTCTACTTCCCTAGAAGTTGCACATCCTATAGTTGTTGATTTCATCAATCAATGCTTCAATGTCAAAGTTGAAGAGTATAAGTCTTGGATTTTATTTTTTGATGGAGCTCGATGCATGAAGGGTGCCAGTTCTGAAGTCATTCTAGTCACACCACAAAAGAAACTCATCCCCTTGTCCTTAAAAATCCATTTCTCTTGCATGAATAATATGGTAGAATATGAATATTTGATCCTTGGTCTTAGAGTAGACTTAGCTTTACAATTTAGAGTCCTTTCGGTCTTTGGTGACTCTCAAATTGTAGTCAATCAGATTAATGATGTTTAGTAAACTGAGGATGATAAACTTAAATCCTACAAGGAGATTTTTACCAAGTTGTTGTCCTCATTTAATCAAGTAACCATAGAGTCTATCCCTAGATCATCAAACTGCCATGTGGATGCCATGGCTACTATTTCATCCTTGTTTCCTTTGGAGTTGGAATATGATCAAGCATCTAACATTATTAGATAACTTCAATATCCTACATCATTTGGTTCTTGTATTATATTTCTAGATTGTTTAACCATCAAAGCTTACCCATTTGATCCATGGAATATCAACATATTTAATTTCCGTAGGGATGGTTTGATGATTGATGGTTTAGATCACAATCAACATAAGCTTTTGCATAAAAACCTCTTTGTATGGGGTACTATTAGTCTTCCATGGATAAATATATATGCAACTATGTTCGATGCTATAAAAAGTGTCAACATCACGATCATCTTGTTCATGCTACTTCTCAAGATCTTTAGGTTATCTCTTTCCCTTGGTCATTTTCCATGTGGAGATTAGACATTATCAGGAAGGTTAACCCCGTGTCATCGAATGGTCATGAGTTAATAATTACTATGACTAAGTAATTCACTAAATGGGTCAAATCCATACCCTTAGCCATGATGAATAGAACTCAAGTTTCTAAGTTTTTCTTCAACCATATTATTTGTAGGTTCAAGATTCCTTCGATGATTTTTTTTTAAAATGACATTCCTTTCAAGAATAAGGATATTTGTAACCTTTGTACTAAGTGCAAGATCCATCACAAGTGGTAAACTCCTTACTATCCTTAGGGTAATGGACCAGCCAAAGTATCCAATAAGTCCTTGATCAGGATCTTGAATAAGCTGGCTAGTAAGAACGATCATGACCGGTATATCCACCTTTAACCTACCTTGTGGGCCTATCGCACTAGTGTATGTACCCCGATAGGTGCCTCACCATATGTCCTAGTATATGGGTCTAGGGTAGTGTTTCCTTTTGAGCTCAAGGTTCCCTCATTTTGCGTCTTGTTGTAAGATGCCTCAATCAGTGATGAGTACCATGCAAACCATTTGCACAAATTGGAGCTACTGGATGAAAAGTGCATTCATGACTTAGATTATTTGCGAGCCTATTAGGATAGGCTTCGATGATATTATTATAAGAAATTTTGCAATTGTTCTTTTGAGGTTGGGGACCTTGTCCTCAAGGAAAACTAGAACACTAATTATCATGCTGATATTTGAGGTAAGTTCCAGCCCAATTGGTTAGGGAAATTTATCATGATGGCCAAGTTTGGCTCAAGTGCCTATCATTTGGCTTATCTGGATGGTAAATAGCTTAAATAACCTATGGACATAGTGAATTTAAAAATATATTATGCTTTATCCATCATATACATTGCATTTTACATTTAGCTTAGATCATACTACATTTGCTTGCTTGCTCATATTTCATGACTACTTGTTATACTTTGCATGATTGCCTAACATTCTGTTTTCTTGTATCTCTGCTTGTCATAATTGCATTGCTACTTGCTCATGACTTCTTGTTCATATAGATTTTTGAGAATTCATTATAATGACATGTGATGATACCTAGTTAGGTCATAGCTCACATGCATTGCACTCTCACTAGGATTTTGATGACTAGCGAAGATCCAACCTAGGGTCCTTGCATTTTCTCTTCTCATATTCCTTTACTCTTTTCTTATCTTCTATCTTATTCTTGTGTCCCTTGATTTTGAAATATTTTTTTACAATGATCATATTTTCTCTCCAAATTCAAAATCTAAAGATAAATGATGATGCACCTTCAAGTTTTAGTAAGTTAAAATCTAAATATAAATGATGATGCACCTTCAAGTTTTAGTAAGTTAAAATCTAAAGATAAATTATGATGCACCTTCAAGTTTTAATAAGGTTCTTTTCCTTCAATACCTTTTAGTTGATAAAATGCAATTTCCAAGTTTCAAGCAATTATAGTTTTGCTTCTTTAATCCTTCAATTTTAATGGGTCAATTTTTCTAAATTCCAAGAAACTAAATTTTGGTGTAGTATTCCTTAAATACCCCTAATTTGAAAATTTAGAAAGTAATAATATTTGCAAATCAGTATTTCAATTTTTCCAATGTTGAAAATCTTGTATCTCCTAATTAAATATTTGTAAATATTTTAATGTTTGAATCTCACACAATTTAAAATATCTTTTAAGATATATTCCATTTGCTTAAAAAGGTTGGTTCTTAAATGTAGTAATAAACTTCAACATTATGTTAGGTACTTTATAACTCCTTAAGGAAAGAAAATATTAAATTATATAAAGCTTTTAGCTTCCTTTAAGTGTGCACTATACATGTTGATTGGCCTCTAGTATGGCTTTTCTATCCACACTTTTGGCATTGTAATGCTAGTCTCCTATGTATGACTGAGAGTATTTATTGCTCACGGGTACCTTATGACAATATTATTTATCCTTAAATGTAGTTTGACTCTACCCAACTTGAATCTAATGCTCAATATTGTGCTTTCAATATTTACGCTCTTCTTCAACTTGGTAACTTTAATATGTTTCAGCCCTTCTTGGAACACTAGCTACATGGTGCATATATTGCTTAGGCATGTAAATAGAGGTTACATTCTTGATGAGCATTATTTTAGCTACCTTCAAAACTCTTTTTCACCTTTGAATGATGTGTTGTGATTATTATTCCTCTAAATATTCGAATGATGCTTTCAACATTCAAGATGGGTGTTACTTCATCTTAGATGCTCTCTTTTTGTGCAAGCATTATGAATAATATTTCAACATCTTATTTTTTTGTTCCAAGTGGTACAAGATGCATTAGCTTGATGTAGAAAGTGGAACTCCTTTACCTTGCATGCAATTTCTTCCTCAATATCTTCTACATTCTCAATGATGCTTGCCAATAAATGCAAGTTGTTTGGTCTTGGCTTCAACACTCTTTCTCCAGTGAATGGTGATACTTATATTCTATGAAGTTGTATCCAGAAAATATGGTTCTAAGGTGATAGTTATGGTTATAATATGTTCCAATGCTACCTTATTTGATGATGGTTCTTATCCAATCAATGATAGATCTTGGATGCTTCAACACTATCCTCTTAGCTGGCAATTAATCAAAGCTATTGCTTGAGTAATGCACTTTTTACTTGTACCTTAATATTTACATTGCTTATTTATTCTAGCAATATGTTATCCTTTGTGCTTTCTTTACATAGATTTACAATGGGTGCAACATTCCCTTACGTAGGTTCTTGAATGTTGTCGGTCACTTCACTTATGCTGCTTGTAGGTGCTCTTTTCATAAGTCTAATGGCACTGGATTTTGGTGTCTTTAGACACCTTAAAACTAGGCTATTGAGCCTTTCATTGGCTCTCTTTACTTGCTATGTAGTTTACTCCTCTGGCTTGATGATATGATCACTTTGTAGACATAATATGTTAGTTATTTTAGTGTCTTTGAGACACTCTAGATTTTTCCTCTTTTTCTATGTAGGACAAGAGATATATGGTGCAATAATGTAATGTAAATAGTTAGAATAAAATATCTTAACTTGCACCTATGCTTTGAGATCTTTAAATATCCCTTTTTCAAGCTTTCTCTCTTCCTTGATGAGGTAGCTACTTGTTCTACTCCTTGGTAGCAAACAATGATTTTATGTTGCCCTCCTTACTAGAAAACTCTCTCCTATAATTTCTTTGCTTGGTTAACTTTGCAATAATGAATCCAAGCTCTTAATCATGCAACTAAAATGCCCTTTTGAATGGCTTAACTTTGCACTAATTTTCAACTTAACTTGAATACTTAATGCACCTTTAATAACTAGTATGATGCAATAGTAATTTCTCCTAATTGCTCCTTTTAATGATCTATTAATCTATGCAAACTTCACTTAAGAGTAATGTCTCCTTTGTTTTAAATAAAATTTAGGATGTTGATATTTTTATTTCTCTTGAAATATATCTAACTCCTATTTTTGATGTGCAGGTTTTATCCTTATAAGAAACTATCTTTTGCACTCCCTTGAAGACTTAAATATGCAACCTTATCCTTGTAACTTTTAAACTCTAATATGGTGCTCAAAGAAACTTAATTAGAGTTTTTTATTATCTCCTCTATGTGGTTTAGTTACACATAATTAGATGAAAGTTTATATGAATCATTGTTGTCATACTTAGGTATAAGTCCTTGGTCTTTATCATGGTCCATCAGGGTAAGGAAGGTTTGGGGTATCAAATACGTATGATTCATTGATGGTTCAAATAGATAGATAATTAAGGGTTGACTATAATAAAAGTGGTTGTACTACAATAGTGTAATTATGATATGTTGTAGAGATACAAAAACTTAGAAAAGGTAAATTTAGAATAAAAACTCTTATGACATGAAGCAAGGACAATTCACCAAGGCACATAGGTAATAGTAGTAAGAGGATGAGGATTTTCAAAACACATAGCAAAAAATATATTGTACATGACCATGTGTTGGCACAAGTAAGGTTTTATAACAATGGTGAGGTCATGTTAAAAGAGTTTGGATTAGTAGGAGTAAAATTTCTAACATTTTTCTTTTAGAGGAAATTTATTTGCATCGATAATAAAAAAAAATGATAGGTTACATAAGGGTTTTTATAGCCATCCTACTCAAATACTTTATGCATGTAAATAAATTAATAGTGCACATGACTATGTTTATGAATCACCAAAATCTATGCTAAAACCATCATGATGTTGGTATTTTTCACATCCTTTTTTTTCTTTATCATGATAATCATTGCTTGTGTCACCATGAAATCATCCATATTGATAGATCAATTATTTTTATAATGACGCCTTCATGAAATATGATTGATTTGTTGCATTCACTTAAGCTTTTTTTATTATATGGATGAAGGAGTTTTGAAAGGATATCCAAACCTTATACAAAAGAGACTAAGCCCTACCTAAAAAGAGGAAGCCAAAATTACTTAAAACCAATAATAATCAAGGCAAGTGTGGCCATGGATGGGGAGGCGAGCATTCTATAGGAGAATTTACCTAGTAGTTTAAAGTTTTAAAATCAGGTGGAAAACTTGAGTAGGATTCAAGCCCAAGTGGCAAAAGGTTTTTGACTCCCAATTTGGGAGGTGTAATTTGATGAGGTGGCTGGAGCAGTCATGATTTATCCTAAATCAAGGGCCCTTAGGGTACCACCTATTGGATATTCGAGTGGGTACCATTCCCTAGGTAAATTGTCATCTCCAAGTGTTCATATGCTATAGTTACCACTTTTGGTTTTGTTGTTAGAAAGTCGCCAGTTCTCTTTGACCTATTTTCTTCGAAGGATATTTTACTAATTTTGGATGAGATTTTGTCCATCACCATGGAAGAGGATTCTTGGAACTTGGTTGGCAAATTTTAAGTAAGGAGGCCTGACATTGATGCCATAATATGATGGGATTTGGTTAAGTGGAAACCTAAGGGAGCTTTGGATATTGTGGTAGCTTCCAACAATTTTTTCCACATTAAGCTTTATGAGGGGGATTCAAAGAAGATTTTGGATGAATCACCTTGGTTCTTTAGAAAGGAGGGACTCTTTATAGAAATGGGGACCTAATTTAAATCCCAGAACTCAAAAATTAATCTCATTTTATTATGGTTTAGATTACCAGATATACCCTTTCACCTTTGGCATAATGATATTCTCATAGGCATAGCTAAAGCCATAGGTGAACTAGTCCTAATTGAATTGGAAACTAGGGCCAAATCCATATTAGTCTTTGCTCATATGTGTGTTGTGGTAGACCCTGAAGCTAATATTTTGGATCACATTAATCTACTTTTGAAGTTTAGGCCATGGATTAAACCTATTGTATATGAGAATCGATCAGTGAAATGTTCAATCTATAATAATTTTGGCCATGTCCTTGGCTCATGCTCGATATAAAATAGGAAGGGCCATTTCAAGTAGAACTAGGAGAAAAAGAATCCAGAGCAAAACTGAGACCAACTCCTATAAAATAAGGTGGGATCTTATTTTGCAAGTCCCTCAAGTGAGGCTCCTAATATAAAGGAAGTTATTGAGGAAGATATTAAACAAATGCCTTAAAATGACAAATAATAGGGGTGTATGATCTCAAGAAGTACTTATTCTAGGATATCAATGCTAAAAATAAATATTTAACTTTTGAGACTCCAATACATAAGGAGTTTCTCCAAAAATATTTTCAATGCCTAAAATTGGAGGAGGCTAAGCAGAATGGCTCTGAAAACCCTCAGGTGGTAGAGGGATCTCCTTTGAAGATAGAGTTCAAAATGGAGCTCCCAATTTTAGGTGATGTCAAATCACCCTCTGGTGATGTCAAATCTCCCTTTGGTAAATTTTCCTTAGGGTTAAGGATGCTACATCCTAAAATTAGAAGCTTGCACAAGGGCTCGATTGACATGGGAGTTCCAAGAAAAGTAGGAAAATCATACAATAAAGCTCAAAGAAGCAGTGGTGGAAGTTGATATTGTATATGGAGTTCAATCCAAGATCAAGTTTGAAAAGGAAAATGATATAAAATATAAGCATATGAAGCTAGATTCATTATATTAGTCCTTCAATCTAAGGATGGGGGTTTTATTTCCAAGAATTGTAAATGAAAATTTTATCGTGGAACATTAGGGGCCTTAATGGGCTACCTAAACATCGTGCATTGGAATCCATCAAAAAATATTTTAAACTAGATATAATTTTTTTGCAAGAAACAAAAATGGATAGTAGTAGTGTTGAAATAGTTAAGAGGAAGGTTTGGAAGGAGGCTGAGTTCATAGCTAACTTAGCTAATGGTATCTCAGAGGGGCTCTTGTGCATGTGGGACCCTAAAACCATTTATGGGTCTACTGTTTTCATATCTAACCTAGTGATTAGAATCCTAGTTTGTTCCAAGGAGTTAGGATAAAAATGGATAACCTCAAATATTTAAACCCCAAATTTGAGACCCTCTAGAACCATGCTTTTGTATTTCCTTCGTTCTATGAGAGAATGTTTTAAATGAGAGGTATATCTTTTGGTAGGTGATTTTAATACATCCTTATATGCATATGATAAAAATGAGGAACCTCGGTGCTCAATAGCATGGATGAATTTACCTCTTTTATTTAATCCCATGAGCAAATGGATTTGGACCTAAGAGGGTCAATATTTACATTGAGTAACAAGTGAATTGGGAGTCAAAACATTCATATTAGTTTGTATAGAATGTTGGTCTCTAAATAAGGTATCCCATTTTTTTATGATGCATCATTATGCTCTCTCCCTAAGCTGGCCTTGGATTGCAATCCAATTTTTCTTGAGAAGACATAGGATTCGGTCTTCTTTCCCTGACCATTTAGATTTAGATTAATGTGGCTTCAACACCCTAGTCTAGAACCCAACATTAAGGAATGGTGGAGTCTAAGTTGATATTTATAAAGGTTAAGCTAAAGGATTGGAATAAACATGTTTTTAGAAATATTGTTGCTAGAAATATGGAGATTCACAACCAGTTGTAGGAGGTTGAGAATATGGATGATACTCATGGTTACTCTACATAATTAAAGAGGCAATAAATATATACTATCATAGAGCTCCATAATGTGATGGTAGGGGAAGAAATTATGTGGAGGCAGAAAGCTAGGGCCCTACAGCTTAAGGAGGGTGATCAAAACACAAATTTTTTTCACTCCACTATGCTGAGGCATAGGAGCAATAATAGGATCAAGGTGATCCTGAAAGCAAATGGAGAACTCTATGAGGACATTAAAGAGATTAGATCTGAGGCAGTGATTTTTTAAGGACCTTTTGTATTCCACATCAATAAAAATCAATAGGCTCAATCTCGCTTATTGAATAACATACCATCTCTAGTTTCTGTAGATATGAATATTTTTTGGATACTCCATTTTCAGATTATGAAATCAAAAAAATAGTTTTTGCAATGGGTGGGCTCAAAGCACCAGGACTTGACGGGTTTCCCAAATATTTTTTCAAAAATTTTGGCATATTTTGGGGTCAAATATCTATGATACCATAATATATGTTCATTATTTGAAATGGATCCCTTCAGATGTCAACTCTAAGTTTTTGGTGCTTATCTCTAAAATGGTGGATGCTAAGGATTTTATAGCTTATAGGACTATCAATTTGTAAAAAAATTATTTTTAAAATTTTGACAAAGACCTTCGTGAATATATTGAATCCTTTATTACTAGGCATCATTGATATCCCATAGAGAGGTTTTGTAACTAGTTGGTAAATTTTGGATGAAATCATTCCAGTCCATGAAATCATCCATTCAGTGACCAAAAGTGGTAATTATGGGACCTTTCTCAAGCTAGATATGAATAAATATTATGACAAGGTTGATTGGGAGTTTCTCTTCAAAGTATTGCATAAATTTAGCTTTAGTTAGGAGTGGATAAGTTTTATCAAATCATGTGTCTCTTCAACCAAGTTCTCGGTTCTAGTGAATGGCTCTCCGATGGGACAGGGGAATTCGTCAAGGAGATTTGTTGTCCCCATACCTTTTTATTTTATTGAAAAATCCTTTGGGGTAGACCATACAAACTGATTATTCTATTTTAGACCTTAATCCGACTATGCCCATCAATCCCATATCCCATCGTCAATTTACCAATGATACTCTTATGTCCTTTAAAGCTTCAATTCTATAAGAAAAATTAGTTAGAAGTATTTTGGAAGGTTATGAATAGGCAGTGGATTGAAACGTTAATTTCAAGAAAAGTGTTATTTTTTCTTCAATACTCCTCTAGCAAGGCATTTGAGGATTACATATATTATGGGATGTAATATTGGGTCTCTCCCTTCAACCTACCTAGGGATACCAATGTTTTATAGGTATTCAAGATCATACTTGTGGGAACTGATTATGGATCATGTCCAAAGAAATATTACAAGCTAGAAAGGGGCTCTCCTAAACCAAGCAAAAAAATTATGTTAGTTAAGGCCACCCTTCAAAGCATCATGGTATATTTCCTTTCTCTATTCCAAATTTTAGTTAAGATTTTTGAAATAATAGAATAGATCCAATGCAAATTTCTTTGGTCAGGAGCAAGTGATAAAAATAAATTTCATCTAGTGGCATGGGACAAAATATGTAGCAAGAAGAAGGGTGATTTAGGCCTTAGAATATTGAAATACATGAACAAATATCCTGTTGCCAAGCAGGATTGGAGACTAGTTCAAGAGGAGAAAGTGGGATGGGTTGATATTGTCAAAGCCAAATACCTAAATGATGGGAACAATTTTATTAGAGATTTGTTACCCCTATAGTGTTTAGATTTTTGGTCTATACTGATATGGTGCAGATCATATATCCATAGAGAGGGTAGGTGGTGTTTGGGATATGGTAGGTTTGTCAACTTTTGTAGTGATGTGTGGACGAGTGAGGTTCCATTGGAGTCAAGATTAGAGTTGGCTTTAGTGAAATAAATTATAGATCATTTTTATGGAATAAGACTTGTGATTTCATTGAAAGGATTGAAAACCATCCCCAATGGAAACCATTTGACTTCCTAGGACTTTTGGTTGAGGAAAGGAGGGCATTTTATGAAATTTTTAATATCATTAAATGGATTATAATTCCTGGAAGAGAAATTATGGATAGATTCATCTATGTATTAGAGAAGGATGGGAAATTCTTTTCTAAATCAACTTATTTAGCAATAGATGGTGCTTCTAATCCTTGGTTTCTAGAAGATAAAATTTGGCTAAAAGGACTAACTCTAAAAATCAATATTTTCTTTTGGGTAGCTGTATAAGGAAAAATTCTAACTTTAGATAATCTTAAAAAAATGGGTATTATTTTACCTAATGCTTGTTTCTTGTGCAAAAATATGAAGGAATCCTTGCTCCATATTCTTTTCAGCTATCCTTTCTTGTAGGAGGTTTTCAACTACTTTTTCAAAGATTTGAACATCCAATGGGTGTTTCCAAATAGCCTAGAGGATGTGCTAACCCAATGGGTTTCTTCCTTCCTATCTCTCCACCTTTTTTGGTTTTGAAAATTTAGCCTTCCTCATATCTAGTGGTGGATTTGGAAGGAAATAAACTCAAGGGTGTTTAAGGATGTTGCTCATTCAACTAAATTTATGGCTTTGCAGGTGATTTCTTTTTCTATGGAGAATATTAGAACCCTAAATATAAATATTGTGACTATAGAGAAAGAATGATCAATGGAGAGATCTCTTGGATTCAATGCCAATCCTCAACTAGTCAGACCTGTTATACCTTCAAATAGAGATAGGGTTAAGTGGGAGCCACCTCCAATTGGTTGGCTGAAGTTGAATTATGATGGTGCATCTAAAGGGAATCCAAGTCCTACAAGTACTGGAGGGATTGTAAGAAACCATGAGGACTTGATAATTTTAGCATTTATTGATAATTTGGGCCATAAATCTAGTCACTTCACTGAATCCAGGGCCCTATTCCAAGGAGTTTTTCTATTGGATTCTATAATTTGTAGGAAACTAATCATTGAATGGGACTCCCTTAATATTATAAATATGGCAAGAGGGACTCAATATCCTAATTGGAAAGAGAGACTCAATATCCTACTTGGACTATTTTGAACCTTCTTATGGAAGTTCAGAGATACATCCAAAATATGGAAGAGGTTCATTTTAAGCATGCATACACAAAAGATAAAGTGGTCGATCTACTGGTTAATAAATGAGCTATTCAAAATTATTTAATGGTGTGGCAAGATAATTTCCTAGTGGATATTTCTTCTATCGATAATGATCTCATACACAATTATCCTTCGCTACGTCGTCGTTAAGTTGTTTTTGATGACTTGGCTACAAAACTTTGGAGCACTTATTGATTTTGGGTTTCTGCACCAAATTTTATCTCCAAGCTACTATTTCATCCCTGTAAGTCATAATCTCCAATGCAAACGAAATTCTTGCTCTAATGGGCTGGTAGGCCTTGGAAATCAATGACCTCATGGGGGAGAATGGAATCGGTGCATGGTTCAATTTGTGGTTTAGCTCTTGCTACCGATCTGTGTTCAACTGGTTATCTCTGACATCCTGATTTGGTTTCAATTTGTTTTAATTTTAATAGTATTTATGGTCTTACCTATGTACTAGTTTGAATTTAGAACAGTTAACTCCTCTGATTTTTCATTCCTTGATTATTACTGGAGTAAGTAATTTCAGCTCCCTCTTTTTGGTCGAGGCTTAGTGTCTTTTGTATAAGGTTTGGATATCATTTCAAAACTCCTTCATCCCTATAATAAAAAACTTAATAATAACCAAGTAACTAATGTTCAAGTAATGAACCTTTTGTACCAAATTTTCTTACCTTAATGACCTATGTAGATGATGAATATCTTAGTTATTTGAATCACCTAATTCCTACCTTGTAATGGATGAAATCATAACTCTCCCTTGTACAAAATAGCTTTTTAGCTCACCTATTTACATATTTAAAAATCCTCTTACTTCTTGAAAGTGTATTTTGATGGCTTTAATTATCCTTCATGATGCTCCTTTGAATTCAAATATTTAGTACCTAATAATGCTACCCAAATTATTGTTTATATCTCTAAAACATTCAGATTCTAATGCAACTAATTTATCCTCAAGAATGTTGTTCTCAAAACTTCTCAATATGATAGGAAACTCCAAATTTTACCTAAAAAATATCCTTCTAGAAACCTTCAATATTTAGTTGTAGAAACCAACAACTTCCTTTCTCCAAATGAGCCTTCTTTACTTCAATGGAAATATTTAAATCTCTTGGATTTGGTGGCTTCTTCTAACTCCTTTCTCCTTCAACCTCCTTGTCAAATTTTGACTTCAATTTTATCCTATTAAGTGGTCTTCTTCAAAAAAAATTGATTATCTTGAGGTCTTTAATACTCTCCTCTAAAATTTGGTAAACTCTTTATCAAATTCTTCTCCTTTTAGGTTTTTTGTTTTTTTTAACATGGTGGAATCGGTAGCTGCCACAAATTTGGGCAGGTTGTCCAACTTTTATGACCACCATAGTATTCTGTGTTGTCCACCCCGAAAGCTACCACACAGATATTCACGTAGTCCACCCCTATAAACACCATGCCACAATCATTTTAAACCTTTTACGCCACTGAAAGCACTAGGAAAGTGACAAGCGCTCAATATGGTGAGGCCCGATATTTGAACCTTGGACCTTCGCCCCCTTATAGGGTTTGGATGAACCAATTGGTCTACACCTCGGACCTCCTTTTGGGTTTGTTGTTGGATGGTAATAATTGTCCCAAATTTTGTTCTATCAGGAACTTCTTCTTGAGTTCTCCTAAAATATCCTCCAATGGGGCTTTCCTAGCCTTCTCCTTTCTTGAGACCTCTTTTCTAAGTTATTTTAATTTTGTAGCTTCTTTGGTCTTCTCAATAAGACCTTTTATTCAAATCTTCAACTATGGAAGTTTTGCAATGAGATATCCTTACTAGGATATTTGAAATATACTACTACTAAAATATGGAATAGGAATTTTTCTAGTCCTTCTCAATCCTCACTCTTCCAAAACTAGAAGTTATTCAATGGGATCTCTTGTGGGTATCTTCAGCTTCTTGAGATGATTTCTTATAATCTATGATCTATATTCTTCGATCTTCAATGGATATCACCAATCCCTAATCTTCTCCTAGACTTTTATTTGGAGTCTCTTCTTCCTTAAATATACAATAAGGCTTCTTTGGTCCTTTCCTCTCTTCTAAAATATGTAGGTCTAAAATATTGTAATGGGACATTTTTTCTTAGGCCTCCAAATATTTTATCTTTTTTTTATTACTTCAGCTACTGGATTGATTCCAAAGAAGATATTCTTCCTATCTCTTGTAGAAATCTTCCTAGATTTCCTTGAATCTCCTTTCCTTGCAATAAAGTATTAAGACTATAATGGAAGAAAATTTAAATATAGATATAATCAATATTCACTAGTTTATTTTTCAATCTAGTGGAATCAATGTTGATTCCTAGTCTTCATGAGTTTTTCTACAACCCTGTAAGAAGACTCTAGCCAAATACAGTTTTCAAAAATTCTAAAAATGATATTTCTAAACTTATATCAATCTCTCTTGTGGCTCTTTCTATATTTTATATTGATCTACCATGGCTTGAATACCATTGTTAGCTTTGGAGGATGTATATTGAAGGAAATGCAACCACAAGATATAAAATAAGTAAGCTATGATAACTATATGATAGTGGCGCTATCATATACAGGAAAATAAGATGATAGACTTCTACAATAACTCAATAATATGCCATTAATGAAATCTCATGAAAATATTACAATGCAATATATTCTGGGACTTGAACACTCCAAGATTTTTAAGGAAGAACTACATTGTACCTCCTCACTACTATAATCTAACTCTCTATAGTAACATTGTATCTCTCTCACTCAGTGCCTTAAACATATATATAGGAAGATATGTACCTTGGCCTTTACTTTACCCATGATTCTCCATATACCTATCATATAACTCATGTACATGTGGACTACATGCACATTTATATAATTGTACATTCTAATACTTGTGCATCTATTACTTGCTTGAAGTAACTACTCAAACCTTAATCTAAAGTAAAATCCTACTCTAGTCATGTACCCAAGGTGTTGCATTGAAATGTACCAAATAATACAATATACTCTAACAAAATACAAACCCCTCTCTCTGACAATAATTTTCCAATAACCATTGTTGATGTCAACTTTCCAACATGGCTAGTTTAGCCAACCACTAAAACACTTTTGACACATCCTACAAGACCATTATTGATAGCACCTTTTATCTATGCATTACAAAACCCTAATTCTCATATAATGTTTTTACAAGGAATTATTACAACCATCAATAACCTTACTAACAAAGTTATTGCCATGAAGATAAGGGAAACTAAAATAAACTTTCAAACAATAATGTATCCATTTATCACAAAGGATCAAGATGCTTCTATTAGTAAGCCTGTGGACAAATCTACCACAATATACAACAATAAAAAAGGTGAACCTTCTATCTATAATCTTAAAAATAAATTTGGTGTTCAACTCATAATAATCCTCATGGTGAAAATTCATGTATGATGCACCAGCATCACATCCAAAAAATTTCCATTGAAAAAGTAGAAAGGGCTAGGTAAAAATATTGAGGGAAATGGACTATAATTTTATGATACCATATATTGAACAAGTATCAGTCCTACCAAGATCAGGGAAGAAAATTTTACCAATTGATCAAAGGAAATATGTCCTTTCAAGGTACCTTCTACAGTAAAAAGGTAGCCAAAGAAGGATGTACTTCAAGCTATCCCAACCTAAAATCTAGCTCAACAATAGCAAAAGCTAATAGAGGAGGGTGAAACTCAAGAACAAGCTAGAGATAATCTAAGATACCCATCCCTAACCATGGGTCAAAGGATAGAGGTAGATGAATAATATAGGATTAAATATGATGAACCTACAAAGTAACATATAAAGAAATAAAATATTTCTAATTTCAACATCATGTAGGAACTAAAGAATATCCCATCAAAGGCTAGTATGTATGATCCACTCCTTATCCTAGGATAGATTGATTTGTTACAAGCTTCACTTAAGTTAATAGAAAATTAAGGGAAGCTTTTGGAAAAGTTTAATTTAGCTCAATATCATCCCACATCAATAACATGAAAGAATAGACCATCACCATTCTATATGTCCTTGCAAATGGAAGGATGAGTAGTTCATAATTGCATGATTGACTATGGAGCATCCAAAATAGTAATACCCAAGGTAGTTTGTGAAATAATGGGTATGGAATATACAAGGAGTAGTCTTGGTGTAATGTAGCTAGATGGGACATGAATAAAAATAGTTGGTGTAATTAAATATGTTCCCATAAAATTGCATATATTGCCTCAAATCACTATTATCCAAGAAATTGTGGTAGTTGATTTGGAACCATATTTTGGCATGTGCCTATCAAGATAATTCACTACCAAATTGGGTGGTTACTTATCTCTTGATTATTATCACATGGATATCCCATTTAATTACAAAATATTCAAGATATTCTTTGAAAAAATGTATTCCTTCCGTATAGAAAAACTCGAGAAGGAAATCTAGCAAGCTAACACAGTTAGCATGATGTTACAAGAAGTGGATTTGATGGAAAGTATTAGAATATCTTTAGACTAATTATTAGTTTTCTTTGAAGGAATTTAACACTATGATTAAAATAGGAATTGGTACCTACTTAATCTTAAGATAGAAGAAAAAAATGTCTCAAAACCAATAGGCCAAATTACCCAAAAAGATAAACTATAGAAGCTCTTCTTTGATGGAGCTAGATGTAAAAATGATGTTAGGGATGGTATATTGTTGATGACACCTACTATAAATAAAAATACATTTTCATATAGGATAACATGGAGTTGTACAAAAAATGTATTAGAATATGAATCATTATGCTTGGAATTTAAGAAAGCTAAAAATATGGTGATCAAACAATTGCAAATATTTGGTGATTCCGAGTTGATAGTCAATTAGGTTACAAAAAAGTGCAACAACAAGTAGCACTATCTCATGGTATATAGAAATAGAGTATGGGATTTTTTGGAGGCTTTTGAGTCCCTGAATATCAAGGCCATCCCTAGAGAGAAAAATATCTATGTGGATATATTAGCATCTGTGGGAGAAAAATTTGTCCAATATCTAATGTTATACATAAATCCAAAATGGTTAAGCTTGTGTATAGGACTTATGTACTAGATAAGGACACATTTTGGCAATTGTTTTATAGTTATGAACAAGTGATTGATTTCCTAATCTAGGAGATGAATTTCATAGGTGACCAATTGCTAGAAGAATATGAAGAAGGAGAAATAATTTAGCTTAATAATAATCACATCCCAAAAGGATTGATAACTCTAGAGTGTTTTTTTTATAACACTGACTAGTTGGTTGCTCATAGAATTGAGGTTGATATTCAAAATTATAAGCATGTGCAAATTTAACCTATAAAGGACATCAAAATTGGTGTACATTGTTCAAAATAAGAGCTCCACCAAATTTTGGATTTATGCAGAGTTTAATGATATCATAACATGGACCTATGATGATCTCAAGGTATACAACAAGGATACTATCCAACACACTATTGAGCTTATATCAGATGCAAAATATTTATGGTAGAAGAAATAACATGTAAACCCCAAGATAGAATATCTAATGAAGCAAGAGTTTCTAAAGTTTTTACCTACTAAGATAATATACCCCATTAAGCACTCTACATGGGTGGCCAACCTAGTCCTAATAAGAAATAAAAATGGAGACATTCATCTTTGTGTGGACTTCAATAATTTGAATCAAGATTCTTTGAAGGATCATTACCCCTCCCACAAATAGATCAAATATTGCATACTATGGTTGTAGCTAAGAGGTTCAATTTATTGGATGGATTCTCTAGTTTTAATCAGATATGAATTATATATGAATACCAATACAAGACTGCATTCACCACTAAATGGGGTATTTTTACATATCAATGCATACCTTTTGGCCTATCAAATATGGGTACTACTTTCCAAAGGGCTATATATTTAGCATTTGGTGAATTGGTAAACAAGATAATTATCATTTACTTGGATGACATGATTATCTTATTTCATGACAAATAAAAATATGTTTAGCATCTCTATAAGGTGTTTGAAAAATGTAGAGAATTCAATGCATATCAAGAACAATAAAATATTAAATTGGAGAAGGAATGAGTGTAGCCAAACACTTGGATTAAACAGTTATGGAATTACTTCAATTCAAGAAGATGTCTGGATGATTTGAAAACATCCCAAATATGTATTTACAGACTATAGTCTAGAAAGTATGTTATGATTCAAGGCATTATATACTAAAAAAAAAATTATGGAGTGCTATTAAGATGCTTACACCCATATAATATGGGATAAGTACTCATGGAATTTCACAATGGTTTCTTAGGGGGTAATTATTTTGGGTAGACTACTATAGTGATAGTTCTAAGAGTCGCATACTATTGGTTGTATATTTTATCATATGCTTTCAAATTTTCCAAATCTTATGATAATTGCTATAGGTTCATAGGTAAACTTAAGCATCCGATAATACCCCTTCAACCAATAGTTGCAAAAGAACCATTCCAACAATGAGTATTGTATTTTATTGGCATGATCAATCCTAACTCTTTCAATAGACATAGATATATCCTAATTGCAATGAATTATTTCACCAAGTGGATGGAAGCTAAGGCCACTAAGCATGTTGATCAGGATACAGTGATCAATTTCTCGAAAATATTGATTACAAGATTCTAAATTTTGGCCACTATCATATTAGACAATTTTGAATCCTTTATAGGTGTCAAGACTATATATTTTTATAAAAAATATGGGATATACTAGAATGCCTCATCAAATTATTACCCATAATGGAATGGCCTTGCAGAATCTACCCAAAAAAAACTTATTAAAAATAATCAAATGTAATATTGAGCATAATAACAAAAGTTGGCACCTATTGTTAGATCAAATATTGTGGGTTGACCAAATAAAAATCAATAAATATATTAAAACCTCACCTTATACATTGGTGTGTGGAAAAAACCATACTATTGATCAACTTCAAGCTTCTAGTGCTAAAATTCATAAACAAAAATTATCCGATGAATTTACTACCAATGAAAAAAGAATGGTAGAGTTGATTCATATGGAATTAAGGCACGGAAAGACATATAATAATATTTCTCACCATCAAAAAATGCTAAATGTTGATTTTAAAAAAATACTATGTCAAAAGCATTTAATGAGGGTGACGTGGTTCTTAGATGGGATGTTGATAGAGAAAAATATGTTTCACATGACAAATTTGATTCAATGTGGTCTAGTCCATTCTTGATCAAGTGAAAGAAAGACTTAAATGCATTTGAGTTGTGCTAGGTAGATGTCATACTATTTCCAATTTTTATAAATAGCCAAAATTTGAAACATTATGCCTAAGACAAGTGACATTCTCTATGTACATATGTAAATAAGACAAGTGTATCAACTTGTACATAGAAGTTCAATTTTATGAAAGGGTTGTCACTGTAATTAACTCATGGCATGGAAAAAAATAGATTGGCATTTTCTAATGGACCACACTACTCTTTGTCACATTTTCACTAGACCAATAATGAATCAATCATTCAGTTGATTAAAAACTCCCAACACATTCCAAAATGTAGTTTCTATCTAGTGGTTGTCAAAATGTACATGCTAGCAACTTTTGGAGAGTCATAAATTACCATTGGTTAAAATAATTGACAAGTGGGGCATGCAATATTATTTTTATAGTGGATGGTGATCCTCAACAAGATCTACCTTGATTAATGAAAGAACACAAGTTTACAAAATAATGTGACTATAACTGAGTTGTCAATGATAGTTATTATAGAAAGTGCTTTGAACAACAAATAATGATATTGATGGCTATATAGCTCCCAGGAACATGCGTTAAAAACCTTAAAATGAAAACTATTTCCAAAATATACCTTCCTAGGCATGTGTGATCCTTTGCATCGGGATAACAATATCTCCAAACCAGCGAAAACCATAGACAAACACTATAAATTGAATTCTACCTTTAAATAATTTCCCCCTTACACAAAATTTGATTGTAAACTATAGTGAGAGCTCTAACACACCAGAGAAAATAGTTTCTAGAAATAGATATAGAATTCAAATAAATGGCTAGAGGTAAGAAAATTTTTATTGTACACAAGACCAACAATGATTTGCATGATAGAATGATGGGCATTCACAACACTATTATCACGATGAAATCCAAGTAAAAAAAGTTTCAAGAGGGCTTTGAAGTGAAGAGGAAAAGGTTTTCTAAAACCCATCAAACTGGTGTGGCCTTCCATTCAAGTCCAAGGTAGGATCATTCCCACACTGGTACACCCATACCCAAAACTCGTGGAAGCCCAATTTTTTTTTTTTGTTGAGTAATACTTATTATACACATCCACCGTGGGGATTGAACCTAGGTCACATCATCGATAATGCAAGTGGTGTCCTTACTGGTATACCACATCACATGGATCATGGAAGTAGTGTCAAAATTTTATAGTCCTAATACAATAACTGTGTGCAATTAAGGTTCAAAGTCATTATTCACCATCAATAGAGAATTTTTTATGGAAGCATTTGTAGTTAAAGATGCATCGAGAGTTCAACCAAAGAAAAATTATTTTGAGAAGTAGAGACAGTACTTAAAAAATGCCCAGTTAAATAGTAGGAAAACTACTAGAGGAGTGCATGACCATGAATAACAAGCTGGGATAATTTACCTTAGAGGAACAACCCATTTTTTAATGTTGGTGAGATTATTGGGTTTGAGAATAGACTTAGTTGTATACCCATATTAGATGGGTTTGAAAAATGTAGTAATAACAACTTCCTCATAAATCACTCTAGACTAGGCCTAATTTTTGGCTATGAGTATACACAAACAATTGAAAGCAATGAATAATGGGCATTGTAATGTATCTGCATACCCATCATATCTGGACTAGCTCTTCCTATTCTATATGATCTTAGTGGGTAAGCATCAAATTTAGTTACAAAGGATAAATGAGAAGGGCTTAGTTCATCTGATGGTATATTGGACCGATGTTCTAAGGGAAAGCAATTCATACCTAGAATTCAACAAATATTTTATAGGACCTACCATAACAATAATCTATATAATATACCATCACATCACACTATAAGTTGAAGATGTTGTAGACACCAAATATTTTTCATTTGATCTATATATATCAAGCATCCAATGACCAGATTTAACTAATTATTATTTTTTTTAATGGTTAGATTTAATACAAAGTATAATGCCATAGATCAAACATCCAATGGTCAGATTTAATAGATGAAAATTTTATTTCAATAGCTATATTTAATGATGTCGCATTCAAAACCTAACCCTAACCTTTTCAAAAGGGTTATAAAATACCATTCACTTTTGTGAATGAGGGCATGACACAATAGAGACGACACGAAAGAAGGGAAATGACATGAAATAAGACAGATGACATGAATGATATAAAATTAAAAGGAAAGAGGCAAAAGGAAGACAAGAGATAATGCTACAATTATGTTGTTCAAATTGTGACTCATGCATGACATAATATTTCCATTTTTAATTTACTTTAGTCATTTCATTATACTCATTTTGATAGGTGCTACTAAATTCTTTGTCTCTTTGCATGTGTGCAGGTTCAAGATTTGAAAGCTCAAATCCATCACGGTGGTCACAACAAACCCACCTCCAACATTGATTGTAGCATGAAGAAGAATACATCACCGCTTTTAATTGTAAAATGAGATCACCTCCTTTGGACATTTCTGTTGTGAAACACCCTAAAAAAGGATTTATTGTATTCAAAAGCAATTCATTTTACAATACAATACAATGCTTCATTTTTAGTGCAATGGTGTCTTTTTCATGCTTAAAAAATGGTGATCATTGTATTTCTTACCCTTTTTCCTTTTTCTTTATTTTTTTGTTTTTAGAACCCTAAATTTTTTGTCTCTTTATGTGGTTTCATTTTTTTTATTCCATACGGACAACATCTTCATAAACGAGCACTACAAGTAGGTGCTTATTTTAATTTCATTTTGAAATTAAAAAAAAAAAACAAAAACCTCTATGTTTTTACATTTTATTTTTATTTTTATTTTATTTTGAAATTAAAAAAAACTCTATTTTTTTTGTCTTATTTTTATTTTAATTTAATTTTAAAATAAAATAAAAAATTATTTTACATTTTTATGTTTTAAATTTCATTTTGAAATAAAAACAAGGGGTCATACCCCCTTCACCCTACGAGGGCCGCACTTGCATGGTCCTCATTTACCCACAAAACTAAGAGGGCCATGCATAGTATGCCCCCTGTCACCCTATGAAGGCCATGTTGTGCATGGCCCCCTTACCCAACAACCCTAAGAGATCCATGCATAGCATGAGCCTATTTCAACCCTAGGAGTACCACGTATAGCGTGGTCCTATTTGACTTTATGAGGGCTATGTTTCATGTGGCCCCTATCCCTCTCACCCCTCATGTGGGGTTCCATTGAAGCAACCCTCTCTCCCCTTATCCTTGCATGATTGTAGCTTGGCTACATCACACAACCAAACTACCCAAAAAATAAGTAAGGGTTGCATACAATACGACCCCCCTTTTCATCCATGCATGAGGGTTACACTATGCATGATCCCCTTCATTTATCCATATGAATTATATGCACAATGCGACCCCTTTCACCTTTCTCTCTTCGAGCCCATGCACAGTGCGACCCCCTTCACCTTCACCTTATGTGGGTCATGCACAATGCATGTTCCCCCTTCACCTTCCCCTTGTGGGGACCATGGATAGTGCACCCCATTTCAACTTCCCCTCATGGAGGCCATGCACAATGTGGTGCCCCTTCACCTTCACCTCATAGGGGCCATGCATAGCACAACCCCCCAACTTCATTTCATCCCATGGGGGCCATGTACAGTGTAACCCCCTCTTGCATATCTATCGATAGGGGCTACGCACCCCACCAAAACCTAATCACTCTTCTCTTGCATGGGCTATAGGCCCTAATTTTAAAAATCAAAACCATAAATATTAGAAAAGATAAAAAAAATTAAAAAATTAAAAATAAAATGAATGAATTCATTTTGGCATAAATTTTCCTTGGAGTATTAGATTTTAGTTTCAAAAGTTGTGTTGCAAAGCTAATTTTGAGAAATAGACAACTCCAAATCATATTTTATGTGCATTTTCAAGGTGATTTTAATGCTTAAATACAATCATTTATCCAAAAAAAATCAAACTACATTTTTTATATTTTTATTGACATTGTGTAGCCATTGAATCAAAATGGCATGTTAATTTTGCATATGTGTAAAATTAGACTAAGTTTACTTTATAAAATTGCATATAAAATATTAGAAAACCAAAATCAAACCACCACACACACAAGCATGTTTTAATATTCCACACCGCTGCATGACAAGTGCAAGAAAAACCTCTTGAATGAGTTGGATTTCATCACCAACCATCAAAGAGCCAATAGTTAAGCCATAGTTAGTATAAAAATTTATTGAACTTCATTACTAAGAAACTAGTTAATCTTAAGGTTATCTCAAGGTAATTAATGTTGGACACCCTTCATTCTTAGGGATTAATAATTTATGGGGTATTAGCTATCGTTCATGCCTAAGATCGCATGAGGGTGAAGTGGAAACCCATATAGGTCAGTAGTAAGGCACTAGAAAGTGCAGCCTATTCCAGAGGCATTTTTATCCTTACATCCATCGCCAAACCTTCACCTAGGAATCCATATTAGTAGTTCATGATTCATACTTTGTCAAAGGGTTGAGTGTGAATACACCTTCTTAAATTCATTCCACCACCCACCTTGCATAGTTTTATAGGCATAGGGTTTACACAAAACACATATAAAACTTGTCAGAAAATATCAACAAAAAAAATTGTTTTTGCATAACAAAAAAATAAAAATTATTTTGCACAACAAAAAAAAATCATCCAAAAAAATTGGTTCAAACACAATTTTAACAAACAATGCAAAAATATCAAAATTTTAATAACAAACACACATTTAGGTGCCAACATGACATAGGTACACTCAGGTTCACCGAAAACAACTAGAGCATATTTCAATAACAAATCAATAGTAGTACAACCAAGTGTCACCCCAATAGGGGTATAACTAGAGGTTGCTCTGGGGTCACTCCTGATATCATGCAATTCACCTTTCATGTCCTAAGCATAGAGGTTTCTACCTACAAGAAGTGTAGGTTCACTCCTGAAATCAATAAATTTACCTTTTATGTCCTTAGAATAGAGGTCACTCCCTATTTTAAGTTTGGGGTTGCTCTTGATATCAAGCAATTTACCTTTAGTATCCTTAGCATACAAGTTGCTCCCTACAAGAAGCGTGAGGTTGCTACTAACATTAGGATTTTTAATTTTCATGTTCTTAGCATAAAGGTCACTCCCTACAAGGAGCACGAGGTCACTCTCGACATCAATCACTTTAATTTTGATTTATTTAGAATATAGTTTTCTCCCTACAAGAAGCGTGGGATCACTTTTGACATCAAGCAATTTATCTTTCATATCCTTAGCATAGAGGTCGCTCCCTAAAAGAAGCACAGGGTCACTCCTAACATCAAGCAATTTACCTTTAATATCCTTAGCATATAGGTCACTTCCTACAAGAATCATGGTGTCACTATCGATATAAAGCAATTTACCTTTCATGTTATTAACATAGAGCTCACTCCTCATAAGGGGTACTTTTTATTTTATACCTATAGCAGTGAAGTTCATTTATAAAAGCCAAATCTCAAATTCAAACACCACTCTAGGGCACAAAATCCAATTAGTCAAATTCCATTTCAAAGGCTCCAATTCACTTTGGTTATCTTCAAATTCATGCTTGCGGTACCAATACCCCTTCTCATCACATCAACTTCTAGCCTGGGGGTGCTACTACCATCCTATAATTATTGTATATTTTGTGCCAAAAACATCAAAAATCATAAAAAACAACAAAACATCAAAAATTGTCAAAAAAAACAATAAAAATTTCATTCAAATTGCATTTCGTACATCCATTCATGCATTCATTCCACTTACATTGCATTTACACATTCATATCATTTGCATCCATTCATGTTGCTTACATTCACTCAATTTGGATAATTGTTAGTACAACAAGCCTTATCACCTTAATCAAGGGCACCTTTGGTCTAGCATTACTCCCATTTTGTAATACAAAACTCACGCACATTTAAGTGTTTTTGGTTCACTCAGCCACTCCTAGTGTTTCAAGCAACCTCTAGTAAATGTCAAGTTTTCTCTTCGACAAAAAGCACACTTTTTCACTAGGAAAATCTTGAGTTCTGAGAGTTGACTTTTCCAGTATTGAACCAAACACATATCACACTTATTAATAACATCTTGTGTCAAATAAGGATGACACCATGATTGGGATGAACCTTGAAGTAATTTTTTTTTCCTGTTTGTCCCATTATGCACATAATCCAAAAACAAAACAATGAAAAAAATGGTTTTCACCACTTTCAAACATACATCTTAAGCGATAGAAATAGTAGTAAGGATAAGGGTAAAATTGTCATTAGGAATCAATTCGAGTTGTTGAGAATTTGATTTCCAAAAGCTCTAATTCTTGTCACAAAAACAATAGTATGAGTAGTAAGGATAGGGTTAAATCCTCATTAGAACTTGATTCGAGTGGTTGAGAATCCAATTCCCCAAAGCTCTAACTCAATTTATAAATACATAATAATAAATGGGCTTCAAGTAGTAATGATAGGATTAATTATCATTAGGACTTGATTTGAGTGGTTGAGAATTTTATTCCCCAAAACTTGAAGACCCCAATATTAGACTATGCTCATGCATGGTGATACATCTCTCTTAAGGAGATATCTAAACGCACATAAGGACAATCTAGCTTTCTGGTTCTCTCCATGTCTGGATTAATCTCACCTTACTCAAGATGGATAAATAGATTTACTATTTGCACACACAATGGTTCTTTATAGGCTTGAGCCATTACCATGATCATGATTGGTAAATAAACATCCATTGCACACACAATTGGTCTTTAATAAATTTGACTCTACGAGGACAATCTTGATACCTTATGGATTTGCGAGATTAATATATGATTTTTCTTGATATCACTAGGATGTTTGAGTCTTTAAAAAAAAACTCTAGATAATTATCCCTAATGCAAAAATAAAATATTCCATTTCACATCATCATCAAATCATTACATAAGTTTCACAATCCATTTCACATTTTACCATTATATGTTGGTGTCCCTGATTAAGATATAAAGGCAAATTTTGCTAAACAATGGTCCATAACCTCCTTGAACAAAAAATAAAAGAGGCCATTTATTCATAATACATTCATTTCATCACAAGCATACCAAAATTCAAAAAGGCTCCAAAGGAACCAAAATCCTTTGGTCACATTCAATTGAAAAAGGCTCCAAAGAAACCAAACTCCTTTGGTCACATTCAATTCAAAAGGCTCCAAAGGAACAAAAATCCTATGGTCACTTTCTCCAAAGGAACCCAAAATCCTTTGGTCAATTTCAATTCAAAATATCGAAAGGTACCTACCACCTTTGGTCATAATTTCAATTCAAAATCTCCAAAGGGTCTAACCCCTTTGGTCAATTTAAATTCAAAGTATCCAAAGTCACCTAACACCTTTGATCACAATTTCAATTCAAAAGCTCCAAAGGGTCTAACTCCTTTGGTCAAAATTTCAATTCAAAATCTCCAAAGGAACCTAACACCTTTGGTCACAATTAAAATTCAAAAGCTTCAAAGGGTCTAACCCCTTTGGTCAAATTTTCAATTCAAAAGCTCTAAAGGCACCTAATACCTTTGGTCATGATTTTCATTCAAAAACTCCAAATGGCCTAGCTCATTTGGTTAAAATTTTCAATTCAAAATCTCCAAAGGGCCTAACCCCTTTGGTCAAATTTTCAATTCAAAAGCCCCAAAGGCACCTAACACCTTTGGTTACAATTTCAGTTCAAAATTTCAAAAGGGTCTAACCCCTTTTGTCAAATTTTCAATTCAAAAGCTCCAATAGAACCTAATACCTTTGGTCACAATTTCAATTCAAAATCTCCAAAGTACCTAACCCCTTTGGTCAACTTTTCAATTCAAAAGCTCCAAAGGCACCTAACATATTTGGTCACAATTTCCATTCAAAATATCCAAAGGTCCTAACTCCTTTGGTCAAAATTTTTAATTCAAAAGCTCCAAAGGGCCTAATCCCTTTGGTCAAATTTCCAATTCAAAAGCTCCAAAGGCACAAAAATCCTTTGGTCACATCATTTCAAAAGGCCCAAATAATCTACCCTCTTTGGTAAAATCAATTTAAAGATCCCCAAAGGTACCTAACCTCCTTGGTCATGATTTCAATCAAAAGGCCCCAAAGGTACTTAACCCCTTTGGTCAAATTTTCAATTCAAAATCTCCAAAGGCACCTAACACCTTTGGTCACAATTTTAATTCAAAAGCTACAAAGGGTCTAACCCCTTTGGTCAAATTTTCAATTCAAAAGCTCCAAAGGCATCTAACACCTTTGGTCACAATTTCAATTCAAAAGCTCCAAAGGGTCTAACCCCTTTGGTCAAATTTTCAATTCAAAAGCTCTAAAGGCACCTAATACCTTTGGTCATGATTTTCATTCAAAATATCCAAAGGGCCTAACCCATTTGGTTAAATTTTTCAATTCAAAATCTCCAAAGGGCCTAACCCCTTTTGTCAAATTTTCAATTCAAAAGCCCCAAAGGCACCTAACACCTTTGGTTACAATTTCAGTTCAAAAGATCAAAATGGTCTAACCCCTTTTGTCAAATTTTCAATTGAAAAGCTCCAAAGGAACCTAATACCTTTGGTCACAATTTCAATTCAAAATCTCCAAAGTACCTAACCCCTTTGGTCAATTTTTCAATTCAAAATCTCCAAAGGCACCTAACACATTTGGTCACAATTTCCATTCAAAATATCCAAAGGTCCTAACTCCTTTGGTCAAAATTTTTAATCCAAAATCTCCAAAGGGCCTAATACCTTTGGTCAAATTTCCAATTCAAAAGCTCCAAAGGCACAAAAATCCTTTGGTCACATCATTTCAAAAGGCCAAATAATCTACCCTCTTTGGTCAAATCAATTTAAAGATCCCCAAAGGTACCTAACCTCTTTGGTCACGATTTCAATCAAAAGGCCCCAAAGGCACTTAACCCCTTTGGTCAAATTTTCAATTCAAAATCTCCAAAGGCACCTAACACCTTTGGTCACAATTTTAATTCAAAATCTACAAAGGGTCTAACCCCTTTGGTCAAATTTTCAATTCAAAAGCTCCAAAGGCATCTAACACCTTTGGTCACAATTTCAATTCAAAAGCTCCAAAGGCACCTAACACCTTTGGTCACAATTTCAATTCAAAAAGCTCCAAAGGGCCTAACCCCTTTGGTCAAATTTTCAATTCAAAATATCCAAAGGCACCTAACACCTTTGGTCTCAATTTCCATTCAAAATATCCAAAGGTCCTAACTCCTTTGGTTAATATTTTCAATTCAAAAGCTCCAAAGGGCCTAACCCCTTTGGTCAAATTTTTAATTCAAAAAATCCAAAGGCATAAAAACCCTTTGGTTACATCATTCCAAAATGCCCCAAAATAATCGACCCCTTCGGTCAAATCAATTCAAAAATCCCTAAATGTACGTAACCCCTTTGGTCACAATTTCCATAAGAAGGCTCCAAAGGCACTTAACCCCTTTGGTCACATTACAATTCAAAAAGCTCCAAAGAGAACTAAACCCCTTTGGTCACTTTAAAAAGCTCCAAAGGCACCAAATCCCTCTGGTCAACATTTAGAATAAATTTTTCTTTCCTATAATAGCTTAGATTTTATTTTTTCGATCATATATTAAAGTCTCAAGTGAACCTTGTATATAGTGATTCACTCTAGATACCTAATAGTTGTAGCAACTGATTATCCATGCAATTTGGTAGTATGAGTAGATAACCATAAGGACACTTGTTTAAAAAAATAATACCATCAAATATGCCTCAAAACTTTATAAATTCATCACATCAACCCATCAATATGTCCAAAACATCATTCCACATCATCATGTTTGAAATCAAATCAGTTTGATCCCTCAATTTTGGAATATGACAACATTCAAGAAACTTTGCACAAAGCTAATCATACACCTTCTTCGTAGGGACAAAAGATGGAAATCTCTCAAATCAATATGCACCATACCAATGTCTGAGTATGAATGTGGTGCCTATGAAAATTGAAGTAAACTAACCTCAAAAATGATTCTAGTATCACACACACACCACATTTCTTGGTCTATCAACCACATAAAATGCTCATCACTCTACCATGAGCAAAGTTTCGACAATGCAGATTTACCCCAAACTTGGGGCAACCAAATTGATCTTGATTTTCAAACATTTGCATCCATCAAATCACACCCCTTTCATCATCCACATTTGGTCAATCGGCTCATGGGTTTCATATTTCACCCATTCATCGATTGAGGGGGTAAATCCAAAAATAAAAAATATTCATCGATCATTCCATCTTCACACGAAGGAAAAAAAAAAAATCATCCAATAAAACTAGTTTTGTACTATTTTTGTACCACATTATGTTCTACACAATGTAATACAAAAAGGGACATCTATAGAAACCAAATTTTAGCCATCATATATACATATATATATATATATATATATATATATATATATATATATATATATATATATATATATATATATATATATATATATATATATATATATATATATATATATATATATCAAGCATCCAATGACCAGATTTAATCGATAAAAATTTTGTTTCAATGGTTATATTTAATCCAAAGTACAATGCCACAAATCAAACATCCAATAGTCATATTTAATCAATGAAAAGTTTGTTTCAACGGTTATATTTAATGATGCCACATTCAAACCCTAACCCTAACCTTTTCAAAAGGGTTATAAAATACCATTCACTTTTGTGAATGAGGGCATGAAAGAAGGGAGAAAACATGAAAGAAGGGAGATGACATGAAAGAACAAAAAAATATAGAGGTAAGAGAGAGAGAGAATGCTATTGTTATGCTGTCAAAATCATGATTCATGTATGCAATAATATTTGCATTTTCAATCCAAATTGATCATTTTATTATAATTACTTTTATCGGTGATATTAACATCTTCTCTTGTTTGCATGTGTGCAGGTTTAAGATTCGAAAGCTCAAATCCATCACAGTGGTCACAAAAAACCCACCTCCAACATTAATTGTTGCAAGAATAAAAAATACATCATGTTTAACTTGTAAAATAGATTACCCCCTTTTTTGCACATCTGATTGTAAAATGCACCCTAAAAGGGTCAATCTGTATCAAAAGACATTTTCTCAAATTTAAAATAATATTCTACCATTATTTCAAATGGTGTGTGTTTTTTATGTTTACAGATGTGTTGAGAGGAAAATGGTGAGAGCAGGGTATTGGTTCTTACTAGAGTAAGGTAACATAATCAAACCATATGGATTCTCCAAATACCTCTACTTATTGCCATACTATATCACAAACTAGGTGTTTGGATTAGAATATTGTAGATAAATCTATGTAATAGAGAAAAGTCTTGGCTTGGGAATCAAAAAGATTGTAATATTTTTGCCCATCAAATTTGAATGCATCAATATTTCCAAGAGGGAGCCACAACAATATAAATACTTGGAAGTCAAGTTGTTGATATCGAACCAAATTGTAGTGCCACATATGTGGCACTATGATAGAGATGATATTTTAATTGAAATACTATTAAAAATAAAAAACAAAGCACCTGTGTTCAAGCATGTGCTACACACAAACATTGAAAATTTTAGAAATTTAGCCGAATACCAGGTGGCACCATTTGACTATATGGAAATGCAAGAAATTTCACAATGGATAATATGCTATGACTTCAAGTGGGCTTTTGATCCAAAAAGAAAATAAAGACCAACTGATTGATCTGAACCTCATAAAAATAATCAAGGAAGATAAGGTATGGGAGGAATACAAGATGAAGGATGGTGGATATCACGGTGTGAGTGCAACTTAATAAAAAAATCGACCCTAGATGATAAAATTGATAGGTTATTCATTTCAAATATTGATAATCAATACATCAGCTAGAAGTAGAAACAGGAGAAGGAAACTTTTCCAAAAGTTCTAAAACAAAAAGTGGATGAGGATGAAGAAGAGAAGAATAAGAAAAAAAAGTCCAACAACAACCACTGATCCCTCTCATTACTAGTAATTTGAAACATAGGAAGAATCACTTCCTCAACTTTCACTTGTCATCTACACCAGGAAGCACACCCAAGGTAGTCGAGATATCTTTGGAAGCATAGTCTAAATCCTTTGGATAAAGCTCCAAGTGAAGAAAAAAGTATAAACATCACCCAAATTTTGAAATTTTAGACATAGAAAGGGTTAAATATAGAAATCAATGAATGCAAGAGGGAAAGGAATGAATGACGCATAAGCAAAAAGAGTTGTAACAAGAGGTACAAGGGTGCAAAGCAATAATTGTGTTGGTAGAAGCTGAATAGACAAGGGATAAAGAGCTCAAGTAAAATTGGTTGAAGTCATTCAAATGGAGTAGCCATAGCTAGGAGCACAAGGGTAAGGTATGTCTCCTAAATATTTGCTCACCATAGAGCCCCTCATCAATTGAAATTTTAACCTTTCCAGTTCATAAACTCTGTCCATCATTAGATATGACCCCTATTATTGTAGAGCTCATGTCGAAAGCACATCCTCCTCCACCATTGTTTCAATCCATTTTATATACGCAACCAAATAAATCTCCTATTCCATTATTCCTTGCATCCACTCCACCATCTCAATCATTCATATTGCAAGACTCTTCATTGCACCCTCCATCACTCAGTCTACCTCCTACAATCCAGAAGCACCAAGTTTTTATAGTATATTATATTATTTGGTAAATGTTAATGTACCACCTTGGGTAGATTATTAGATTAAGATTTTATCTTAGGTTAAGTACTTACTTGGGGAAGAAGCAATAAATGCACAATTGTTAGAATGTGCAATGATGCAAATGTGCATGTAGTCCATCTGTAGCACCCTAAAATTGGCATAGTAAAACCTTAAATAATTACAATTACTCTAGTAAATATTCAAATTCAAATTTCAACCCCCAAAACCGCTCCCAAACCGTCGTTTAACCCGTTTCCTCCTTTCCCACGCCATTTTTAGAGTTTGTTTTGACCGTTTGATGATATCGTCGCCGATCAGACGATATCGCCTCAGATCGAACGATTTCATCTGGGCTAGGACGTCCAGACGATCTTGTCCCAAAACTAATTTTTCTCAATTAGCCTCTATTCCAACGACGTCTCTAATCCGGGCAGAAGCGTGTCTGTGCCGTTAGAGACCTCCCCCATTGGAGATCTCCCAAATTGGGATGATCTCCAACCTCCTAACCTCCCTCCTAAGCCTATTTAAACTTAGGACTCCCCCTTGGCATCCCCCTGGCTGAATTTTCCTATAAATCGACCTTCACACGCATTAGAATAATCTGTATTACCATCTGCATTTGTTGCATCCAATTTTCTTGCAGGAACCTTGTCATTTTTCAGTCGGAGCAAGCTTACATCGTCGCAGACGATCCTGTTCAGATCGGAGACGATCCTATCAAATTAGAGATGATTTCGACTGTAGTCTGCATTGGGGCAATCAGTGCCCAGAGTTTGCACTTTTTCCTATACTTTGCTGCTGTTTTATTCTGCATTTAGTCAGTTTTATTGTTATTTCTTGTTATCCTGCATCTTGGAGTTCACCCATGTAGTTTAATCGCATAATAAAATCATGATTAGCTATTAAAGTGTTGCAATTTACTTGCATTTCTATTTGGGATTATCTGTTAACATCCTTATTGTCATTTTACATCATTATCCTCTATTAGCATTGCTGCATTTTTTGTATTTTGTGTCTATTTCTCTGTTTGCAGGTCTCTGATGAATTCGTCTGATGAATTCGTCAAATCTCAGACGATCCTATAGGTCGGAGACGATCTCGTCAAATTCTAGATGATCCTATCTGCTTCAAGAATCAGAATCTCCATCAGACATCCGGATCAGGTATGGCTCTTTAATTTAGCTTTTTCTCTCTATTTTCTGTTCAAATCTGTTTTTTGTATTTCATTTAGTCTGCATTTTCATAATAGAACAACTTAGATTCATTTGGCCAAACCTAGGACTTGAATGTTTAAAGATAAAATTGAACACATCAAACACATTCCCAACCTAGGCATGGAAACTGCCATTCAAACGTTTCTTGGTGAACCCCACCATCCATCAAAAAATCACCATAATACACCTCCCCCGAGAGGCGGGACCTTCGCAAGGCCTCTCAGTCCGAGGTACCGTCCCATCCTTTTCCCATCCTCCTTCCGGGCACGGATCCTATAGCCTGAAGGTAAGGATGTGAAAAATTTGGAGCGATACATTTTGGTGAACCCGACGTGAATGCATTTAAAACCTTTTGAAAACGAAAACAAAAACAAAAAACAAAAAACATAGATGCATTTAAAATCATTAGAAAACTACTAAGTTGCATATCATGTTTAGATGGTAGCTCCTAAGAAAAGACTAGCAGTTACTATAAATGTTGAAAACCAATTAGCAACCATAGAAATCAATTATGTGCTTAGTGTGCCTGAAACAGATAGAAACCAACTTTTGTGGGACGAACTTGATAGGAGACTAGGTGTCATTTCATCTAGGTCAACAGAACTTAAACAAATCAAGAGGCTTGTCCTAGATAGAATCCTGGATCCTCATCAACTCGTCTTTTATCATGAACTTCAGAGAGCTTGCCATAGATGGTTAGCTTATAGGAGAGCTCTTGTGTCTTCAGAATTGTTCACCTTCGAGGAATACCTCGAGAACGCAGCCACTATACACCAGTTCCTAGGTCATATAGAAGACCAAGAAGGTGATCTTATGATTAGGGAAAGATGGAATAGAGTTCCTAGAGCTGTGTTATATCGAGAGTATTGCCACGAGCTTTACTTTTACCTACCAGAGTCTGAAATAGATAATATCACTATAGCACTTTTTGTCAAATTCTTGAAAGAAAATTTTCAATTTGAAGAAGAACATTTCATGACTCCTGAAGAACTTGAGCCCATTAATGATATTTATAAATTGTTTATAGAAAACTAGATCATTGCTTTCATTATTATTATTTCTTGCGTTTTGTGTGTTGTTTGTTATCTTTATAATATTGTTATTAAAACCAAAAAAAAAAAAACAAAAAAACATAACAAAAACCAAAACATTTTATTTTAAATATTATAATAGGTATATAATTAAAATATATACCTCTTAAGCTTGTTGCATATATATATATATATATATTTGCTAAAATCTAAGTTTAAGCACAATGCCTAGACTTAGGAATGGTAAACAAACTGATGAAGAAGAAGAAGATTGGTTAGGAGACAAAACAAAAAACCCAAATGTCCTTCCTGAGGATCCAATTCCAGAAGGAGAAACTCTAGATCAACCAGAAGATGACCTGGTTGAAGACGATGAACAACAAGAAAATCTTAAAGAGGAAGGATCCTCATCCCCTAGAATAGCTCCAGATGGAACTATTGCTTTTGATAACTTAGATCATTTCTAGAAATTTTTCAATAATAACATTGGTGCTCTTAATATGGCAGCTCGTATTGATAAAGAACAAATTAGTGATACTCAAGCAACCATGGAACATGTGTTTAACGTGCACACTAATCCTTTGTCTTTTATCGATCAAGAAAGTGATAAAGCTGGACCATCCAATACGGATATGGCCACTATGATTCAGAACATGCAAAAACAACAGGTTACCCAACCTCCTAAGGAACCTGTTATTGAGCCTAAAATCATTCCCACACAAAAGAAACCTTCATTCACTGCTTTATTTCGCCAAACTATTGATCAATATGCTTCAAATCGACAAAAACCTAAAATGAAGCCAAACACCAATTTTCAACAATCTGGGATACAACACAATACAACTTCAAGACTTCTTCATAACACCCTTCCTACCAACAATTTACACAATAGTAATATAGCATCTAATATTCAAGTCCCTCCATCATATGCTCACCAATCTCATATTAATGCCCTACCAAACCAATATGGTGGGCAAACCAGTAATCTGGAAGCCATGGTGAAACAGTTAGCTTCCCGCATGGACCAGATGGATCCCTACCGTCCCTCGTACAATTATCGAGAGATATGTAGTCAGCCTTTGGATCCCATAGTTGTAGCACAACCGTACCCTAAACACTTTCCCATGCCGGTCCTGCCTATATATAAAGGAACCGAAGATCCCATAGAGCATCTTCGCATGTTTAGGATAGCATGTCATGATATATCACATGATGACTTGCTATTACTAAAAATGTTCCCAAAAAGTTTAGGAGGAATGGCATTAGAGTGGTACTATCAATTGCCCACTCATTCTTTGAGAAATTTTGAAGAAACAACTGAATCTTTTGTCCATCAATTTAGTGCCTACATCGAGAGGCATGTAACCATTAAAGATTTATACAACTTAAAACAAGACAAAGATGAATGTTTTGCTGATTTCTTAGCTAGATGGAGGCAATTGATAGGAAAACTGCACTTTGTGCTACCTTATAGGGAAATGTTGGACATTTTTATTAATAATTTGCAAGAACAAATATCTTATGAGTTATCAATTGCTACTTTGACTACCTTCGATCAGGCTATAGACTTAGCTCGAAGAGTAGAAGATGCTCTCATTAGGAGAGGCCAACTTAGGAAGAAAGATGATGAGAAAACATCCAGAAATCAATATAAAAACAAACAAGTTGTGGGTGACGGAGTCACTGACAAGCAGGAATGTTGCTAATATCAATGCAACGAAGACAACAAAAAAATTTATATTAAAACCTCCTGATAAACCTCCTCGAGAGTTTACTAGATTGAACCAACCATTATCAACTATTTTACCTCAATTACTCGAAAGAGGCTTGATTCAATTACCAACTATCCAGGAACCTGATCCAACTATACCCGGATACAGAGCTGACTTACACTGTGATTTCCATAGAGGGCCTGGACACTCTACCAACGCTTGTAAAAGGTTGAAACATAAAATACAAGATCTGATTGATAATAATGAAATGGAGGTGCAAGCCTTCCAACCTAAACAAAATGCTCCTAATAATGCTCAAAAGATCATTCCTCAAAATCAAAATCAAAATGCTAATCAATCATTAGACATATTTCAACATCCTTTACCAAGACATGGTAAAGAGGTGGCCAATCAAATTGAGCATCATAATGTTCCTCCTCCTACCCGATATGTAGGAACTATTAGCGGACATTTACCTAATCATGATTTACAAAAATTTGACACAACTTTATCCATGGTCACGACCAGGCCCCTACATAATATTCAAATACCAGATCTCAGTGATGTAGAATCAGATACTGAAAGTGAAATGGAAATCACTTCAAACCAATCGAATAGTTCTGAAAATGAATCAGATCCTATTCAACCTATCACAGATGCTATGATTCCAGAAGAACCATTTCCTAGAAGAGTTACTACTCGACCCTCTTCTGATCAATTCCTTTCTAATGAACAAGCTATAAATGCTAGACCAAGACCTATTCAGCATCCTCAATATAACATTGTAGGTACCATCGGAGTTGTTACCAGACAACAAGCTCAAAATTCTCAACAAGAACCAAATCAGAATGATGGATCAGCTCCATTTGTTTTGAAAAATCCCAATAAAGGGAATCATGCTCCTAATGTTCAACCTAAACCCCCTTACAATATTAATGAGCAATTATCCAATACTACAGCCAAAATTTCCCTTTTGGACCTATTAAGATCTTCTCCTACCCATAGAGATGAATTAATGCTTACATTAAGCCAAATGATGGTACCACAAAACATTCAACCTGAAGCCATGGCCACTACTATCATCACTAGAGAAGTCGATTGTATTGACTTTCGAGATAAAGATATACCACAACATAGTTTACATAAGGATAACCCCTTATACATTACTGCCTTAATTGGAGATGTAGCCGTTAAAAGAGTCTTGATTGATAATGGTTCATCTTTAAATATTTGCACTTTTGATTTCTACCAAAGATTTGGGTTTAGAAGTGATGAAATGAAGAAAATCGACATGATCATAAAAGCTTTCAATGACGAAACACAAGAAACGTGTGGAGTTATTACCATCCCATTGCAAGTTGGTCCTAGAACCTTAGATACGACCGTGTTTATTGTACATTGCCCCGCATCGTACAATATACTCTTGGGTCGTCCTTGGATCAATGCAATGCGGGCTGTCCCATCAACTTTACACCAATGTGTTAAATTCGAATTTAAAAATCAGTTGGTCACTATCCATGGTGATCCTAGACCCTTTGATATGTGTGCCTTGGCAGAACCCGTTGGAGTTCAATTTTGCCCTGCTCTGTCATCCACACATCCTAATTCTTATTTTTCATCTAAAACTATGAAACACACACCCATAACTTCATCTATTTCTCCTCCATTAATTTCATCCTCATATATAGATCAACAATCTTCTAAACAAACCACTCTAGAACCTCAAAAAGATCTTCAATCCACAACCAATCCTTCATGTTCCATCCCTATAATTTCAAAACCTATAGACCCATCTATTAACGCCTCCACATTATCTACATCTATCATACCTTCTATATCTAAAGATATAGAGAATGATCCTTCTACATCTTATGCTCTTTCTGATGAACTCTTACCTGATTTATCTCAAATTCTCATATCAGAAAAAACAAATGCTTCTATGCAAAATTCCATTATCTTAAGTAATTTGCCGCCATCTCCTCGTACTTTGGGCCTCCCACAACCTATGGGAAGTACTTACCAAGTCGGGAGTTGTGCCTTCATTTATAAGGGATATGACTGGGGAAGAATACCTCGGAATATCAAAACTCATCATGATGGATATGCTCGATGTTATTTTACTAATGAGTATATTAAAGCTAAACCTATAATGCTTAAAATGGGATATAAAGGGAAAGGCTTGGGACCTTTCCAAAATGGTATGAAAGAACCTTTCGAGGTAGAACCATGGCCCACCCGCTGTGGTGTGGGTCTATTTCCTAGTAAGGGTCAACCCTTCCCTTTTGAAGATGATGATCAACTCATATGTTATCAAGATTATTTGGATGGGCGTGATGATTCGCCTCTACAAAATCAGCCATTTACATGTAATATGCTATCCATAGCTTATCCTGAAATGATTGCTGAATCCGATGATGAGTTGGAAGGAGATATTTTCCATGATGTCTCCATTGAAGAGATGTTACACAATGGGTTTTATTTTGATGGTTCTATACCAACTATAGCCCAGCTTGAGGCCACTACTCCTCAAGATGACTTATCTAAGTTAACCTTAAAATAATTACAAGAATTGGGCGTCTCACCTGCCCCACCTAATTTTGAAAGAGATCTACACATGGAAGTAGAAAACGTCATTAAAGTTAACATTGGAACTGAGGATAATCCTCACATAATCAATATTGGGTCAGAATTAAGTCAAGAAAAACAAGAGCAATACATTGCATTTCTTAAAGAATATGAAGATGTCTTCGCTTGGACATATGAAGATATGCCAGGTTTAGACCCTTCTGTAGTCATGCATCATCTAGTAGTCCATCCGGATGCTAAACCTGTTAAACAAAAACTTAGAAAAATGCATCCCAAAGTGGCTTTACTAGTCAAAGGGGAATTAGAAAAACTCTTGAATGTTGTTTTTATACAAGCTATTGATTATGCTGAATGGATCTCGAATGTAGTCCCAGTCACCAAGAAAGAAGCTACCAAAGTTAGGGTTTGCACAGATTTTAGAGATATTAACGTTGCATGCCCTAAAGATGATTTTCCTCTTCCAAACATGGATCAAATCATTGATTTTACTGCTGGGAGTGGGATGATGTCCTTAATGGATGGATTCTCCGGTTATAATCAGATCAAGATAGCTCCTGAAGATCAGGCTAAAATAACCTTTATTACCCCTTGGGGTACCTTTTGTTGGAAAGTGATGCCATTCGGTTTAAAGAATGCAAGTGCAACCTATCAACGAGCTATGACTTATATTTTTCATGATATGATGCATGATATCCTACATGATTATGTAGATGATATTATAGCTCGCTCTATTAATGAAGATAATCATTTAGATGATTTGAGAAAAGTTTTTAATCGGTTAAGGGAATATCTTATTCGATTAAATCCAGCCAAATGCATATTCGGAGTCAAGTCCGGTAAACTATTAGGGGTTATAGTTTCTTTACGTGGCATCAAAATTGACCCTCTTAAGATTGCGGCTATCACTGATATGCCCGCACCTACCAATATATCTGAATTACGAAGTTTACAAGGTAAGCTTCAAGCTATCCGTCGCTTCATCGATAAGTTGGCGGACAAAACCGGTCCCTTTCTTAAGCTCCTTAAGAAGGATGTCCCTTTTAATTGGGACGACGAATGTAAGGAAGCTTTTGAACTTCTCAAACAATACCTCCTTAACCCACCTGTGCTTTCACCGCCTAGACCTGATCGTCCGTTTATCCTGTATATTTCAGCTTCAGATTTTGCTTTAGGAGCTATGTTAGCTCAACTTGATGATGAGAAGAGAGAACGTGCTACTTATTATATTAGCCGAACTCTAATTAGTTATGAAACCCGCTACACAGCGTTAGAAAAACTATGTCTAGCAGTCGTCTTTTCTATGCAAAAATTATGCCATTATATGCTTAGCCAAAAAACGTATGTCATTGCTAAATATGATCCCTTGCGGTATCTTATGAGTCGACCTTATTTATCGGGTCGCACAGCCAAGTGGGTTCTTGCTCTAAGCGAGTTTGAACTCGTGTTCATAGGACAAAAGTCTGTTAAGGGTCAAATCATAGCAGACCAATTAGCTGCTGCACCCTTAGAGTCTACCCATCCCCTCATCATTGAGTTTCCTGATGAATGCCTTCAATTAGAGGCCGACCATATTGAACAATGGTCCTTATACTTTGATGGAGCCCGATGCATGAGTGGGGCTGGTGCAGGTATTATTTTAATATCTCCACAGAAGCACATTATACCTTTGTCCTTTAAATTAACATTTGCTTGCACTAATAACACTGCTGAGTATGAAGCTCTAATCCTTGGATTACGAGCTGCCTTGGCTCTAAAAATTAAACATCTGCTAGTTTTTGGTGATTCTCAACTTGTTATAAACCAAATTAATGAAGTTTATCAGACCAGAGATGATAAACTCCGCCCATATAAAGCCTATGTTTTACAATTAATGTCTCTATTTGATCAAGTTACCTTGGAAGCTATTCCTCGAACTAGCAACCGTGCAGCTGATGCTATGGCCGCAGCTCGCATCTCTTCTCGCCCTTGGAGTTAGATGACGAATATGCCACTATCATTATTCATCGACTCCAGGAACCCGCTTCAAATAAGTCATGCTTAGAACCTTTGGATGTGTTTCTAATCAATGAAACTACTCCTGAACCTTGGTATACTGATATATTTGATTTTCTTCAAAATGGGACTTTCCCTACCAATTCTAATAGAAACCAGCGTCGGTTATTACGTAGACAAGCAAGTCGATTTGTAATAATTGGCAATACTTTGTATAAGAGATCTTTTGAAGGTATCTTATTGAGATGTTTGAATCTAGAAGAATCCAAATCAGCCTTGAGTGAAGCCCACGATGGATCTTGTGGAGGACACTTCAGTGGTAGTGTCATTGCTAAAAAGCTCCTTAGGATAGGATACTTTTGGCCTACCATGGAGAATGATGCACATGATTATGTGTGCCATTGCGACAAGTGCCAAAAACATGCTGACCTTGTCCATGCCCCTGCACAAGAACTGTAGGCTATTTCATCTCCTTGGCCCTTTTCAAAATGGGGCTTAGACATTATTGGCAAAATCAATCCTGTGTCATCTGATGGACACAAATTCATCATAACCACCACTGAGTATTTCACAAAGTGGGTTGAAGCTATGCCTTTAGCTTCTCGCACTGGCACACAAGTCTCTAAATTTATTTTTAATCAAATCATTTGTAGGTTTGGAATTCCTGCAAATCTCATCTCTGATAATGGAACTTGTTTCAAAAATAAAGATGTCAAGAAATTATGCCAAAAATATAAGATTCAACATCGCTGGTCCACTCCCTATTATCCTCAGGGTAATGGCCAAGCAGAAGCTTCAAACAAAACCTTAATCAAAATTCTCAAAAGATTGGTCAATAAATCTGGCCGCGACTGGCACATTCAATTATATCCAGCCTTGTGGGCCTATCGAACTAGTGTTCGAACCCCCACTGGAACTTCACCTTTTGTTTTGGTTTATGGCGCTGAAGCCGTTTTTCCCTTTGAATTAGAAGTTCCTTCTTTGGCTCTACTACTTCAAGATACCGAAGTAGGAGATGAATATCGGAGTTGGCAGACTCGATCAATTGGAACTCCTAGATGAAAAGCGCATCAATGCTTTGGAGCATCTTCGTGCCTACCAAAACAAGCTTAAAAGATCATATGCTAAGAAAGTTCGTCATCGATCCTTTGAGGTCGGCGACCTTGTTTTAAAAGAAAATCAAAAGAATACTAATGCAACTAAAGATCTTAAAGGTAAATTTGAGCCCAACTGGCTTGGACCATATATTATCACTGCTAAATTTGAATCGGGAGCATACAAATTATCTACCTTAGATGGTAAAGAACTTAAAGAACCCATGAACATTTTGCATCTTAAACGTTACTATGCGTAACAAAATTGGTCATTTCATCATTGTATATATTTGTTTAAAATATTTCAAAAAAACCACTATCTTGTATTTCTTTCAATTCATAACCTTAAAAATCTAAAACTTAAAATTAAAAACACCAAAAACATTCAAAATCTTCAAAAACATCTTTTATTTTTTGTACTTCTCAAAATTGTGACATATGTGCAGTTATATTTTCAAATTATTTTGGATAAATTAGCATTTATTTGGAATCCCCCACTTTCACAAACACAAAAATAAATATCTTGATTTTATCTGGCATGATTACTAATCTCTCTTATATCAAAGTCCACAAAATTCAATTAAATAAAGTTTGAGCACAGAGAATTGATCTTGTTATTTACTTAAACCAAGCATATCCTTTCACAATAAAATGATTATATTTGTAATATCCATGCTATGCTACATAGTAGAAGTGGTTTCTTGAGTGAAAAGTTTCCCCGACTATCCTATCATGCACATGGTCTAGAATCTTTGAGAATTGGCAAAAGGACAAGCTCACCCCTACCCGGAATAAAAATCCCTTGCTCTACAGCTAATCCGAGCAAGTATCCCTAGAATAGGAAGCAAAAGAAAAAGAGAAATCAAGCCAAATCATTTAGCACTATTTCAGCATTATCTCAAATATCAAAGCAAAAGATACGAAAAAGCAAAAGATACAAAAAAAAAAAGAGCAAAGAAAGCAAAAGCAAAAGCAAAAGCAATAAAATCCCTTTCCCTACCCCTTGAAAAGAAAAGAAGGGTTGATGAGCTTGAATCCCTGGAATTCTCAATTATTTGAAAACTGTGAGGTAAGCCCCATAACAGGTGGTTTGTGCCCAACCCGCTTGGCCTTGGGTAACTCCTAGCGTGGTGATATGTCTGTCACATTAGCGACCTTCTTTTGTATAGACCTATGTCTGCTTATGGATTAGCTAGCTCTTGATAACCCGACTTACATAGTAGTCTGGTATGGTTATATGCATCTCAATCATGGTTAATGAACACTTATTTGGTTAATTCAAATCACTTGTATCATAGTATCTTGCTCAAACTTGGTAAATGCACAAAGCAATCGCACACACATTTGTATTTGAGAGATTTTGTGTATCATTATGATAAATCAAGATTGGAAATGAACTCACATACGCACATGGGATTCCTTATAAATCTAACTTTTGTCTTTAAGATACTTTGAAATATTTTTGCAAATTGTTTGGAATAATTTCATTTTCTTCTCTGAGAACAGTTGTTTAGTATAAAGACAACCATATGTATTTACCAACAAATCAAAATCATTTTTCAAAAAAAAAATGCAATAAAGTTCCATATAACTTTTGACTTTTGCGACGATGGTATAGTTCCAAAATCAAAAGTGGAATTTTATGCCTAGCACAAGTCCTCATCTTCATATTTTTTGTTTATTTTCAAAAATTAAAAATCAACCATGCAATAAAATTATTTATTTTCTTCTTTTTGGATTTCGCGATGATGGTATAAGTCTATACCTAAATATTCTATGCCTAGCGCAAACCATTGTATTAATTTTATTCCCCATTCATTTAAAAATCATAAAAACATATGACTTAAATCATTATGTTACACAATTATGCTTTCAAAAGAACGAACATTATTACTATTTCATGTCATTTTGTCAAACATGCAAATTTGCAATGATGGTATAATTCCTAGGGAATTATTCAAACATTTTATCACACTTAGGAATTTATGCCTAGCAAAAATCATTTTCTAAAAATATTTCATGCATAATATTTTCATGAAAAGTCTGAAAACAAATCATCATCATCATCATCATTTGCATCATCACAACAAAGTCTTAAGACAGTCTCTTAAGCACTCTTTTACTTTTAACAATATTTCTATACTCGGGATTAGCTTGACGACCGAGTGAGCGGCGACTCCATGAAATGGTCTATAACAACGACAATATCCTTTGAAATTATTGTTAGAAGTCCCTTTTTATTTTTTATCAAATCTCATCACAACAACCAATTTGTTTACATCAGATTATTTCATTTAAATTTTAAAAGCATGACATTCAAACCATAATATTTTCCAACGACATAATTACATGAATCATCAAATCAAATCACACTTCAAAACATTAAAGCATCATAAAAACATATAAACAAAGTCATATCATCATAAGACAAGTCATATGATCAAAAATATCATATATATATATAAAAAAAATATAATATATATATATATATATATATATATCTCAACAATGTATGTACATCATCTCAAAACTAGATTGGTATGCCACAATCTACATCTTGGCATACTCAATCCTCTCAATCATATATCCTCTGTGTAGTGTCTCGAGAACCCCTCGAGCTCTCAGCCTCATCTCCTCCCCCACCCTGAGGTGGACGAGGTGGCCCCATCGTAGTCCATGTGGTGCTGTGAGTCCCGGACTCGATCGTGATGATGTCCTCGATGACCCCATCACGACAGGCTCCGCAATATGGGCCGACAACGGTAATCTCTGCCCCTCTGGCACCATATGGTGGTATAGTGCCTGATAGAATGTAACCTGGGCAATCGCCCGCCCTAAGTCCCCAGTGCTCGCTCCTCCGCTCCGTGCTCGAGGCATGTGCAACCTCATCTCTGAGCTGTGTGGCCTCCTCTCGATGTCGTGTAGCCTCATCCTGCAAGGTCTGCACCTGAGCCTGGAGACAGATAGTCTCCGCCCGAAGAGTAGCCATCTCACTACTCTCTCTTGTGTCCACACCCTTGCCCTTATCGGGCGATGGTGGTCTCTCTCTCTGTGGAGAAGGGGGCCTCTCCTCCCTCCTCTCCCGTTGTCGCAGCCTCTGCTATGCCTGTGGTATCCTTTGCTCTCTCCCACCGTGACCCTGTGCTGCCTCAATGGCTGCCTGGTGCCACCTCCCCATCCGATGCACAACTGCGTGAATCGGACCCTGAGCCCTCATCATTCGAGGAGGGTGGATGCTTGCGTACCAGGCATCGTAGCCGTCAGCTACCCCAACATCGTCCCCATCCACCGGCTGAATGGGGGCATCATCTACGTCCTGACTCCAGAATCGCTGCATATCTGGAGCCCCGCTAGCCATAGTGTTATCCCGGACAGTTCGAGAAAACTCGTAGTCTCTCAGAGATGGGATCCCCTATTGTAGACCGAACCGCCTCAAAACTCGGTCATATCGGTGGAGCTCCACCTCTCCCCTCTCCATCCTCAGCCAGACAGACTCGCCTGATGCGAGCCAGCTCCTATCCATCCTCGGCCCACCCTGGATGATCTCTCCAAGGCCTCCAGGTGATCTGGTCGGAGACAAGGTCATCAAGTAGTCTCCGGGATGCTGGCAGATCTATCCGTCGCTGTGCCCCTCTTCGGAGCCACCAGTAGAAAACTCGGGGCCTCTCCTCGTCAATCCCTATCAGTGGGAGCCCTACCGGCCTCCGCATCGCAATGTGCTCCCAGCACCAAACCTGCAGTAGTGATGTCATAACCAGACATCGGCCGCCCTTGTATACGACCCCATGAAGGATCCTATACAATCGGCATAGTACAAAGCTCCCCCAAGCAAACCTGTATCCGTGGTCTCTCATGTCGTGGACCACATCTGTCAGTAGCCATGGTACTCTGCATCCACTTCGATGGCATAGCAGCAGACCACCTACCACCCCAACCAAAACTCATGTCAGCCTAGATGCCCCAGGCATCTGGCGTAGAGACTCGATGTTCACTCCGCCCTTCTCCAGGGCGAAGCTCGGATCTCCGCATAGTCTCATCATCACGTGGCCCTGATTGGCCGTAGGAGTGATCAACCATCCTTGTATGGGGATCCTCAAAATCCTCCATACATCCTCTAGTGTGGGAGTCATCTCCCCTGTCGGTAACCAAAAACATGAAGAACCCGGATACCACCTCTCTGCTAGGGCTGTCAATAGCCCCATGTCTATAGACACTTGTGGCATCTCTGCCACGTGCTGCAAGCCGACCTGAGCTAGCTGATCTCGCTCTGCCTGAGATAGAGTGGCCAAGTCATCCCTTAGTCCATCGTATTTCCATTCTCGGCTCTTTAGTAATCCTCTCTGCAACATAAACAACAAAACAATAAAAAATCATCAATAACAATCATTAATCAAACATTCATTAAAAATTCAAGTAAAGCAAGTGCAATTTCATATAAATGATGATATCGCCCACAATTGGACGATATCGTCCCAAATTTGAGCAAATTCGTCTCCGATTTTGCATGAGGGAATCGTCCCTTATTGGACGAAATCATCCCCCTATCGCCGATTTCGCCCTTGGACGAAATCGACGATATCGAGACGATTTCGGTGAAATCGAGACGATTTCGTCTCGACGACGTCGACGGCCCAAAAATGGCCGCGATGCTCAAAAAATCAGTCAAATCTGATCTAAAAAGCATGAAATTCTAAATTAAAGCATTCTAAACTAAGTTTAGACCCTTACCCGTAGCCCGCGTCGGACCTCTGTTGATCTATGTGCTGTCTCGACCATTTTGTCTCCAGAGCTCTAAAAACTAGGAAAATGAACAGTAACAATGAATTAGGGTTTTACCCTATTTTTCTTAATTTTATTAAAAAAAAAAACAATTAAAACATTTTCAAATTTTGCTTTTCCACGTTTTTACCTCAAACGTTCGATTTGGGTAAAAACACGGAGGGGGCACCATAGTAAGCTATCGTACGATTCGACCAAGAATCGTCGCCTAAAAATGGGAATAATTTTTGCTTTCTCGTAGATCGAGAAGAACTCATCTTTAACGCATTTTCTTCAAAAAATTCGCTAAAGAGGGGGCAAAATGTAGCACCCTAAAATTGGCACGATAAAACCTTAAATAATTACAATTACTCTAGTAAATATTCAAATTCAAATTTCAATTGCTGTTTAACCCGTTTCCTCCTTTCTCGCGCCATTTTTAGAGTTTGTTTTGACCGTTTGATGATATCGTCGCCGATTAGATGATATCGCCTCAGATCGGATGATTTCGTCTCGGCTAGGACGTCCAGACGATCTTGTCCCAAAACTAATTTTTCTCAATTAGCCTCCTGTTCCAACGGCGTCTCTAATCTGGGCAGAAGCGTGTCTACGCCGTTAGAGATCTCCCAGATTGGGATGATCTCCAACCTCCTAACCTCCCTCCTAAGCCTATTTAAACTTAGGACTCCCCATTGGCATCCCCCTGGCTGAATTTTCCTGTAAATCGACCTTCACATGCATTAGAATAATCTATATTACCATCTGCATTTGTTGCATCCAATTTTCTTGCAGGAACCTTGTCATTTTTCAGCCGGAGCAAGCTTACATCGTCGCAGACGATCCTGTTCAGATCGGAGATGATCCTGTCAAATTAGAGACGATTTCGACTGCAGTCTGCATTGGGGCAATCAGTGCCCAGAGTTTGCACTTTTTCCTATACTTTTTTGTTGTTTTATTCTGCATTTAGTCAGTTTTATTGTTATTTCTTGTTATCCTGCATCTTGGAGTTCACCCATGTAGTTTAATCGCATAATAAAATCATGATTAGCTATTAAAGTGTTGCAATTTACTTGCATTTCTATTTGGGATTATCTGTTAACATCCTTATTGTCATTTTACATCATTATCCTCTATTAGCATTGCTGCATTTTTTGTATTTTGTGTCTATTTCTCTGTTTGTAGGTCTCTGACAAATTCGTCTAATCTCAGACGATCCTGCAGGTCGGAGATGATCCTATCAAATTAGAGATGATCCTGTCTGCTTCAAGAATCAGAACCTCCATCAGACATCCGGATCAGGTATGGCTCTTTAATTTAGCTTTTTCTCTCTATTTTTGTTCAAATCTGTTTTTTGTATTTCATTTAGTCTGCATTTTCATAATAGAACAACTTAGATTCATTTGGCCAAACCTAGGACTTGAATGTTTAAAGATAAAACTGAACACATTAAACACATTCCCAACCTAGGCGTGGAAACTGCCATTCAAACGTTTCTTGGTGAACCCCACCATCCATCGAAAAATCACCATAATACACCTCCCCCGAGAGGCGGGACCTTCGCAAGGCCTCTCAGTCCGAGGTATTGCCCCATCCTTTTCCCATCCTCCTTCCGGGCACGGATCCTATAGCCCGAAGGTAAGGATGCAAAAAATTTGGAGCGATACATCCACATGTACATGAGTTTTTAGAATAGGAGTAACAAGTGTCCTTAGTTAGTTGTGCATGTGTACAAATGTCCATCATGCATAATGCATATGTTTCCTTAGGGTAGGAAAGTGAAGAGTCACATACTAGTATATATATGTGTGACTTAGTATTGTAATAAACAATGAAAATGCATTGCTCATGGCATGCACTAGTAGAGAAAGCTATCCATATTGTATCAAGTTTAAAAATTTTCATGAGTTTACATGAATGGCTATTGCATGAGTGATTATAGAAGTTTTTCATGTTATTCATTTAATTAGTTGAGAGCCATTATCATAGTCATAAAAAATCTTGTTTATTTCATTACTTGCATCTACATTTCCATTAATTTTATAGATCCAAAAGCTAGTAGTGATATTAGAGACATGATAGATCAATAGGAAATTGAGAGAGCCACAATATTGAAGATAGGGAAGGAAAAGAACAATTCATATTGCAGATTTTAGAAGCTACAAGAATGAAGGCCTCAAGCTACCTAGAATGATAAATAAGGAGAAGTCTAGGAAAGCCTCATTGGAGGAGATATTGGGAGCAGCCCTTGATAGTGAAGAGTTTGGGACAATTTTTTCCATCCAACAACAAGGCCAAGGGATAAGGATTTGGCAAGATGTTTGCCAAATTTTGGAGGAAAAATTAACTACGATATAATCTGAAAATGTTAGATTCAGGGACAAAAATTTAGGCAACATTAATAGCTACTAAATTTCATATTTCAAGAGAGCATCTTGGTTGAGGTTTGAAACCATAAAATCATAGTTATAGGCAACAAAGGAATCAGGATTAAAACTGCAAACCGGTGAGATAAAAAGTTGTTTTGGACTACAAGGTAGAGCTGCACTTTCATCAATATCAGGGCAGCAATTAGGTGATCCAAATCATAAAAAACTTCATCATCAAACCAAGATTAGAAAGAAGATAGTTTTTACAAGAAGTGATACCTGCACATAAGGAAGAGGAGTTAGATATTGTTAATATAAACTGTCTACTATCTATCGAAAGCAAGGAAGACAATATTGCAAAGCATAGATTACATATAATATAATATAGCCATCCAAAATTTAATGTATTATCTTGATTCACTCAAAGAAAGAATATATGATTTAGTTGCAAACTTAGGAATAATATCACCAAGTAGGAGATCAAAGCACCAAAGGAGAGTGTTATCTGAATGAGTTGAAAACAATAAGAAATAGCCATGTTTAATAGTTATAAAACTTTCAAAAAATATATTTTAATTCATATTTCAAAGTAACATCTCCATAGGTGTGAGCTTGAATGTTATGAACAATGGATAATGGATACAAAGTAAGTCCAAGAAATAATTCCAATGAACATTTCAATCATCAATATAACTAGTGCTAAGGTAACCTAAAATCATGTTGAAGCCCTTACAAATTCATCAATTCAAAGGAGATATAATTCATCACATCCATAGGCATAGCCATTATGGTTTGAGAAGCTTGACCAACATTAGATAGGCATCGTCAGTTTGAGAAGTGAACTCTAAGCGTTAGAATATGTTTTGGTGCCAAGTGGAATAAGAAAGCTATTACATAGCATGCTTAGAGGACATGCATTGGAGTAAGTGTTAAATTTGTGAAAGAGAGCTTACATAAGGAAGAGTGAATAGTTAGGCACTAATATAATAGTGAAGCACCAACAAGAAAGGAAGTACAATCATCACCCTTAGCCATTTTAAATTCATCATTGAATCAACGCATAAGGAATAGTCCATAATAGGAGCCATTATAGTTTTATTACATCATCATCAAAGGAGCTAGTAGTATTGCAGGCCTTAATAGGCTATGTAAATGCTTCAGTAACAAGCAAGGACGATGAAGATATTATCATTTATTATTCTTCTTTAAGAATAACAAAACGGTCATTATAGAAGAACGCTTTTATGCATGCATCAAAACCAAATAAGACATTGAATATTTCCAGCTATTAGAGGGCAGTTAGAGAAGAAATTGTTGCATGCACACCATAACATAAATAAGGGGGTATTTCTAACCATTACATCACGAGCAAGATATGAAAGAATGATTATCGATCAATGCTCCAATGCAATGAATTATTAGTAACCAAACATAGAGGATATTCAAACAACAATGCTCTCATTTGAGCATATAATTATTGAATTGAGTGTCGTTGAAGGAAGATAAACCATTGGGGTACATGTGGTTAAATAATAGCTAAGGAAGAATGCTTTAATATACGTACTAGCTAGTTGTTACTCTAAGTAAATCCATCATTAGTGAATTAAAAAAAGCACTAATGAGTCTCAAGTGAAGCACCATTAAGAATTATGAAAATATAGAGGACAATTCCTTGGTAACATTCAAAACATTCATTATTGTTTGCAAGATAGTAAGCTAACAGAGCCTTAATATCCTTAGCATACCAAATAGAAAGGATATAAGTAAAACTTCCGTACATCACTCAAGATGCATGCTACACAATAATTAGAAGACATTGGTAGCTAATCATTAAAGACTACACAACCCTAAGGACGAATCATTGGCCATAAACTATTGAATATTTCATAGCATTCAATAATGCTTGATGGGGATCATTAAGGTCAGTGCCTAACAAATGAAACCTTTAGGATCATAGTACAACACAATGAGTGTTTTGAAGACAGTAAATATTGCACTATCAAAATTTTCTTTTTTAATCATATTAGCCCTTTAAGAGTAAAATGAATAAGGAGTTATAAGGATATTTATTACTAATTAATTTAAAGGAGATATAATGAGTCTAGACCTTAGAAATATTATTAATGCTTTTTAATAAAAACATTACATTAGTGAGCTATTTCAAAGTATATAGTACTTTTGCAAATATAATTTTTTTTTTTCTAAATTTTTAAATTAGGGAGATATAAGAAGTACTACTCCAAATTTTAGAACATTGGAATTTAGAAAACTAAACCATTGAGGATTAAAATATTGAAATAAATTCTCATTGAATTTCTTAGAGGTTGGAATTTAATGCTTATACTTGTCTCATATACAAATTAGAAGGAAAAAAGAAATCCAGCCATAGAGAACTTAATCAACTTGAAAATGCATTATCAAATCATTTTTAGCTTTCTATTTACCAACTCGTAGGGAGAAATAAGGTGATAACTAAAGTTAAATATTAAGGAGAGAAAGGGACTCAACTCAAGGAAACTAAGAAATCTAAACATACTATCAAAACATATTGATACAAGTTATTTAAAAAATTTGAATAATTTAAAAAGATCTTGGTAAACTTGATCTTTTACTAAAGTTACTTGGGATTTAAAATGAATTCTACCTAGAGTATTGGGAATCAATTGCAAGTTTTCAATTTTATAAATCGGATTTAACATTTGCAAATTAATAATATTGGAGAGATAAGGTCTACTACTTCAAATTACGAAATTGATTTTTGTAAATATAGTTTACAAAACTAAATATCTTATCTAGGGAGGTATAAGGTAGTGTTGTGGGGTTTTCCTACTTACCTCCTTAAGCTTTGTCACGTCACAAGAATCCCAAAAATCATAATGAGTATTGTAGACTCTGGTGGATCTACCACTTTGACCTAGGAATAGATTATCTGAGTGACTCTAGATAGACCAGGTCGGGTAAGGAAACCCCAAACAATGGGTTCATATATTTAACATTATGATGCAATCACCCATGCATTACCATATTTGATGATATAATATTTTCTTAATTATTTAATGACCAAACCAAGCATTTTTAAACATATTAAGACCAAATCGATGCCATGTCCATTGGGTAGTCATAGCAGGTTTATATTTGTTGACTCGAAAAGGAAAAGGAAAGGAGAACTAGTTCGTTTTCATTCATTCAAATTATGTAATCAATAAAAATGATTAAACTAGCGAAAGAAGGCATCACCCACATATTCTAGATTACAGTAATATGAAAATAAGCAAACACAGACCAAGAACACAAAAAATTGCTAGGAATAGAGTTGGAGTTTGTATTTATATAAAAATATTTACATATAACAAGCCTAACAGAGTGCTCGGGTCCTATATGATAATGACTACAATGACTCCCCCATTCGAATAACATAACAGGGGGTTATTTCTCTCCATCCTGGATGCAGTGATGCGAGAGTCTCCAACTCTAGCGTATTCCATAGGAAATGATCTCAATGAACAACGCTTCCTGGATAGTCCCTAGAAAATGGTAGAAGAAAGGGTGAGGTAAGGAAGACAAAAAAACACACACAAGGGAAAATACGACTAACTCTTAGACACAACTATACCTAGACTCAAGTTTTTCTCTCAGAGGTTTGATAAAAAATATCATCGTTGCAATGGTCTTCTATATATAGAGCTAGGTGTTGAAGCGGGGCTGCAACTGCTTTCTCATCGACCCTCCATTTGGCTTGATCTCCTCTTCCTCGTAAAAATGTGGTAGAATCAAAACTGGGCACGTGGCCCACGTCCTTCTCTTCACAGGGATGATGGTTATTGTTGTGGGCTATCCTTCTCACTTTCCTAGGCTGGCGACTATGGTGTGCTTTGATCGTGAGCTTCCCCTGGTGTACTGGGCCCCACTCTATCTTGTTCGTTCTCCTTTTGATTCTGCCAACTTTTCCATCCTTGATGCAACGATAAAACATAGCCTTTCTACTGACTTGTCACCTTTCTTTATCTTTTCGTAATTGTCCTGCATTCACAGATGCTATCATAAGTACCATGTTTCTCACATATAGGTAGGTATACATATATAAAAATATATATTTTCTTTCTTTCAATAGTCGGCTGAGGAGGGTTACTACACCTGTTCAATTTTTTGTTGGGAGCCTCTACAAGATAGGCCATCCACCTGCATATTTCTTAAAACAAGGGGTACATGACTTTAAAATAGGTTGCACAAAATCATGTACCCTTTAAGACATTTGTGCACTCCATATGAAATGGGGAGCATGAACTCACGCACCCCTCAGATTTTCGTGCGCTCCAAAATTAGGGCAAAAATAAAAGTTCTCATAATTTGATGAAAATTCTCAAGTGTCTAAATGGGCCAAATGGGTACTCAAATCAGTTGAGATCATCAAAAAATTCTTCATGGTTCATGAGATATATCACTTCAAAGTTTGACATGAATCGAGGCGCACGAGTTTAAGACCTTCGTGCGCTCCATAGGAAAATGGGGTGCACGACTTTAAAATGGGGTACAAAAAATCATGCACCCTTTAAGACCTTTGTGCACTCCATAGTAAAATGGGGTGCACAAATTTAACATGGGGTGCACGAACTCGCATGCCCCTCAGATTTTCGTGCGCTCCAAAATTAGGGTAAAAATCAAAGTTCTCAAAATTCGATGAAATTTCTTAGGGGTCTAAATGGGCCAAATGGGTACTCAAATAAGTTGAGATCATCAAAAAATTCTTCATGGTTCATGAGATACATCACTTCAAAGTTTTACGTGAATCGAGGCGTGCGAGTTTAAGACCTTCGTGCGCTCCATAGGAAAATGGGGCGCACAACTTTAAAATGGGGTGCACAAAATCATGCGCCCTTTAAGACCTTTGTGCACTCCATAGGAAAATGGGATGCATGAATTTAACATGGGGTGCATGAACTCACGCGCCCCTCAGATTTTCGTGCGCTCCAAAATTAGGGTAAAAATCAAAGTTCTTAAAATTTGATAAAATTTCTCAAGTGTCTAAATGGGCCAAATGGGTACTCAAATCAGTTGAGATCATCAAAAAATTCATCACGGTTCATGAGATACACCACTTTAAAGTTTTACATGATGTTACTATAAATTGCTATTTCTAGAAAAATCTAGCAATTAATATTCTTAAAATTTAGTTCCATTGTGAAGATTAGATCAAGTTATTTCCCCCAGTTTTTGGATTAGCTCAAATGGAGTCTTCTAGCTCAAGTTATGGCCATATCAATTTACATCCAAATGCAGGGCAAAAGTGACAAAATTAGAGCAGTCCTAAAATGAAATTCAATTAATTAAGCCTTTGACAAACTTCAAAAATGCTCAATCCAAACCATTGCCACTAGACCCCGGTCTTCAAGATACACAAATATCAACACTTTTGCAAGCCAAAAATTTAGATTAAACCCAAGCCTTAATTTTTTGGAATCATCAAAAATTGGGCCTTGCACCCTAAGCTCACCTAGACATCAATTCAATGATTTTTTTCAAAAATAATGGGGTGAAAACTAAGTTGTAACAATGGGGTACAACACTGGATCTAACTGGGACAGGTAGTATGAATGGCACATGAATGCTCTTGAGAACTCCAGAATCTTTGGTTGACAATCAAGAGACCACAAAAATTTAGACTAAAAATTGAAAAGGAAAACAAAGGTAACAAAGAGAAAATACTAAAGGATTGACCTTGGTTCTGATCAGTAAAATATGATGACCCAGTTTAAAAATAGATGAACTTTGACTTATGGGGCAACAGATCTATCAGCAATGTCTTAAGATAGAGTTGAGGTAGATTTATTTGGAAGTTGTTGTGTCATCATGCCTAGGCTTGTGTGTGTTTTGTGCATTCATTCTTATTCCTTGATCAGTCAAAAATTCACCATATCGGTAGGAGTTGAGCCTATTAAGTATTTCACTCTGAAAGATATTCACCTTGACATTGCTCCACTACTAGCCAGGCATCTATAGCCCCGGTGGAGATGACCTTGATTTCCTCTAGACCTGCTCTACTACCAACCAAGCGTCTATAGCCCCGATAGAGGTTATCCAGATACCCCAAACATATAGTTGCTTTGCATTATTTATATTTTTCTTCTTTTTGAGAAGAATTATGATGAATTACAAAGCTCACATTGGGTTAGAAATTTGTAAGGCTAAGGAAGTAGAGTGTATATATTTTTAGCTCAAGGCATCCTGTCAATGATGACTTCATTCTTCTTGATCTTGGAATATCCTTAAAATATGTGGGAGATGTGAATCTTCAGCATAATGCACTGTACCTTCCTCCTAATATGTTTTAGCTTTGAACTGGTCGGATCATTGCTTAAAACCTGGCCCACAAGATCTTAGTGTCATCTACCCTCACTCTAGGTCTTCTTTCTTTGACTGATTAGAACAAGTCTATCAAAATTGCAATGTGCAACAAAAAATTTTAAGGAGACAAAATCATAATCACTGTTGGATACTGATGGTGATGAGGCAAACAAAAGGGAAATTATCTCATTGGAATATTTGCAATGGCAATCAACTTTTTTGGGATAATTTTTGTGAAACCTAGAACAAGATGGGGGGTAACGCTTCATTTTGCAAAAATAGCTTAATGACCTCAGGATGTAGAGTGAGTTCAAATTCCTTTCATTTTTGTCTGGATGGCCTAGGATACACTCTCAATTCTTGATGACTCCAGAGAAAAATAGACTGCGGTTGAACTTTATGCATTCTTTTTATCCTTGTCCTTTTTATGATGTATCTTCTGTTAGACTGGCCAATTCTTGTGGGGTTCCTGATGATGGGTTGGGCATTGGGGATTTTACTCTGAAACGAGGTAACAGATGCAGTATTACCTAGGACTGGGGCTTTGTTACTGAACATGATGGAGAAGTCAGCAAAGGGACCAACCTCATTTTCCAGACCAATGAGTACTATGAATTTATCGATTTCATCTGATTTGGCCTGTTTCAATCTGACTGATTTCACACTAGAAATAGGGAGATAGTTCTTTGCAGAAGAAAGACTCAACAGATCAACTATGATTTTACATGAAGTTCTATTATCAGGTGGGCGATTGTAGATAGAGTAGTCATTCATTGAATTCAACATATATCTTTGGAAAACATGGAGGGGCCTCATTTTTGACTGATTAATAAGCTTAGAAGACCTAGAAAATTCATCTTCCTTTTGTGCTATGATTCTCTGACCAATATATTTTTTAGACTTAACCATACTTTTAGGCTTGTGATTAGTCAGTTTTGTTTCAGGGTCTACCTCTGCATTGGGCTTCACAAGGAGAACTACATCTTTGGATAAATCATCCTCAATTATTGGCCTTCCATCTACTTTTTCATCTTCAACCTCCATAGTTTTGTTGGACAATGCCTCTTCCTCTGAATGTTGTTTTGGTATTTCTAATATATCGAAATCATCGATTTGAAGGCTTTTTGGAACTTCTATTGTTATAGATTGATCTTGTTGGCTTTCATCAAGAGTTTGATGATGATGTTCTTTTCTAGGAAATAAAGTCCTTTGCTCATTACTGATAAGGCAGACATTGATATCTTCTTCAACCCATGGTTTGTGATCAATCCATTCTATTTTGTGGTTCTCTTCCGCATTGGACTTAAAAAGACCCCCATTTTTAGACTCATCATTATTAATTATTGTCCCCTTATCAATTTCTTCTTCTTCAATCTGCACTATTTTGTTGGGTTGTGCCCCTTCTTCTGAAAGTTGTTCCTCTCATCTCATCCATATTAGGAACATTCATCTCATCTATTGTACTCTCAAAGTCCATGGCATGGATTTCTTGAAAAATATCCACTGCTACTATAAGTGGTTCCCATTTGACTTCATCAAGTATGACATTAGAGGTTTCAGGATGAAGTTGCTCTCTTTTGGATATTAAAGTTCTCTGTTCTTGATAGACCTCAATATCTCCTTTAGATTTAGTGTGTTTATCCTTGCAATCTGAATTGGTCCTGACTGCTTTACTAGGCCGATCCTTGAGGTTCAGGCTAGGGTGTGAAGCTAAATAGATGGCACAACTAGAAGGCTTATGAGGTGAACTACAAGCAGGGCAATAGAAAGGGAATTTACTATCGATCATGTTCCTTTCTACATGAACAACCTTATTCATGCACTCATCAATAGTGTTTACTTGCTCTTTCCCTAGTTCATAATTGAATTCTGCAGAGAAAGCATTTTTATAAAAGCAAATGGACTGTTGATCATTAAGAGCTATCTTATCAAAAATTTTGTTCTTAACCTTGATGAATATTTTGTTGAAGTCATTAACCGGTTCATTTTTCTCTTTTTTCATTGTAGCCAATTCAGTTATGAGTGAACGTATATTCCTCTCCTCACCATACCTTTCTAAAAAGGCTTCTTCCATTTCCTGGAAACCCAATATGCAATGTGGGGGAAGACTATTGAACCAATCTAAAGCATCTTTCTCTAGGGTCTACCAAAATAGCCTAAGAGCCACATCTTCTTCTTCGACTTCCAATCTATCCATGGCATACAAAAAATCTTGAATGTGGTCTTCCCCAGTTACAGTGTTATCCCCCAAGAATTTGGGTATGTATTTGTGGGCCTTAGGGGGTAATGGGTTTAAGATAGGGGGTAAGATAAAAGGCCTGTATCTATTTGTACGCCAGTTGTTTAAAAGAGGATTGGCCATTTGTGTAATTGGGCCCCTTAGCACAGGAGGTACAACAGATAGAATAATACTTGATAGATGGGGACTTTTAGAAATAAAACTAGTACTATTGTTATGATGCTTATCTAAAGGAATAGAGAGTGAAAGTCCCTTTCTAATATTATATGGATGGAAAAGTACCTATGGATCTAGAAATTTGGGGCAGAGTTCCTTTTTGCTGCTTCTTGTGGTCACCAGATCAACTCCTTGTTGATGATGGATTCTTCAAAGTCACCAGCATAGTGTGCAAAAATAAGAGGTGCTCTCTGGCCAAGATTGCTCAGCCCAATACTCTAGATCTCACAGGGTATGGATAAGTTAAATTTTGAATATGTTGTAGGGAGTAAATAGTTAAAGGATCATCCCGATATGCCAAAAACTATTGGTGTTGAGTGACAGTATAATATAAAATATGTCATGGAGTAAAGATAAAAATTTAAAGGATCCTCCCTAACAACGATGCCAAAAACTATTGTGGGGATTTCCTTCTTACCTCCTTAAGCTTTGTCACATCACAGGAATCTTAAAAATCATAATGAGTATTGTAGACTCTGGTGGATCTACCTCTTTGACCCAGGAATAGATTATCTGAGTGACTCTAGATAGACCAAGTCGGGTAAGGAAACCCTAGACAATGGGTTCATATATTTACCATTATGATGCAATCACCCATGCATTACCATATTCAATGATATTATATTTTCTTAATTATTTTGTGACCAAACCAAGCAATTGTTAAAACATATTAAGACCATACCGGTGCCATGTCCATTGGGTAGTCATAGAAGTTTATATTTGTTGACTCAAAAAGGAAAAGGAAAGGAGAACTAGTTCATTTTCATTCATTCAAATTATGTAATCAATAAAAATGATTAAACTAGCGAAAGAAGGCGTCACCCACATATTCAGATTACAGTAATATGTAAATAAGCAAACATAGACCAAGAACATAAAAAATTCCAAGAATAGAGTTGGAGTTATATTCATATAAAAATATTTACATATAAAAGCTTGAAAGAGTGCTCAGGTCTTATATGATAATAACTACAATGACTCCCCGTTTGAATAACATAACAAGGGGTTATTTCTCTCCATCTTGAATGCAATGATGCAAGAGTCTCCAACTCTAGTGCATCCACAAGAAATGATCTCAATGAACAATGCTTCCTAGAAATCCCTAGAAAATGGTAGAAGAAAGGGCGAGGTAAGGAAGATAGAAAAACACACACAAGGGAAAATACGACTAACTCTTAGACACAGCTATACCTGGACTCAAGTTTTCTCTCTCAGAGGTTTGATAAAAATTGCATATTTGTAATGGTCTTCTATATATAGAGGTGAGTTTTGAAGTAGGGCTGCAACTACTTTCTCATCGACCCTCCATTTGGCCTGATCTCCTCTTCCTTGCAAAAATGTGGTAAAATTGAAACTGGGCACATGGCCCACGTCCTTATATTCATAGGGATGATGATTATTGCTATGGTCTATCCTTCTCTATTTCCTAGTCTAGAAGATATGGTGTGCCTTTATTTTGAGCTTCCCTTGGTGTACTTGTCCCCACTCTATCTTGTTTTTTCTCCTTTTGATTCTACCAACTTTTCCATCCTTGATGCAACAATAAAACATAGCCTTTCTATTGACTTGTCACCTTTCTTTATCTTTTCATAACTATATTGCATTCAAAGATGCTATTAGTAGTACCATGTTTCTCACATATAGGTAAGTATACATATATAAATATATATTTGCTTTATTTCAATACCTGAGGAGTACTACACCTATTCAATTTTTTGCTGGGAGCCTCTACAAGACATACCGTCCACCTGCCTCTTTCTTAAAAAAGAGAGGCACATAACTTTAAAATGGGGTGCATAAAATCATGTACCCTTGAAGACCTTTGTGCACTCCATATAAAATGGGGTGCACAAATTTAACATGGGGCGCGCGCCCCCCAGATTTTCGTGCACTCCAAAATTAGGGCAAAAATCAAAGTTCTCAAAATTTGATAAAATTTCTCAAGTGTCTAAATGGGCCAAATGGGTACTCAAATCAGTTGATATCATCAAAAAATTCTTCATGGTTCATGAGATATACCCCTTCAAAGTTTGACATAAATCGATGCGCGTGAGTTTAAGACCTTCATGTGCTCCATAGGAAAATGGGGCACACGAATTTAAAATGGGGTACACAAAATAATGAAATATTTAAGATCTTTGTGCACTCCATAGGAAAATTGGGTGCACAAATTTAACATGGGGTGCACAAACTCTCACACCCCTCAAATTTTCATGCGCTCCAAAATATGGGCAAAAATCAAAGTTCTCAGAATTCGATGAAATTTCTTAGGGGTCTAAATGGGCCAAATGGGTACTCAAATCAGTTGAGATCATAAAAAAATTATTCACGGTTCATGAGATACATCACTTCAAATTTTGACGTGAATCGAGGTGCACGAGTTTAAGACCTTCGTGCGCTCCATAGGAAAATGGGGCACATGACTTTAAAATGGGGTGCAAAAAATAATGCACCCTTTAAGACCTTTGTGCACTCCATAGGAAAATGGGGCACATGAATTTAACATGGGGTGCATGAACTTGCGCACCCCTCAGATTTTTGTGCACTCCAAAATTAGGGCAAAAATCAAAGTTCTCAGAATTTGATAAAATTTCCCAGGTGTCTAAATGGGCCAAATGGGTACTCAAATAAGTTGATATCATCAAAAAATTCTTCATGGTTCATGAGATATACCACTTTAAATTTTTACATGATGTTACTATAAATTGCTATTTTTAGAAAAATCTAGCAATTAATATTCTTAAAATTCAGTTCCATTGTGAATATTAGATCAAGTTATTTCCCCTAGTTTTTATATTAGCTCAAATGGAGTCTTCTAGCTCAAGTTATGGCCATATCAATTTACATCCAAATGTAGGGCAAAAGTGACGAAATTGGAGCAGTCCTGAAATGAAATTCAATTAATTAAACCTTTGACAAACTTCAAAAATGCTCAATCCAAACCATTGCCACTAGACCCCGATCTTCAAGATACACAAATCTCAACACTTTTGCAAGCTAAAAATTTAGATTAAACCCAAGCCTTAATTTTTTGGAATCATCAAAAAATTGGGCCTTGCACCTTAAGCTCACCTAGACATCAATTCAATGAAATTTTTCAAAAACAATGGGGTGAAAACTAAGTTGTAACAATGGGGTACAACAAGTAGCCTACATCAAAGAAACATGGCAAATAAAAAGCAAACGTAAAAGAAAACAAGTAATCCAAAAATAGAAACTCAAAAACTAGAACTTCATGAGTTGTTAGAATTAGTTGAAGAAGAAAATCTATGTCTACAAGAAGAACTAATTTACATTGGATAAGACTTAGGCTTTCAATAAAAATAAAATTGTATTCGATATGACCCACTATAAAGACTAAAGAACTATTGCATGTACTAAAAGGATTCACACAAAAGATTATAGAGAAAATTGAAAGTCAAGAGAATACATCAAAAAAGAGAAAGAAGGTTTTGCAATCAATCATGAGAGAGGCCAAAAGTGAAATGTTTTTAACACTAGGAGAGTATTTAAATTCCAAAATTGGAGAATCAAAAATAAACTCAAAAGATACTTTCACATTACCTAATGATATAGAAAATTAATAATGTCATTACTTTCTAGTGAAGTCCTAAAAGGTAAGAATAGAAAGCAAGAATAAATGATAGTAGATTTCGAAAGTGAAACTGTTTATATTATCAAAGAAGTAGAATAGGGAGAATTACAAATGCTTCAAGAGTGTATACAATAATATTAATGATGGTAATGATTATTATAAAAATAGTATTACTATACTTATTAGTCTATGGAGACTAATCTACAAAGGAATTATCACTCTTAATGTTTCTAAGATGAAGAAAGAAGAAAATGTTGAAGAAGTAGGGAATGAAATAGAAATTAAAGATGCTTCTAGTGATACAAATTATTTAAGGCCCATGATGTTAGATTCATGTTGAAATACTATAGAATCAAGACCAATGATGATTGATGCATGTAATGACACTAGTGATTTACTTCAAATGAATAAATATGTAAATCATGATGCTTGTTAAAATGAAAGGGAATATTACAATGCAAGCATTGACACTAGTGATTTAGATTTTTTTACTAAGGTAGAATAACATGTTACAAATATTGATACTATATGCAATACAAGTGATTTACATACATTTCATGATTTCTTAGAAAAATTTCATGTTACTAAAATTGATGAAGGTATAGATAGAGATGATAGATATAGTGATTCACATGATCATATTGATGTTGACAAAGACTATTCTAATGATTGTATTGATCATATTAATTATTTTTGTTTAAATATAATAAAACATGAAGATACAAGTTTGGAAAAACATGAACAAGGAATGCAAGAACCAATTACATCAAAAATCATATAAAATTATGATGATCTTGAGTATATAGGTCAGACTAGTAGCAATAAGCAAGGAATCAAATTTGTAACAGATAATAGAGATATCAAATTAGTGATATATTTTGATAGAAATAATTTTTGTGAAGGACAAAATGGTCAAAGGGATTTGGCAACAGAAAATAGATGCATTCATTATAACAAATATGGTCACAAGATAGAGATGCTGGAATTTCCATAGCTATAATATTTATGGAGGAACCAATCATTATCAAAGACATTGTTAGTAAAAATAAAATCATTTCTTTGATTGGATATATACAATGACAAGAAAATTATTTAGTGAGTTCTCTCAAGTATATTTCTTAATGTACAAATATGGGCATAGGAATGGTATGAAATTCGACAATAAAATTAGGAGAATAGTAACCATACCAAAATAAGAACACAAAGTCAAGAAAAAATATGAAGCTCAATCGGAAGATCAAATCCAAGGCCACTTGAAGAATAAAGAAAAATACAAAGATCCATATTGAAGACTAAAGTTTTCAATAACCAAATAATGTAATATAGGGGACTGTTAGAGTATATTACATTATTTGGTACATGTCAATGTACCACCTTGGGTATATTATTAGATTAGGATTTTATCTTAGGTGAAGTAGGTACTTAGAGAAGATGCAACAAATGTACAAGTGTTAGAATGTGCAATGATGTAAATTTGCATGTAGTCCTCATTGTTAGCTTTTGAGGATATCTATAGTGGGAGAGGTCTATCACATATCCTAATAAGATGTAGAAAATATTAAAAAAATAATTATGCAATATAACTGAAATATGCTATAAATAGAAAGTGGTAAAAATACAATGCAGTATGGCGGTAAAGGTCACTTCATTAATACAATATAAAGAACTACATTGTAATCCATACAAGAGTTCTACCACTATCTACTACAATACAATTGATATACTTGATATGTCTCTTTCACTTTTAATATATCACTATGAGGCCATTTATATAGGAAGAGAGTTTCCTTGGCCAACACTCTACCTAGCTATACAAGGGAACACCTTCCACATTACAATTTGCAGATTAACACTTACGCATTTATTACATTGCTTGAAGTAAGTATCTTACTTCCCCCTAAAGTAATCTCCTAATATAACTATGTACTAAAGGTGGTACATTTACATGACCCAAATTACGTAATATGCTCTAACTCTAACACCCCCCTGTATTACATTATTTGGGTATTGAAGATTTCAATCTTCAATATGGATCTTTATCTTTAGATGTTCTTCAGTTTGATTAGGTCCTTTATTCTTTAATTCACAATGCATTGGATGCCTCCTTGAATTGGTTATTCTTCTTCTTCTTCTTTATTGGAGTTATTACTTTCATGGGTAGATGTGCTATCACCCGGTTCTTACAAGAGTATTTTTTCTTTCCTCTTTTCCTTGTCATAATTGTCTATGTCATGTATAGAAGTTTTTGAACATACACTAAGAGCATCATGATAATATTTTGATTTAGTAGAACTTGAGGTACTAATACTGCATGAGCATTACATTTGCTAGGCATGATTCATCCATTTCTCTCTTTACTTTAAGTAATTCTATCAATCCTCTTTGTTCCATATTTTCATCTTTATAGTATTTGAATGCAAGAAGTGCCATGTATAGCATGCTTCCATATTCTAAAGGAATTTGGATGTCATTATTTTCACTATCAATTTCTTCAGTGAGTTGAGCATGTAGATAATTCTCCATCATTTCAAATCTATCTTTTAAAGCTTTACTATGTATCCTTTTTAAAGTAGGATCTAGGTTTCATTCAGACTTTATAAGTGAATTCTTTATTCCACTTTTTATGAAACTTGTTCTTTCCTTTCTAATAGTGTTGTGCATATCATTGTTAGATGTATTACTTGAGGTAGACATCCTTATAGCCCCCTAGATTAGAGTATAAAGTGCTTTAATAGAGTTTATATCTTAGTGATCTACCTTATAACTCCCTAGTTTAGAGTTTATGAATTTGATTTGATAAAACCTTTATAGAGCTTAGGTTTTGTAGGCTTCCTTATGTCTCCCTAGTGAATTTGATTTAATAAAATCCTTGTAGAAACTTATGACTCCCAAATGGATTGAGTACTTGATAAACTTTGATGAATGCTATTATTATCAAGTTTTGTAGAATGCCTTATGACTCCCTAGTGTTTTTGGATATTGTATATGAATGATGAAGTGATTTTTGAGAATAGTAGTTTAATTTTGGGCTGATTTTGTAATGTTTTGTAAATACAAAAATCAACTTTTATTATACCTTATTACTCCTATTGAACTTAATAACTTTATAATTTGATGATATTATAATGGTTGGATTTTTTTTGTCCCATTAATGTGTTTTTTAGAAAAGTATACCAATTAATTTCCAAATCTTGATATTCCTTAATGAACCTACTTTTCTATCCTTTGATATTTGATTTTTGATGTTTCTAAATTCCAATAATTTATTTTCTGTAGTATTACTTATAACTCCCTAATTTGCAATATTAGAAAACAATAATATTTGCATTAATAGATATTTAATTTCCAAGTTGAAATCCTTATTCCTCCTACTTGATTATTTGTAAATATAAACATTCTTGAAATTTGCTTGCTTAATATGTTACTAATGCTAAGTGAATGATTTGCAATATTATATATAATGTACCCTTATAACTCCAATATATCTTTAGTTTATAGAAAGCAATAAATGATATTAAATTTTACCTTTGTATTATCTTCCTTTGACACTGTGATGTGGTCAATTTAAACCTTCTAAATCTATGATGCTTATGGGCAATCAATGCCCTCTTTGAATGATCACTAGTTCCTCCCTTGAGTAGCACTTCTTAAATAGGATCGTTGCCTTCTGGATTATGGACAAGTGTTACTTGAGTATTATTAAATATACGTTGGTGTTCCAAATATCTGTATGTAATGATAGATTTGGTGGTAATCTCCAAATAATTGTAACTCCTTTTAGGTGAGCACTATATTATTCACAAACATTAGGTGATTAGAACTCTTGTGTCAAGTGGTACTCACATCTTGTGCATGTAGCCTTTCTCTTAATTCTCCAAGGATGAGCATTGTAGCCCTATATCTTTGTATTATACATTGGCTTTCTATGTTTCTTGAAATGTAAGTGTCTCCTCTTCTCTATTCGTACACTATCTTGATGAGGATAATGGGTGGATCTAGCTATAATACTCCACGGTTCTATGGTTTACCTAATGATGGTTTTATGGAAACTTTTATGCTTCTTTTTTTTGGTCATTCTCTCCAAGTAATAGCCTTGGGTATAGCACTTTTCCCTTTCTATTTTGATGTTTGTAGTATGTTTTTTGTGTATCATTTGTAACAATTGATTGATGGTTCTATTTTGTATCTTTTGAAACAACCATTTTTTACCTATTTTTACAATTCCATCATACGTAGGTGATCTCCTTTCATATGCTATATTTTATCTATGCAAAATTGAATGATAATAGCCTCTTTTAATGGCTTCAATGCTACAGGTGATACACTTGCTTCTAGGACTGGATTGGACATGGAAAATAGTGTTTTTAAACATCTTGATTTCTATAAAGTATGAGCTCTTGGATAGCTCTTTCCTCTTGCACAAAATATTCCCTACTACATACTAAATATGATGGTCAGGCTGCTACATGTAAATATAAATGCTTTTGTTCTTTTGAAGGAACAAAAATATTGCTTTGTAATAGTTAGATTTGCACCAATATAAAGGACATTTATGAAATTCTTTTTTGATTTTTATGAGGCAAATTCTTTTTTCCTTGGATATTTTAATGATATTTAATCCAAGCTAATGCCGATTCTTAAGGATTTATACACTTTGCACTTAGATGAAATACTTTTATTTTCCTTGAATATTGAGACTCACCAAGTCTCGATTTGAGGCTTCCTTCAAGGAATTTGATGGTGGCTTCCTTATTCACCTTTAGATCTATATTGGTGGATTATTTTGGCCATGAAATGCTACATATTTTGTGTTATTTTTGTGCTTTTAATAACACAAAGTAATTGAGAGTAGCTATTTTAAATATAAACTAGTATAGTGCTTAATTGATTAATAATTCATTTTTAGTGGTAACAATAATATCTCCTTATTGCTTCTGTAAGTAAACTCTCAAAATGAATTATAATGCACTTAATAATCTCTACAATTTTTAAGAGTAATCTAAAAAGAACCCTTAATAAATATTCTACAATTTTCACTACAATCAATATTGTAGGATATAGTCTTCTTCCTTTCTAGATAGATTGATAGGTAGGTGAAAATATTATTTCTTTTGAAAAATATCCAACTACTATTTAATTTGCAAATATATCCTTAAAATGAACTCTTATTTTTGCACTTTATTGAAGACTATAATACAAGCCCTTCTTATTTCAACTTTAATCCAAATATGGTGCTTAATGAAAATTGATAATGAATCCTGATTTGAAGTTCAACTAATTGCACCCTAGTTTCTTACCTTTAATGGCTTCTATAGTAGATGTACATCTTCGTGTTTTTATTCACCAAGTTGTTTCCTTGTAATGGATGAATTTATAGCTTCTTGTTGGATGTACAAAATATCTTCTTTATTCACCAAATTGTGGTCTTAAACTTTCTATCTTGAGCCTCAGGTTTGGTGGATTAATCCTTCTAGTGATATTTTGTTTTTTTTGTATATTGAGAGAAATATTATCTCTAAATTGTGCCTTCTTCCTGTGAGAGGAAATATCCAAATATTATAAATTTTTTAGGCTTCTTCTATTTACATCTCCCTTTAATATTCTTGTCAAACTTTGATTTCAAACAAGATCTTCTTCTTCTTAAGATTCTGAATATATTGAGGTCTTCACCGGATTTTTCTTCTGGATTTGGCACTCCTTGCCAATTTCTTTTTCTCTTGGGATTGTTTTCAGATGGTGACAATTGGCCCAAGTCCTTCACTCTTAGGAACTTCTCCTTGGTAGTGGATTTCTTCAATGTTTTTTTCTAGGAACTCTTTTAATAATTCTTCTACAATACCTAGAATAAGGCTCTCCAAACCTTCTTATTTTATTTATTGAGACCTCTCCAAGGTATTTTATCTTACAACTTATATGGTCTTCCAACTAAGTCCTTTTATTCAATCTTCTACTTCTATAAGTGTCAGTTATGAGATCTTCTCAAATCTCTAAAATGTACTACTTTTAGATTCTATAATTGGACCTTTTTTGGTCCTTCTTTTCTTCTACAATTTGTAGGCTTTAATGGAGATCACCAATATATTATTTCATGGTCTCTTCTATGGAGTCTTATTTAATTAACTCTTCTATATAGTCTTCTTCTAAATTAGGAACTTTTATTCTGAATCAAGAATTCTTCTCAAACATTTTCTTCAGAATTTAGGCTTCTATGGCCTTCTTTTATAGAAAAAGGTTTCTCTGGCCTTTTATTATTTTGGATCAAGGCTTCTATGGCCTTTTATTCTGGATCAAGGCTTTTGTGGTCTTTTCAATATTTGCACTCTATAGGTATTAATGAAGATAACCAATCTCATATCTTCTCCTTGACTCATCTTCTGGAGTCTCTTCTTCCTAGAGTCTGCTATAAGATAATTGTGGCCTTTTCTTCACTTCTATAATCTACAATATTGCAACTCTTGTAATGGGATATTTTTCTAGGTATTTGAAAACTTTAGTCTTTTGCTTGTTTCTGCAAGTGCTGGAATGTTTCTAAGAAGATATTCTTGCTAAATATCTTGTAGGAATATTCCCAACATTTTTTTGAATCTCCTTTTTCCTACAACAATTTGTTAGAAACTAGAATAAAATAATCTTCACTAGTTGATCCGTCAAACTAGTGGAATGAATGCTGAGACCTAGTCTTCACAAGTTTTTTCTACAAATTTGTGGAAAGGTTCTAGCCAAATGTAATATCAAAATTTTTGGAACTGATATTTAATCCCCACTTGTGATTCTCTCTTATCCTATTTACTACTATGGATTTTTCTATTAATTGATTTCTAATGGTAGCTTTTGCATGAAGTAGTATATAACAACAAATCTGGTTTCAATGTTGACTCTCCCTATTTCTATTGACCTATTGGACTTATATTATGATGGATGTAGTTCCTCCTATTATTTATTCATCATGAATATGATACCACTATTAGATTTTGAGGATATTTGCAATGGAAGAGATCTATCATAGGTCCTAATAAGATGCAAAAAATATAAAAGAAAGGAATTATGCAATATGACTAAAATATACTATAAATAGAAAGTGGCAAAAATACAATGCATTATGGAGGTAACGGTCACTTCATTAATACAAGCTAAAGAACTACATTGTACTTCATATAGGAGTTCTACCACTATCTACTACAATACAATTGATATGCTTGATATGTCTCTTTCACTTGTAATTTATCACTATGAGGCCCTTTATATAGGAAGAGAGATTCCTTGGCCAACACTCTACCTATTTTTACGAGGGGTCACCTTGCACATTACAACTTGCACATTGACACTTATGCATTTATTAAATTGCTTGAAGTGAGTAGCTAACTTCTCCCTAAATTAATCTTCTACTCTAACTATATACCAAATGTGGTACATTTATATGATCCAAATGATGTAATATGCTCTAACTCTAACACACATGTACATGAATATTTAGAATAGGAGTAACAAGTGTCCTTAGTTAGTTGTCCATGTGCACAAGTGTTCATCATGCAGAATGCATATGTTTCCTTAGGGTAGTAAAGTGAAGAGTCACATAGTAGTATATATGTATGACTTAGTATTGTAATAAACAATAAAGCATGCATTGCTTATGGCACACACTAGTAAATAAAGTTATCCATATTGTATCAAGTTTCAATTTTTTTGCGAGTCTACATCAATGGTTATCGTATGAGTGATTATAGAAGTTTTTCATATTATTCATGTACTTAGTTGAGAGTCATTATCATAGTCATAACAAAGCTTTTTTATTTCATTACTTTTGATTGCATTTTTGTTAATTTTATAGTTTCAAAATATAACATAATTATTACAGGAAAGCATATCCCATGCAAAATATATGATTTTTTATCCTCTCACTCCATTACCAAAATTCTTAGCTACCTTTATTCTCCCCTTAACTATTTAAGAACAACTTTCAAAGATTTTTTATACCATCCAAATCATAAAAAAAAATCAACAAAAGTGGAAAAAAGAAGACCATCTAGAGCAGTTGCAAGAAAAAGAAGAGGAAGCAATAACCATGGGTTATGACACATTTGACCCAATTAAAAGAAACCAAATATAGGTGATTATTGAACCAAAGGTGAAAATTCTAGCCTCTCAAATGAGACCAAAATATTGGTAGATAAAGGAGCATAGCAGATATACTTTTAATATATCCAAATAATAAACTCTTCAAGTTATTCACAAAAACGCAAAAACTTTATTTGTACAATCCAAGAAAATAGATAGAAATCTAGTAGCTATTCAAAATAAATTGAAACCCTAGAGGTCAAAATTTCTAAAGAAAAACTAGATCAAGGTGCCCTTAAAAATAAAGTAAACAGATTGAAAGGCATCATTGATAAATTCCTCTCTAAAAATAAATTACAGTAGAAGGATGAAAGAATCAGGCACTTAGAGTTGAAACTATAAAAGACACAAGACGTGAAACAACAAGGTTTGAAGTTGCTAGATCTCAAATATAAGTTGCAACAATAGGAATAAGCCATATCCATCACAATGAATGAATTACAATAGGATAAAGATAGGCCACATGGCCTAGAAATCTCAAAATATTAGATTAGGCAAGTTAGGAGCCACCATTGAAAAAAATAAGAGTGATCGTATATGACTACCTTCCTTTTCATACCCAAATTTGATAAATTGTTGTTGTAACCCTAGGAGCCAATAAAGCATTTGATAAGGGAATTTAGTCTCTATTGGCCAATATTCACGAAGCACAAAGATTGATAAAAATACTAAAACATCCTAATAGTTATCCTACTCTACAAAAAACAACCTGACAAAGATATAGAGGAATGGAGACTTCTAAATCATTATATATATCATGCAAGTGAGCTTATTAATCAAGGACAGGAGATAGTCACTATCCAAAGAAAATAAATTGAAGAGATAAGTACCATTTCTAAGGAGCTCAAGGCTCTTGGTGCACCAATCTTGTGGGATGACAACGTGCACTTCCATAAATTAAAAGTGCTTAGCTAGTTTTTTGATCACCAGATACAATATGAAAGTGAGATTGACTCACTATCATAACCGCTAGAGATAGATAAGGTCTTTAAAATTTTCTATAAAATTTCTCAACTCTTAACTAAAGTAGAATAAATTTCTAGAAGGTATAGCGATCCTACCTATGCAAATATTTGTAGATTGAAAAATATTGTATATGAGCTCAATGGAATCCCAGATCCCTGTCTTGAGGTTTGAAATAAGATGCACCAAGAACTCCAGATCCTCACAACATCTCAAGCAGGTTATGTTGGAAATATGAGAATTTTTTTTTGTCATTGATGTCAAGGAATATAAGGACCAAGTTTATTGTCATCCAAGTGTTTATGTCCAAGGTTTGATTGGCAATGTTGATGTTCGAGTTTCATTAATATCCTCTAGTGGTTTTTCTAAAAAGGAAAAGAAGAAGGTTTAATATTATAATATTTAATATTATAATATTTAATATTATAATATTTAAGAATTTTTGGTTGGTTTATGAAAAATACATGGAAGGATTTTTCGCATTATAAAGCACCTAAAAGACCCATATGACAAATTAAGTGATTAAGGGTTTAATTATATAATTTTAAATAATTTAACCTTAAGGTTAAAATTTAAAATTAAATAATAATTTTTTAAAGGGCCTAAGTTTAAAAATTATAATTCAAATTTAAAAATTTGAATGTCACATCGATATTCGAAAAGGGCATTGAAATATATATAAATATGCCAAAAATATTTGGTAAAAAATATCCTTGCAAATAGAAGTTAATGCGACCATATCTTCGAAGCACCAAAGACAGAGAGCATTTGCATGTTTTTGGAGTTTATTGTGCAAAAGAGAATGAATACACATGAGTGGAGTGCAAAAGATATCCCGAAGCAACCTATAGTGTAGGTGGCAGCCAAGGCCTATGGTAAGATGTTCAAGGAATGCAAGTTCAGGGTTTGAATCACACAAATGCCATTTTGTTGAAGAGGAGGAAGTGTTTTGGTTTTCGCATCATGGAAGGCAAAGGTTAAAGGTGATAGGGTATGCCTTTATTTCATGTGGGGGTGCATAGCCCAAGCAGTGAATGTCTAAGCGCTAAGGCACTTGGAGGAGGATAGGTGGGGAGTTCGAAACTCATCGTGAACATTTTGCAAAGAAAAAAGGTATGTACATTAATTTTTAATTATTATAAAGGCTATTTACGAAAATTACACTAGGACATTATATTTTGTGTTTAAGATGGTTGGCAAGGAAATGAATAGGAAGATATAAGGTTTGATTAAATTAAATATTAAATTGTACTTTTAGGAGGAGTAATAAGGTGCTAATAGGAATTGTATTTTATTTTAAAATAAACAAGAGTAATAAGGTGGTGAATGAAAAATTATTGTTGAAGTGAAATACTTGGTTTTGCTAATATTTTAAAGTGTGGAGTTTATAATGTGGAATTGAGATTTAATGATTTGTATGATGAAATGTTTTAAGGTAATGTTTGAATGATTTTTTAAGAAAGTTTTTTTTGCTACCTAACCATTGAGATTGTCAAAAAGGAGTGATTGTGATTAATATAGGTTTTGAGATCAAATTTTCTTCAAAAAAAAGGCATAGGCACATCTTCCTTGTGAGTGAGATATTGATGAATTGGATGTTGTAAATGCTAAGTTTGAGTGAAAATTTTTGTTAGATAAGCATTGTTGAGTTTGGTGTTGAAGTATACAATATTGATTTAATTTTTTTGAATGAAGGTTGTTACTAGAAACCCTTTTTGATAAGCATTGTTGGAAATATTGAGCAGCCTTCACATGCATGATTTGGGTTTGTGAAATATCATGAGTATCATTGTTATGTAAAGTTGTGAATAATATTGAACTAGGGTTTGTGAAGGAACTTGAGTATCATTGTTATGTGAGGTTTGTGTTATAAGAATTTTTGAAAAATATTTCATTGAGTGATTGGTTGATTGGAGTTGATTGATCATAACTGATTAAAAGTGTTGAGGTGATAGTTCAAGTTCTATGAAATAAATTTATTATTATTATTATTGATTTGAAGAGAGTTTGTAAGTAATTTAGAGTTTTGTGAGAGTGAAACATATTGAGTCTCTAACCATTATCTATATGTTTTTGTGGTAAAACAAGAGATATTGAAATTTATTGAGTGTGAAACATAGTGAGTCTTTAACCAGTCTCTATATGTTTCTATGGTCGAAAAAGTGAGTTTGAAAGTGATTTAGCATTTTTGTGAGTGTGAACCATATTGAGTCTCTAACAATTCTCTATATGTTTCTGTGAGATTAAAAAAATATTTTGTGTGAAACTTGTTTGTGTGATTGACAGGGTTTTCAGTGATAGATTTAGTTGATTTGTATAAAGTTTTTGTGAAAACTAGTGGATATATTTGAGTAAGTCCTAGAGTGGACTTAAGGACTGAGTGGCTAAGATTTTGTGGAAGCTTACAAAGTAGATTTGAGGTAAGTCTTGGTGAAGACTTGTTGAGCATATTGGACAAGTTCTAGTGAGGACTTGTTGAGCAGATTTGAGGTAAGTCTTGGTGAGGACTTGTTGAGAAAATTGGACAAGTTGTAGTGAGGACTTATTGAGCAGTTATGAGGTAAGTCCTGGTGAAGACTTGTTGAGTAGATTGGACAAGTTCTAGTGAGGACTTGTTGAGTAAATTTGAAGTAAGTCTTGGTGAAGACGTGTTGAGCAAGTTCTATTGAGGACTTATTGAGTAGATTTGAGGTAAGTCTTGGTGAAGTCTTTTTGAGCAGATTGGACAAGTTCTAGTGAGGACTTGTTGCATAGATTTGAGGTAAATCTTGGTGAATACTTGAGGGCGGTGAGAGAAATTTCTAGAGAGGACTTAGGGATAAATTTGAGGTAAGTCTTTGAGAAGACTTGTGAGTATAGTTGATTGATTCATTATTTCAAACCATGAGTTAATATTTGGGGTAGATGTAGTAGAGTTGATTGATTGATTTATTCAAACCTTGAGTTAATTTTTGAGGTAGATATAATAGAGTTGATTTGTAATTAGATCAATATTTATGTTAAGGCTTAAGGATAGATTTGAGGACAAAGTTTGGTGTATATTTGAGGATAGGTTTGTACCAGATAAGACATAGAGATTGAGAAGATTTGTGCTAGACTGAAGGACTATTTTTAGTGAAGATAAAAGATAGATATTAAGCATATTTGTGCTATAATGAAGGACAGTGTTTAGTGCATACTTGAGACAAATATTGAGTAGATTTGTGCTATACCAAAGGAATGTGTTTAGTGTAGATATGATATAGAGTTGAAAGCAAGATTTGGAGGTGATAGAGTAGAATATAGTAGTCTCTAGTGGATAGAGATCCATTATCCATGGTAGTGAGGACATATATATTTTGATTGAGGATAAATTCTTCAACGGAGTGAGATCCACAAGACAATGTAGTGGAGGCAATAGTCTTCTAGAGGATCACCAACCAGAGCAGAGGAGAAGAAGTTTTCCTATGGATAGAGATCCAAAAATTAGTTGAGAATATTGGTGTCTCCTATGGATAGAGATCCATGAACTTGATTAGGATATTGGTATCTCCTTTGGACAGAGGTCCATAAATATTGTAATAAGGAAAAGTTTCCCAAGTGATTTGTTGAGAATATTTTAGTGAAATATTTTCTTCGTAGAGTAGCCCACATTGGATGAACCACATTAAATTTGTATCTCTATTGTGTGTGGTGATTTGTGCATTGCTTTGATTACTATTTTTGATATTGACATTGATATTTTGGATATTATTGTTTGGGAAAGAAAAGTAAAAAGTGGTCTTATACTATTCACCCCCCTCTCAGTATAATCTTGTGTTCTTCACTTGGTATTAGAGCGATTTTATTTGAAATATCTTAACAACTTGAAGGAAAATCTCACAAGAACATAGATGGATTCTAAAGATGGATCCTCACATAATTTAGCACCATTGTTTTATGGAAGCAATTATGTACTTTGGAGTGTGATAGTGAAGATTCACCTTATGACACTTAGAAATGAGGTATGGGAAGAACTTGAGAATGGATACATACCACCAGCTACTCCATGTATAGATAAATATGGTAAGCTTATACATCATTATAATTTAAGATAAATGAATGGAATTTTGAAAGGTTTATGTGAAATAGAGTTTATAAATGTTATGTACTGCAAATCAGCAAAGGAAATTTGGGATAAGTTGTAAGGCATATATGAAGGAGATAAAAATGTCAAAAGGGCAAAGTTGCAAAATTACAAGAGAATATTTGAAGACCTAAAGATGAAGTATAAAGAAAACATTGATTCTTATCTACTTCATGTAGACGAGGTTGTTAACTCCGTGTAAGGAATTGGGTTTGAAGTTCAAGAATATGATATTTGTGATAAGATATTAAGGCCACTCCCAAAAAGGTTTAGTGAAAATATTTCATCTATATAAGAGCCAAAATATATTGATATTTTTAAAAGGGATGAATTTGAAGAACACAAGCTTATACTGAGAGGGGGGTGAATAGTATAAGACCACTTTTTACTTTTATTTTTAATTTAGTATTAATGCAGCGTATAGATAGTAGTATCAATAGCAGTAATCAAATAAATACACATAACACCATACACAATAGAGACAAATTTTAACATGGTTCACCCAATGTAGGCTACCTCCATAGAGAAAATATTTATTCTAAATATTTCTCAAATAATATCTTGGGAATCCTTCCCAATTACAATGTTTATGGACCTCTATCCAAAGTATATGTTGATCCCCTAATCTCAAGTTCGTGGATCTCTTCCACAGGAGAAATATTTCCCCTTCTGCTCTAGCTAGTGATATTCTAGAAGACTTTATCTCTCTGCTGCACTGACTGGTGGATCTCTCTCCAGTTGAAGACTCCTCACTCATATATTTCTTCAATTATCTTGGCTTCTAGATCTCTATCCATTGAGACTCTATCCTTTATACTCTGTCACCTACAAAGCTCTGTCTCAATATTGTACTAAACACATTCTAGTCGGTCTAGCACAGTTCTACTCAATATCTTACACTAAACATAGTATATTCAGTCTAGTACAATTCTTCTCAATAGTTCTACATAGAACCTTCTCAAATATGCTCAATAGGTCCACACAAAACCTATTCAAATATTCTCAATAGGTCCACACAGAACCTGTCAAAATCTTCTTAACAGGTCCACACAGAACTTGTCCAAATCTTCTCAACAATCTCACATAGAACTTTCTCAAATATGCTCAACAAGCTCACTTAGAACTTGTCCAATTTTGCTTAATAAATCCTCTCTAGGAATTTCTCAAATATGCATAGCAAGCTTCCATAAATATTACTCTAAATCAATCCACAAGCCTTCTCAAAGACTTGTCTCAAATCTGCTTAACAAGCTCACATAGAACCTGTCCAATTTCATAGAATCATAAAAAAAATTGTTAGAGACTCAATATGTTCTATACTCAATGCTTAATAAATATCTCAATTCAATCTCAAATAAGCATAAAGATAATTGTTAGATATTGAGTATGTTCTATACTAAAATCCCAATATCAACTCAATCAATCTCATAGAAGCATAAAGAGAATTGTTAGAGACTCAATATATTATATTCTCAAATCCCAATATCAACTCAAATTAATCTCATAGAAGCATAAAGAGAATTTTTAGAGACTCAATATGTTCTATTCTCAAATCTCAATTTCAACTCAATTCAGAATATAGAATAGTTTGTTTCATGGAATTTTGACAACCACTTCACACAATCACTTGACTAGGCTCAATCAACTCTACTCAAACAATCACCACAAGGAACAACACTTTCTCACAAACCCTAGTCCAAGCATGTATCAACCAAATCAAAATATTCCTAATAATCCTCAACAACAAATCTCACATAACAATGATACTCATGTTCTCAAGTTCAAGTTCTTTGTACAACCACTTGGATTCAATAACAATGCTTATAGAACAGGGTTTAATCACCTCTCAAACCAAAAAACCTTGAAGCATTTAAACTAATCACTCTTGAAAAGGAAACCAAAAACAATCATTTTCACTCCAATGATATTTTAAGAAATCAATCACCCAAATAATTCAATGAAGAATATTTCCCATACCTTTTGAAGTCTTAGGAGTTGTCCACAAAATCTGCCACACTCAACACATTTACTTTTTACAATCTCAACAAGGGTTAGATATTCACAAAATAATCAACATTACTCCACTTCATGATAATATTCACCAAGGCTTTAATTAGAAAAACTTCTTAAGAAATAATGCACAACTTCATTATCACTCCTAAAACCACTTGTACCATAAAGTAAAATAAATCAAAACATTGCATAATCTTGTCACTCCAAAAACCACTTATACCATAAAAAAAAAAAATCAACACATTGCATAACCTTGTCACTCTAAAAACTACTTATACCATAAAATAACTCAAATGTTTTATTTCCTTCCTCTCAACACTTTTGCATTTAAAAATAATCACAAACCCTTCTTTTGGAAATATCCCACATTAATAAAATATCAAACCTTAGCCATATGCAAAAATTAAATCCACTATAATCTTTGTGAAAGTCGACACTTAACACAACCTTAGCCAATTCAAAATATTTCATGCACCCAAAAATTTTGGTGATCGAATTATAGCATACCTTGCAAAATGGCTTCGGGTGGTTTCGAACCCGTGTTCCTCCTCTATGTGCGCCTTAGCGCACTTTTCGTCCACTGTGTCGGATAGGCCTCCAACGTGAAGTCTTTAAGCCTTTGAGGCTTATATTTTTGTCCTATCCACTTGTACCTTGAACTTTCTCCCTTGTTAAACGTGCAATGCATAAACAAAATAGGATAGGAGGGGAATCAATGAATGTGAAGGAGGGATAATCGAATGCAGACCTTATTGTCTCTTCCACCTTGGCTGATAAAATAAACCTCTTTAAATATTCAAACCTTTACATGATGAAATGTATGACGTTAGAAAAAATGGTGGGAAAAATCTTTGATTTAATTTTAAAATGTATATTTATATTTTAAATAAATTAAAATTTAAACTAAACCTTTAAAATTAGATTTCTCCATCATCGAGGCACATTTTTCAATGAAACAAAAAGCCAACTTGGTTTTTAAGAAAAACCTATTTCAAATCTGCCATCCATGGTTTTAAATAAAACCTTTTGCTAAGCTTCTTGTGAAGCTTATTTTGGAACAAAATGCCATGCATCCCTTATTGAACCTTTGATCAAAAACCTTTTCTTCTCATGAAGATCTTTGTGGAGCAAAATCATAGTGCTTACTTATATAAGACCTTTTGACATCAATGACGAATTTTAGCGTAGGGACTCAAAATGTTCAAAAATCACCCCATTTTTCATTTATGGCAACCCATATCCTTTTACTAAAACCTGAACTTATTTTTTGCTCTGGCTGGGACTTTGCTCCCCCTGGCTCAATGCTCTCTCAAATATCAAATCTCTCTTTATACCAAATCTCTCCCAAATACACAAATATCTCCCCCTTTGGAATCAATGACAAAGGGTCACCTTTGGGGCTCAGGTTTAAGAATGATCCTCTTATATTAGCCCCTCCACCACCTCCTCATGAGGTGGTTAATTCTAGGGTGGGAGTATTTCTACTCCTCAAAAGAATTGTTCTCTGCTTTTATCTTTATCTCTTCTTTTCTGAGTTTTCTGAATCCTCTCATTGTTTCTTTCCAATTCATCATCCCTGTTACTATCATCACTTTTGTTCATGTTCTTGTTCTTGTTATCATCCATGTTCCTATTCCTATTCTCATCCTTGTTCCTATTCTTCTTCTTTTTTGAGTCTCTATTCTTTTTCTTGTTTCTGTTCATGTTCCTGTTCCTGTTCATGCTTATTTCTGTAATATTTGCTCTACACCATATTGCTATGTGACCATAATTATTGCACTTATAACACTTGATGTTATTATTCCTTGGATATGCAACTGTCTTAGGATTTCTCCTAGTGAATCCATATCCTATTCTATCATGAACCCTGCAGTTCATTGCCTTGTGACCAAACTCATTACATGAATAACAACATCCTTTGAAAAGCTATCCTTTTCCATTTTCCTATATTTGATGTGTCCTACACTATGAAGCCATGTGCCCAAAATTGTGACATGAGAAACATATTCCATTGAAGATTCCTTGTCTTGACCTTATTGGTATCCTGTTCTGATTGTTGTTCCATCTATATCTCCTTTGCCCATTATCTCTTTTTGTACTGGACTCACTGCAATCTGAATCATCCTTAGAAGTTTTACTTTCACTTTCATTTTCATTTGAGAATCCCTCTTCTGAAGTGTCTTATTATGAAGTTCCTTCTTCTTCAAAACTTAAGATATACCTTGCTTCCCATTTATTTTGAACCTATTTGGAACCAAGACCTATCTTGTTTGATGCTCCTATTTGTATCTTGACTATTTTATCCACATCCTTAAAACTGGTTACATACTTGTATAGCTTATTATTGTAATCCTCTAAATATTCCTTTAGTAGTGCCACTTTTTGTGTTAACTTTTCACATTCTAGAATCTTTGCTTCTAACTTATCTTTGAACTTTCTTGCCATAGCTTTTGACTTCTCTAAATCCTTTATGAGCAATAATCTTTCTTCATCACATTCTTGAAACTGACTTTCAAGCTTAGAGTGTTGCTTTATTACCTTCTTTACATTGTCAAGAGCATAGATAAGTTGTCCCTTGAGATCATAACCATTCTCCATTGAATAATCCTCTATTTGTTTGCCTTTGTCCATATCATTTCTTTCTTTTGAATTATCTTCTATAGAACCATTTTCTTTATCTTCCAAAGCCATTAGAAGATTCTCATTTGGTCCCAATCTTATATGTTGATACTAGTCCTCATTTTCTTTGGATAAATGACATTTTTATCTTTTGATATCATTGAGTACATAAATATTTCTTTCTCTTATAGCACTTGCTACTAGTTTTTTAGATTCAAATTTTATCACTTCACATCTATCTTGATGAAAAGTAACCATATGGCCTTAATCACAGAGTTGACTAATGCTTAAGATATTGTGTTTCAAAGATTCCACATATAGAACATTTTTAGATTTTTCTTTCCCATTGCCTATACTTAGAGTTCATTTTCCACAAATATTTGTTGAACCATTGTCCCAAAAGTTTACTGACCCTCTATTTCCTTCTTTCAAAATTATAAACTTGTTTTTTTCTCCTATCATGTATCTAGAGCATACGCTATCTAGAAACCATTTTTCTTCTCTATCCTGAGCATGTAATGCTATTTTAACTAGCAAGGATTTTAATTTACCTTCCCATTTTTATTTTTTTCTAGTAGTTTGAGTTGTGGTTTTTCTACTAGACTTAGAATTTTCTAGATTGCACCTTCTAGCTATATGCCCAAAGTTATTGCATTTGTAACACTCAACATCATCATCCATATATGGTACAAGAGAATCCATACTACTACTATCACTATCTCTGCTAGTACAATGCATAGCTTTATGACCATATTTATTGCAAGAAAAACAATGTCCATGGAAGAAATTTTGTAACCTATTTTTATGAGGACTCAATCTAGTATTCTTTCCTTTGTGGTCTTCTTTTCTTGAGATATGGTGAGATACCTTCTTTTTTCTTGATGTTCCTACCTCTTGCTAACTTGCTTTATGTAATCTCTTGTTTATTTCAGTTCTACATTTTAGCAAAACAATTTCTGATGCCACTTTCTCAAGTCCTACTTCTTTGGCTTCCAACATGTCTCTCAACTGATGTTCAATCTCTCTTCTTTCTTTCACTTCTATTTCGAGTTCTAGTACCTTTATAGAAGCTCAATTCTTGCCAATTCATAGTTTCAAATTGTTCCTTTAGTTGTGCATTCTCTTATTGAATCATTTCAAGATCTTGAAGACAGTTGAAGAGTAATTCTTCAAAGTCTATACTTTCTTCACTCCCTAAGAACATGTGTGTTATTGATGGATCCTTATCAAAATTTTTAGAGTCTTCACGAAGAGACTGGCCCTAATACCAATTGAAGAACACAAGCTTATACTAAGATGGGGGGTGAATATTATAAGACAACTTTTTACTTTTATTTTCAATTCAATATTATGTAGTGTATAGATAGCAGTATAAATAGCAACAATGAAAGTAATGCACATAATAAGATACACAATAGAGACACAAATTTTAACGTGGTTCACCCAATGTGGGCTATTCTAAATATTTATTAAATAATCTCTTGGAAATACTTTCCAATTATAATGTTTATGGACCTCTGTCCAAAGGAGATGTTGATCCCCTAATCTCAAGTTTGTGGATCTCTTTCATATGATAACTTTTTCCCCTTCTACTCTAGCTAGTGATCTTCTAGAAGACTATGTCTCTCTACTGCACTAACTGGTGGATCTATCTCCACTTGAAGACTCCTCACTCAGATATGTCTTCAATTTTCTTGGCTACTAGATCTCTATCCATTGAGACTATGTCCTATATACTATGTCACCTCCAAAGCTCTGTTTCAATGCTGTACTAAACATAGTCCAGTCGGTCTAGCATAGTTCTAATCAATCTCTTGCAATAAACATAGTACATTTGGTTTAGTATAATTTTTATCAATAGTTCCACACAAAACCTTCTCAAATATGCACAATAGTTCCACATATAACCTACTAAAATCTACTCAACAAGTCCACACATAACCTATCCAAATATTCTCAACAGATCCACACAGTGTTGAGCAAGGTGCAGTGACAGTATTGTCATTGTTGTCAACATAGTCAGATAGATCAGTTGATGCAGTGGACAGGAAGTTCATTAGCTATTCAGATACAATGGACAGGAAGTTCAGAAGCTATTCAGAGTAAGTACAGTGATTTTCCAAGAAGACCGAAGTGGCCCATATGCTAAATATCAAAGGAAAAGCAAAGTTGAGCAAGGAAGAAAAGTGTCATGATATTGTGACATGTAGAGGAAGAAAGAAAAAGTGTCGCAATTTTGCGACAGGTTGGAAGAGAAAGAGAAAGCAAGAAAAAGTGTCACGATTTTATGACATGTTGGAAGAGAAAGAGAAAGCAAGAAAAAGTGTCATGATTTCGTGACATGTTGGAAGAGAAAGAGAAAGCAGGAAAAGTGTCGCGATTTCATGACATGTTGGAAGAGAAAGAGAAAGAAATAAAAAGTGTCATGATTTCGTAACATGTTGGAAGAGAAAGAGCAAGTAGGAAAAAGTGTCACAATTTTGTGACATGTTGGAAGAAAAAGAGCAAGTAAGAAAAAGTGTCACGATTTTGCAACATGTTGGAAGAGAAAGAGCAAGCAGGAAAAAGTGTCACGATTTCACGACATGTTGGAAGAAAAAGAGCAAGCAAGAAAAAGTGTCGTAATTTTGTGACATGTTGGAAGAAAAAGAGCAAGCAGGAAAAAGTGTCACGATATCGCGACATGTCACATTTTTGTGACTAACATAGGAGAGAGAGTGTAAGAAGGAAAAGTGTCATGATATCGCGACATGTCGCATTTTCATGACCGAGAAGAGAAGAGAAAGATCAAGATAGAAAAAGTGTCACGATATCATGACAAAAGCAAAGAGGAAGACTATGAAGGCAGAAGTGTCACAATATCATGACAAAAGAAAAGAGGAAGAGTATGAAAGCAAAAGTGTCGCGATATCATGACAAAAGCAAAGAGGAAGACTATAGAGGTAGAAGTGTCATGATATCACAACAAAAGAATAGAGGAAGAGTACGAAAGCATAAGTGTCACAATATCATGACAAAAGCAAAAAGGAAGAGTATGGAGTCTGAAGTGTCATGATATTAGGACAAAAGAAAAGAGAAAGAGTACGGAGGCGAAAGTGTCACGATATCACGACATGTATTTTCATGGGAAAAATCCAAGAAAAGGACAAAGAGGCAAAAATGTCATGATATCACGACATGTTGTATTTTCATGGCCAACAGCAACAAAAGAAGACAAAGAGGTAGAAATGTCGTGATTTCGTGACAGGTCACATAAGCACGATGCAAGAAGAAGAACCCAACTGGAACAAGAAGTGTGACAGTGGACCAACGTCACTATGGCTTTTACAAGGGCAATTACAAAGTGAATTCATGCAGCTAAAATAAGAAGAGTGAACTTTGAATTCGATGAAGACCAACAATAGTCGACTAATACTAGGGTTTATATTGCAATGAAATCTGACTAAGATTAGGGTTTACATTATGAAAATATTGAAATGAAATCTAACTAAGATTAGGGTTTACATGATGAAAAATATTGTTATAAAAGGAGGGTTGTTTGGAGAATTGAAGTGTCATCGAATGTGTGTCGAAGAGTACAAAATGTGGCCATAAGAGCACAGAGAGCGCAAAGGCGATGATAGATGGCGAAGAGCACAGAGTGATTGCAGAGGTGGCTAAATGCATAGAGTGAGTTCATAGAAGTGGTGGAGCATGGAATAAGTGTGGCTATGAGTGCACAGAGAGAGCAGATTACGTAGAGAGCGCAAAGGGCGAAGACAAGCGTAGAGAGAGCAGAGTGCACAGAGAGAGCATAGTGTGTAGAGAGCGCAAAGGGTGAAGAAGACCAGTCAGGGTCTTGTAAAAGTGAAGGTATTTTTATAAATTTTAGATTCAAATTGAAGTCCAAGTTGCTACTTGGCATCACGGGTTGGTGCTGGTAAATCAGGGTTTGGTGCTCTTTCTAGTTGGTGTTTGTAAATCAAGGGTTGGTGCTCCTTTCTGTTAGTGCAGATAAATCAAGGGTTTGTTCTCCTTTCTATTGGTGCAAATAAATTAGGGGTTGGTGATCCTTTTTATTGGTGCAGATAAATCAAGGGTTGGTGCTCCTTCCAGTGGGTGTTGCTAAATTGATTGTAAAGTTGGTGCTTTGCAAAGGCTAGATTTGGATGGTAGTCCAAGCAGTCATTTTTGAGGAGTAGCCAAATTGGTGAACCTTGATAAATATTATGTTGTTTGATGTTCTCTTGTGATACTTTCTTTATTTGGTTTTAAGTTTTAACTATTTTGGTTTTAAGAGTTGTGAATTTAAGATTAAAAAGCTACACTGATTCACCCCCCCTCTTAGTGCCATTGTGAGACTAAAAATTGGTATCAAAGTGGCTTCCTTCATAAAAGGTTTAACAGCTTGAGGAAATATTTGACAAGAACACAAATGGCAAAGAAAAGCAAAAGTAGAACCATGAGACACAAGACAAAAAGAACACACATGGTCATGAAAGAAAATGAATATGAATTCAATGTTGTTGCTTTTGGAGGAAGAATGGAAATAGATTCAAGATATGAATCAATCAGTGGAGAAAATGCCAAGAGGCAACTCGATCATGATGTAGGCTCACAAGGTAAAGAATGTTTTGTTTGTGGTCAACTCGGTCATAATGCAAGTCATTGCAATGGGTTTAGTAGCATTGAAGATGAAGATGATACTTTCAAAATTGAAGTCCTAGAGGATGATTCTGAAAAAGAAACAGATGGAGGTCTTTTCATGGCAATTGAAGAAGAAAAAAAATGTGATGAAGAAGAAATTGATGTAGAAGTAAATTGGAATGAAGATATAATTACAGATCTAAGGAAAAAGAATAAAAAAATTTCAAGAAAGCTTGAGGATGCAAATGAAATAATAACTAGTTTGAAAGTTTAGATAGACGAATCCAAGAAAATATTTGAAGATCTCGAAGTGCAAATAAACATGAAAATAGAGTATTGCAGTAAGCTAGAAGAAGAGATTGTTGGTTTAAGGATGCATACAAAAGATATGAATCATAAAGTCGATGTATGTAGCAAATGTGAAGAGAAATCTAAAAAATTTATTAGTGATCTAAAGCTACAAGTAGAAGAATCTAAAAGGATTGAAGAAACTCTCGGGTCACAAATCAATGAGAAAGAGATTGCTTGCTGCAAACAAGAAGAAGAGATTGTTTTATTGAAGAAACAACTAGAAGAGGCCAATACAAATCTCAAATTTGGGAAGAGCACAAAGTTGCTAGATAAAATGATAAGCCAACAAAGAAGCTCCACGGATAAGCATGGTCTTGTATATGAAGCTGAACAATCTTCATCCTCTAAATGTGTAGAGAAGAAGAATTTCACTATTGAAGGATCGAAGCAAGAAAAGTTTGAAGTTGAATCTTCAAAAGGAATAAAATATCAAAGGAGATCTACATCAAAGCAACCACAACAAAAGAGGTTCTATCACTCTAATTCTATTCATAATAATGTTTTTAACGGCTATTGTTTTAGATGCAACCATTATGGTCACAAGGCAATTTATTATGGATTGAATAATAGATCAAAGAGTTATGCTGGTAGAAATACATCTGCTTTTCTGATTGAACATCATGTGCGATGTTTTAAATGTAATGGTCATGGGCACATAGCAAGGTTCTATCCAAACACTTTTGTATCTAATCTAAGGCAAGACCATAGATTTCATTAGACTCAAAGAATGCAACACAGACAGGGAATAAATCATGTGCATAAAATAAAGGAAAATAATCATCCATCAAGGATGCACAAGATACAACCACCCAAGAGAAATTCTCAAGTTCACGAAAAGTCTCAAAATAGGGATGTACTTGAAAAACTCAAGCCCAAGTTCAAGAAAGTTTGGAGAAAGACAGAAGAAAGGAAATCGTGTCTCCTTGGACTAAAGGAGACTATGCCGCTATTACACTAAGCAACTCCAGGTAGCACATCCTCAGGGGGAACAATTTTAAAAAGTTTTATTTTAATGCTCTTATGTGTTTGTTTGGTTATCTAAGGATGAAAGGCAAGTAGTCAGGGGGAGTTGTCGTATAGTTGTCAAAATGTGTTTCAGTTCATGTAGTTGTTTGTGGAGGTGCCATGAAGGGTGGTGATTAAATTGAGAGTTGTCACCATTGGTAGTATTGCTATATGTCATTGTTGTACTGTTGATGGTTCTTACTGCCACTGTTCAAAGTTAAGGATTATAACAGTTCAAATAATTTGGTTGAGTGAAAGAATGTAGCCCTAGCCGCATATATGTGTTTCAATAAAAGTAGTATATATTTGAACTACTCATTGATGTGAAGATTGTTAGATCTATTATGATGCTTTGGTGAAAAATATTGAAGTCTGATTATTGATTCATTTTTAGCTCATCAAGATGAGAAAATTTTCTTTGTGAACCATGCCAATATGAGGTACAGAAGTATAAGTTTGAGTACGATGCTCTATAGTTGGTCGTGAAGTGTTTGGCAAAATGTCTTCTCCTAATTTGAACAATTGAAAGTAAGGTGTGACCAACGGTGACTGTAGAAAACATGATGATAGGTTGTAAGTTGAGAAAGGATGACAAATCTCCACATATTGATAAAATCATGTACAAATCTATGATTAGGAGCTTACTGTACTTAACAGCAGCCAGACCAGATATTTTGTAGGCAGTATGCATGATGGCATGATTTCAGGCTAGTCCCAAGGAGACTCATGTGACAACAATGAAGAGGATTCTTCGGTACCTCAAGGGTACTATGGGGTATGGGTTATGGTATCCGAAAGGTGAGGACTTCACCCTTATTGCGTATTTAGATACAGATTGGGCAAGATGTGTAGAATTTAGAAAAGAAAATAGTGGAAAGTTGACAACACCTAGATCGGAGACATCCGACAACTGATACACTCTCTCAGAGACTTCAGAAGGAGCTTGCTTGATTGGATAGGAAGAAGAAAATTGGTTGTGGAACAAGAGGTTCAGTTGTATCAATTTTGACAATCCAGTAAAAATTAGCTCAAAAGTGGCAGTGGGAGATATTCCCAAGAATTGATTAGCTATCGGGATCACATTCTCAGGGGGAGCATTTATGTATTTGTTTATCTTTTTGCTCATGTTTGTGATTTTTGCTAAGTGTAATAATTTTTTCCTAAGAATGGTGTGCATGAACTCAGGGGGAGTTTGTAGCAGCACTTTGGTATTATTGTCAAAGGGGGAGAAGAGTTACAGGAAATTGCATGTATGTTGCCAACAATTCCAAAGGGGGAGATTGTTGAGCAAGGTGTAGCGACAGTATTGTCATTGTTGTCAACATAGTCAGATAGATCGGTTGATGCAGTGGATAGGAATTTTAGAAGCTATTCAGATGCAATAGATAAGAAGTTCAGAAGCTATTCAGAGTAAGTACAGTGATTTTCCAAGAAGACCGAAGTGGCCCATATGCTAAAGATCAAAGGAAAAGCAAAGTTGAGCAAGGAAGAAAAGTGTCACGATATCACGACATGTAGAGGAAGAAAGAAAAAGTGTCACAATTTTGTGACATGTTGGAAGAGAAAGAGAAAGTAGGAAAAAGTGTCACGATTTCGTGACATGTTGGAAGAGAAAGAGAAAGCAAGAAAAAGTGTCGCAATTTCACGACATGTTGGAAGAGAAAGAGAAAGCAAGAAAAAGTGTCGTGATTTCATGACATGTTGGAAGAGAAAGAGAAAGCAGGAAAAAGTGTCACAATTTCACGACATGTTGGAAGAGAAAGAGAAAGCAAGAAAAAGTGTCGTGATTTTGCGACATGTTGGAAGAGAAAGAGTAAGCAGGAAAAAGTGTCACGATTTTGTGACATGTTGGAAGAGAAAGAGCAAGTAAGAAAAAGTGTCATGATTTCGTGACATGTTGGAAGAGAAAGAGCAAGCAGGAAAAAGTGTCACGATTTCACGACATGTTGGAAGAAAAAGAGCAAGCAAGAAAAAGTGTCATGATTTCACGACATGCTGGAAGAAAAAGAGCAAGCAGGAAAAAGTGTCGCGATATCACAACATGCCACATTTTTGTGACTAAAATAGGAGAGAGAGTGTAAGAAGGAAAAGTGTCATGATATCACAAAATGTCGCATTTTCATGACCAGAATAGAAGAGAAAGAGCAAGATAGAAAAAGTGTCACGATATCGCGATAAAAGCAAAGAGAAAGACTACAAAGGCAGAAGTGTCGTGATATCATGACAAAAGAAAAAAGGAAGAGTATGGAAGTAGAAGTGTCACGATATCATGACAAAAGCAAAGAGGAAGACTACGAAGGTAGAAGTGTCATGATATCACGACAAAAGAAAAGAGGAAGAGTACAAAAGCAAAAGTGTCACGATATCACGACAAAAGAAAAGAGGAAGACTACGGAGTAGAAGTGTCATGATATCGTGACAAAAGAATAGAGAAAGAGTATGGAAGTAGAACTGTCATGATATCACAAAAAAATCAAAAAGGAAGAGTATGGAGTCAGAAGTGTCGTGATATCACGACAAAAGAAAAGAGAAAGAGTACAGAGGTAAAAGTGTCACGATATCGTGACATGTATTTTCACAGGAAAAATCCAAGAAAAGGACAAAGAGGCAAAAATGTCATGATATCATGACATGTATTTTCGTGGCCAACAGCAACAAAAGAAGACAAAGAGGTAGAAATGTCACGATTTCGTGATAGGTCACATAAGCACGATGCAAGAAGAAGAACCCAACTGAAACAAGAAGTGTGACAGTGGACCGACGTCACTACGACTTTTACAAGGGTAGTTACAGAATGAATTCATGCAACTAAAATAAGAAGAGTGAACTTTGAAGCCAACGAAGACCGATGATAGCCAACTGATACTAGGGTTTACATTGCAATGAAAGCCAACTAAGATTAGGGTTTACATTATGAAAATATTGCAATGAAAGCCGACTAAGATTAGGGTTTACATGATGAAAAATATTGTTATAAAAGGAGGGTTTCTTGGAGAATTGAAGTGTCATCGAATGTGTGTCGAAGAGTGTGAAATGTGGCCGTAAGAGCGTAGAGAGCACAGAGGTGGCAATAGATGGCGAAGAGCATAGAGTGAGTGCAGAGGCGGCTAAATGCGTAGAGTGAGTGCAGAGAAGTGATAGAGCATGGACTAAGTGTGGTTGTGAGTGCATAGAGAGAGCAGATGCAGAGAGCACAAAGGGTGAAGATGAGTGCAGAGAGAGTAGAGTGCATAGAGAGAGTAGAGTACACAAAGAGTGCAAAGGGTGAAGAAGACCAATCAGGGTCTTGTAAAAGCAAAGGTATTTTTTTGTCAAACTTTTAGATTCAAATTGAAGTCAAAGTTGCTGCTTGGCATCAGGGGTTGGTGCTCCTTCCAGTTGGTGCTGGTAAATCAGGGGTTGGTGCTCCTTCCAGTTGGTACTAGTAAATCATGGGTTGGTGCTCCTTCCAGTTGGTGCTAGTAAATAAAGGGTTGGTGCTCCTTTCTATTGGTGTAGATAAATCAGGGTTTGGTGCTCCTTTCTATTGGTGCAGATAAATCAGGGGTTGGTGCTCCTTTTTGTTGGTGCAGATAAATCAAGGTTTGGTGCTCCTTTCTATTGGTGCAAATAAATAAGGGGTTAGTGCTCTTTCCAGTGGGTGCTGGTAAATTGATTGTAAAGTTGGTGCTTTGCAAAGGCTAGATTTGGATGGTAGTCCAAGTAGTCATTTTTGAGGAGTAGCCAAATTGGTGAACCTCGGTTAATGTTGTTTTGTGTTGTGTGATGTTCTCTTGTGATACTTGCTCTATTCGGTTTTAAGTTTTAACTATTTCGGTTATAAGAGTTATGAATTTAAGATTAAATAGCTACACTGATTCACCCCCCCTCTCAGTGCCATTGTGAGACTAACACATAGAACCTGTTCAAATATACTCAATAAGCTCACATAGAACTTGCTCAAATATGCTCAACAAGCTCACTCGGAACTTGTCCAAATCTTCTCAATAAGTCCTCTCTAGGACTTGCTCAAATCTGCATAGCAAGCTTCCACAAATCTTACTCTAAATCAGTCCACAAGCCTTCTCAAAGAATTGTCTCAAATCTGCTTAACAAGCTCACACATAACTTGTCTAATCTCATAGAATCATAAAGAGAATTTTTAGAGACTCAATATTTTCTATACTCAATGCTTAATCAATATCTCAATTCAATCTCAGAGAAGCATAAAGAAGATTGTTAGAGACTCAATATGTTCTATACTCAAATCCCAATCTCAACTCAATCAATCTCATAGAAGCATAAATACAATTGTTAGAGACTCAATATGTTCTATTCTCAAATCTCAATCTCAACTCAAATTAATCTCATAGAAGCATAAAGAGAATTATTAGAGACTCAATATGTTCTATTCTCAAATCTCAATCTCAACTCAATTCAGGATATAGAATAGTTTGTTTCATGGAATTTGAATAACTGCTTTACACAATCACTTAACTAGGATCAATCAACTCTGCTCAACCAATCACCACAAGGAACAACACTTTATCACAAACCCTAGTCCAAGCATGTATCAACCAACTCAAAATATTTCTAGCAATGCTCAACAACAAATTTCACATAACAATGATACTCATGTTATCAAGTTCAAGTTCTTTGTACAACCACTTGGCTTCAACAACAATGCTTATAGAATAGGGTTTAATACCAACTCTCAACCCAAAAAACCTTGAAGCATTTAAAATAATCACTCTTGAAAAGGAAACCACAAACAATCATTTTCACTCCAATGATATTTTTAGAAATCAATCACCCAAACAAGTCAATGAAGAATATTGCCCATACATTTTGGAAGTCTTAGGAGTTGTCCACAAAATCTGCCACACTCAACACATTTACTTTTTTCAATCTCAACAAGGGTTAGAGATTCACAAAATAATCAACATTACTCCACTTCACAATAATATTCACCAATGCTTTCATTGTAAAACCTTCTTAAGAAATAATGCACAACTTCCTTATCACTCCTAAAACCACTTGTACCATAAAATAAAATAAATCAAAACATTGCATAACCTTGTTACTCCAAAATCCACTTATACCATAAAATAAAATAAATCAACACATTGCATAACCTTGTCACTCCAAAAACCCCTTATACCATAAAATAACTCAAATATTTTATTTCCTTCCTCTCAACACTTTTGCATTTAAAAATAATCACAAACCCTTCTTTTGGCAATATCCCACATTAATTAGATAAAAAACCTTAGCCATATGGAAAAATTAAATACAATATAATCTCTATGAAATTCAGTGCTTAACACAACCTTAGCCAATTCAAAATATTTCATGCATCCAAAAATTTTGGCGATCGAATTATAGCATACCTTGCAAAATGGCTTCGGGTGGTTTCAAACCCGCGTTCCTCCTTGAAATGTGCCTTAGCACTCTCTCTACCCACCATGTGGGCTAGGCCTCCCACATGAAGGATTTAAGCCTTTGAGGCTTATATTTTTATCCTATCCACCTATGCCCTAAACTTTCTCCATTGTTACACGTGCAATGCGCAAACCAAATTGGAAATGGGGGAATCGATGAATGTGAAGGAGGGGTAATTAAATGCAGACCTTATTGTCTCTTCCACCTTGGTTGATAAAATCAACCCCTTTAAATATTCAAACCTTTGCATGATGAAATGTATGACGTCAGTGGAAATGGTGGGAAAACTCTTTGATTTAATTTTAAAATTTATATTTATATTTTAAATAAATTAAAATTACCCAGGTGTTGTAGGTGATTTGGAGAGGAGAGGGCAATCCTCCAAGGGATGTCCCAGGTTCAAATCTCCACCCTACCAAAAAGCTGAATTGGGTATCTAAAATCCAATTGATAATGTTGCGAGCAAGGGTCAGGTGCGACCCCTGGGTGACTTTGACGGTGTAGTACCCCCCTGTTCATGGTCTCTCAGACCAAGGTGGCTCCACAAGGGGTTTTTCACTTAAAATAAATAAATAAATAAATTAAAATTTAATCTAAACCTTTAAAATTAAATTTATCCATCACCGGGGCACCTTTTTCGATGAAACAAAAAGCCAACTTGGATTTTAAGAAAAACCCATTTCAAATCTGCCATCATTGATTTTAATTAAAACATTTTTCTAAGCTTCCATTGAAGGTCATTTTGGAACAAAATTCCATGCATCCCTTATTGAACCTTTGATCAAAAACCTTTGCTTCTCATGAAGCTCTTTGTGGAGCAAAATCATAGTGCTTACTTACATAAGTCCTTTTGACATCAATGACAACTTTTAGCTTAGGGAATCAAAATGTCCAATAGAATTACATGGCATTCTCATAGATTTTAAGATAAGAATAAAAGAGGAAAATAATCCCAAGAAAGAAGCAACCTTCAAAGCTACTCTAAAGACAAACGTTAAGAATTCAGATTCAAGCAATGAGTTATCCAATGATGAAGACATAAATTATGGTAGAAATAATAAGGACTCAAGAAATTATAAAGGTACAAAATCAATTAGATGTTTCAACTGTGGAAATATGGTCACTATGCATCTAATTGTTCAAAGGCTAGAAATAACAATGATGAAGAAAAATAGTATCATAAGAATAGGGAAACAAGAAAACGCAGGTACAAAAATAAAAGTAGTGATGAACAAGGTAAGCAATGAAATAAGTTTTTCCAAAGGCTTAATAAGAGTTTCTATGTAGACAAGGTAGGTAAGAGCTCAAGTGATAGTAATGAAAATTCCTCAGATGATGATAAAGATAAAGTAATATTTCTAGCAAAAGAAAAATATGATGTTATAAAAATGGCACCAATGATTCTCAAGTGTTTTAGATGTGGTAAATTTGGTCATATTGAAGGTAGTTATACAAGGAATGGATTCAAGTTCAATGATGATGAAGATTAAGATACACTTGAAGGACCAGAAGACAATATTCTTATAGCAATAGAAGAATAAGGGAGTACTTCTAGTGGAAATAAATTAGAAAGGAATGAAGATAATCCTAAAGGCAAATAAATAGAGGAAGAATCAGAGAAAGGAGAAGTTGATCTTGAAGGTGAACTTATTTTTGCTCTTGATGCACTAAGGGAGGTAAGAAAGCAAAACTCAAAACTCAAGCTTAAATTTTAAGAATGTGATGAAGATAAAGGAAAGTTTATAGAGGATCTAATCAACTCAATAGCTAATACAAGGAGTTTTAAAGAGAAGTTAGAAGCTAAGGTTTTATAATGTGAAAGGTTAGAGAAAGAAGTACCTTCACTAAGGAAGGAAGTAAAAGAGTCTAAATATAAGGTACACAAGTTTGGAAAAATCTCAAAAACCATAGAAAATATTATCAAGGTACGGAGGCATTCATCAAACAAAACATGACTTGGATTTTAATAGAAACAAAGAAAAAAAGGAGAGGTGAGATCCAAATAAGGAAGAGAGTGTAAGAGAAAGTGAGACTTCTAAGGATGAGTTAGAAAATAAATAGTTCAATAGGAAAAGGAACAATGCACAAATAAGGAACAGATGGAATAGGAAGCAACACAAGTTAAAATGGACTAAGATACAAATGGGATCAAGGAAAGGTAGTTTCAATGAATGATGATTCTCATGTCGTAGGTTTGGTCACAAGGCTTCACAGTGTAGGACACATGGAAGACAAAAATATGAGAATTTTATAAATAGACATCCTTTTCAAGGGTATTGCCACTATTGTAATTAGTTTTGTCACAAGGAAGCAAATGAAGCACACAAGCTTATATTGAGAGGGGGGTGAATAGTATAAGACCACCTTTTACTTTTCTTTTCAAATCAATATTATGCAGTGTATAGATAGCAATATCAATAGCAGTAATCAAAGTAATGCACAAAACACCATACACAATAGAGACACAGATTTAACGTGGTTCACCCAATGTGGGCTACCTCCATAGAGAAAATATTTCTTCTAAATATTTCTCAAATAATCTCTTGGGAATCCTTCCCAATTACAATGTTTATGGACCTCTATCCAAAGGAGATGTTGATACCCTAAATCTGGTTTGTGGATCTCTATCCATAGGAGAACTCCTTCTCCTCTACTCTAGCTAGTGATCCTCTAGAAGACACTGCCTCCACTGCACTGATTGTGGATCTCTCTCCACTTGAAGACTCTTGTCCTCACTCAGAAGACCTATCCTCAATGTCCTGGTTGATGGATCTCTATCCACTGGAGACTCTGTCCTCTCTACTCTATCACCTCCAAAGCTCTATCTCAATACTGTACTAAGCATACTCTAGTTGGTCTAGCACAACTCTGCTCAATAGGTCCACTCAAAACATTCTCAAATTTTCTCAAAAGGTCCACTCAAAACTTGCTCAAATATTCTCAATAGGTCCACTTAGAACCTTCTCAAACATACTCAATAGGCTCACTCAAAACCTGCTCAAATCTACTCAATAGGTCCACTCATAACCTACTCAAATATGCTCAATAGGTCCACTTAGAACCTGCTCAAATTTTCTCAACAGGTCCACTCAGAACCTGCTCAAATCTACTCAATAGGTCCACATAGAACCTACTCAAATCTGCTCAACAGGTCCACATAGAACCTGTCCAAATCTACTCAATAAGTCCACACAGAACTTGTCCAAATCTGCTCAACAAGCTCACATAGAACTTGTCCAAATCTGCTCAATAAGTCCTCTCTAGGACTTGCTCAAATATGCATTACAAGATTCCACAAAAGCTCACACAAAATCAGTCCACAAGCCTTCTCAAAGACTTACCTCAAATCAGCTTAACAAGTCCACACAAAACTTGTCCAATCTCATAGAATCATAAAGAGAATTGTTAGAGACTCAATATGTTCTATACTCAATGCTCAATCACTTTCTCAACTCAATCTCATAGAAGCATAAAGAGAATTGTTAGAGACTCAATATGTTCTATACTCAATGCTCAATCACTTTCTCAACTCAATCTTATAGAAGCATAAAGAGAATTGTTAGAGACTCAATATATTCTATTCTTAAAGAATTGTTAGAGACTCAATATGTTATTTTCTCAAAGCTCAATCTCAACTCAAATCAGAATATAGAATAGTTTGTTTCATGGAACTTGAACAACCACTTCACACATTCACTTGACTAGGCTCAATCAACTCTACTCAACCAATCACTTCAAGGAACAACCCTTTCTCACAAACCCTAGTCCAAGCATGTATCACCCAACTCAAAATTTTTCCAACAATGCCCAACAACAAATCTCACATAACAATGATACTCATGTTCTTTTCTAACTCAAGTTCAAGTTCTTTGCATAACCAATTGGCTTCAACAACAATGCTAATAAAAAAAGGTTTTAATCACAACTCTCAATTCAGAAAACCTTGAAGAATTAATTCAACCACTTTCAAAAAGGAAACCCTAATCAAATCCTTTTCACTCCAAACTTAATTTTCAATCAAGCCAATCACCTAACTCAACAAAGAAGAATTTTACCCATACCTTTTCTTGAAGAGTAGTTGTCCTTACAAATATGCCACACTCACAATTACTTCTTTGACAAACTCAATAAGGGTTAGAGGATAATTTTTATATCACAAAAATAATATCACAATTACACCTTATCACTCCAACTTAAACAATAATCAATATCCTCACAATAATCACAAAAACCCTTTATTCAAAATAACATACAACCCATAAAGTCTTAACTTTTCAATATTCCACAATAGCAAGTTTTAAGACTTTAAAAATAAACAAAACAAAATTCTCCTTATAACTCCTAAATGTATTTCTCAACTACCAACCTTTATCACAAAGCAACTTTTTCAAACTTCAACCACTAAATACCTTATACCTCCAACTTAGGCATTAATAAAATAAAATATAAAAATGTTACCTTTGCCTTTGGAGAGTTTTGAACTCTCAATGCAGCCCACACAAACGTCTTTGCCCACGGTGCAAACCACCACATGAGCTACAAGCTCATTGGGAAGGAAGAAGCACCACGTGCTTCAACACCTTATCCTTCCTTGCTTTGCAAAATGGATGCACCTAATGATTGGCGCCTTCAACACGTCCACCAAAATACTTCCATCGAGATTCGAACACTATCCACCATGCACACCAAAACGTAAGCTTACATCCCACTTGCCACTAGGCCAAGGTGCCTTGTTGGCTTCCAACTAATCAATGCACTTGGTTTTGTTTCCTTTTGCCATCAAGTCAAACATGAATTTTGCACATTTATCTCATGAGCTCTGCATTTAATTCGTATGCTTTCTCTTTCCAATTCGAGCAAGGATAAATTTTATGTCCTTTGGCATAGGTTTAAATAATGATTTTTCCTCCTTTGCTTGGAACGTCGGCGCTCCAAAACATAAATGACCCTCATGACATCGGCGAAGATTTATCAAGGCCTTTGGTCTTAAACCCAACCTTTGGGTTTATTAAATTATTTTTTGACTTTATAAAACCCACTTTTATCTTTTTAAAACATTATAATAAAAATTATAAATGTTTTATTTGGGTTTTCTCCATGGCACATTTTAATATTATAATAACCACTATTATAATATTAACCTTCGATAATGTACCTTTAATATTTATTTATAAAATTTAAATTCATACTGAATTTAAATAATTTATAAAATAAATATTATAACTCATTTTTAACTTATGTCTTTTGCACTATTTCACTTGAACTTTGGCCTTCTTCCTGGATATCAAATAACCATCTTTGTCCCCTTTATTTCCTTCTGAAATATTTGGTATTAATTATGACTTCATCTGGTGGCATCAATGGTGACATCAATGACAACTTTGACTTAGGGACTCAAAATGTCCAACAATCTCCCCCTTTGTCATTGATGGCAACCCATATCCTTTTTACTAAAATCTTACCTTTATTTTTCTTCTGCTCCCCCTGGGACATTGCTCCCCCTGGCTCAATGCTCTCTCAAATATCAAATCTCTCCCCATATCAAATCTCTCCCCAATATACACAAATCTCTTCCCCTTTGACATCAATGGCAAAGGGTCACCTTTGGGGCTCGGGGCTAAGAATGAGCCTCTTAGCTTAGCCCCTCCCCCACCTCCACATGAGGTGGTTAATTCTGGGGTGGGAGTATTTCTACTCCCTGAAAGCACTGTTCTTTACCTTTATATTTTTCCCTTATTTTTTGAGTTTTCTGAATCCTCTAACTATTTCTTTCCAAGTCATCATCCCTATTCCTATCATCACTCTTGTTCCTGTTCCTATTCTTGTTCTCATCCATGTTCCTGTTCCTATTCATATTTCTATTTATTTTCATGTTCCTATTTCTATTCATATTCTTGTTCCTATTTATGCCTATTTCTAGAATATTTGTTCTACACCATCTTGTTGTGTGACCATCATTATTGCACTTATAACACTTAATGTTATTATTCCTTGGAGGTGCAAATGTCTTAGGATTTCTCCTAGTGAATCCATATCCTCTTTTGTCATGAATATTGCAATTCATTGCCTTGTGACCAAACTCATTACATGAGTAGCAATACCCTTGGAAAAGTTATCCTTTCCCATATTCCTATCTTTCATGTGTCTTGCACTATGAAGCCATGTGCCCAAACCTATGACATGAAAAACATCTTCCATTGAAGCTTCCTTGTCTTGACCTCATTGGTCTCCTATTCTGATTGTTGTTCCATTTGTACCTTCTCTATGCATTGTTCCTGTCTTTTTTGAACCCTTTATTGTCCAACTCATCCTCTGATGTCTCACTCCCACTTATATTGTCTTCTTCTGATGTATCTTCTTCTGAAGTTTCTTCTTCTTCAAGACTTGAAGTAGACTCTTCTTCCCATTTCTTTTGTACCTGTTTGGAACCAAGACCTATCTTGTTTGTTGCTCCTCTTTGTATCTTGACTATTTTATCCACATTCTTTGCACTAGTTACATACTTGTATAACTTATTCTTGGAATCCTCTAAATATTCCTTTAGTAGTGCCACTTCTTGTGTTAACTTTTCACATTCCAAAATATTTGCTTCTAACTTATCTTTGAACTTTCTTGCCTTAGCCTTTGAATTTTCTAAATCCTCTATGAGCAATAATATTTCTTCATCACATTCTTGAAACTAACTTTCAAGCTTAGAGTGTTGCTTTCTTACCTTCTTTACTATGTCAAGGTCATAGATAAGTTCTCCCTTGAGATCATAGTCATTCTCTTCTGAATAATCCTCTATTTTTTTACCTTTGTCCATATATATTACTTTCTTTTGGCTTGTCTTCTATAGGATCACTCACTTCTTCTTCTAATGCCATTAAAATATTTTCATCTGGTCCTTCAAGTGCATCTTCAAAATCATCATCACTGAAACTATAACCATCCCTTGTGCAATCATCTTCAAGATGTCCAAATTTACCACATCTAAAACACTTGAGAATAATCGGAGTCCTTTTCTTAACTGGTTCTTTTTCTTCAATCATAAATAGGACTTCATCTCTATCATTGTCTGAAAAGCTAGCATCACTATCATTTGAGTACTTACTTGCATTATCCACATAGTAGCTTCTCTTTTTCCTTTGGAAGAACTTCTTCCCTTGTCTATTTTGTCCATCCTTGCTTTTCTTTTGGTACTTGTGTCTTTCTTATTCCCTGTACTTGTGATCCTATTTTTCTTCATCATTGTTGTTCTTTGGTTCTTTGCACTCTGTTGCATAATGTCCATACTTTCCATAATTAAAACACTTAACAAATCTTAGATCTATGGGTCTTCTGGAACCTTTATCTCTTCTACCATAATTTGCTTCTTCATCACTGGAAGACTCACTACTTGATTTTGACTTCTTACCCTTTATCTTTTTGTTCACTTTGAATGCAACTTCTTTTGGAGGAATAAGATCTTTTGTTCTTATCTCAAAAGTTGTAAGCATGCCAAGCAAAGAATTTCTTGTTAGACTATCACTATCAATTTATGTTTCTATAGCAGAGACCTTTTCACTGTACCTTTTTGGAAGAGTTCTCAAGATCTTATCACAAGCATCAGATTCATCAACCTTCATTCCAAGACCTTTCATCTCATGTATAAGTTCATCAACCTTGCTGAGATAGTCACGAATGTTTTCATCATCCCGATTTCTTAAGTTCTCAAATTCTCCTTTGAGATTTTTGATCTTAGCTTTCATGACACCTTTATCTCCTTCATATATTTCATGTAGTAGTTGCCACATATATTTTGTTGTTTTACAATCCATAACCTTCATAGATTTTGATCTACACAATCCTTTTATAATTGCATTCATAGCTCTTGAATTTGCATGCATTAGAATCTTACCTTCCTTATCTGTAGGAGGATCTATTGTTGAATCATATCCAAGTTCCACTGCATCCCAAACTTCATTGCCAAGTGCCATCAGGTGAAATCTCATCAGCACACACCAATACAAGAAGTCACTTCCATCAAATAATGGTACTACATTATTGATGGACCCATCCCTTTGATCCTTTTGATCCATTGTGTTCTTAGACCACTTTTCATTCAAGCTATCAAACTCTTCTGAAGGAACCCACTTTGATACCAATTGAAGAACACAAGCTTATACTGAGAGGGGGGGTGAACAATATAAGACCACTTTTTACTTTTTTTTTTCAAATCAATATTATGCAGTGTATAGATAGTAGTATCAATAGTAGTAATCAAAGCAATGCACAAAACACCATACACAATAGAGACACATATTTAACGTGGTTCACCCAATGTGGGCTACCTCCACAGAGAAAATATTTCTTCTAAATATTTCTCAAATAATCTCTTGGGAATCCTTCCCAATTACAATGTTTATGGACCTCTGTCCAAAGGAGATGTTGATCCCCTAAATATAGTTTGTGGATCTCTATCCATAGGAGAACTCCTTCTCCTCTGCTCTGGCTAGTGATCCTCTAGAAGACACTACCTCCACTACACTAACTATGGATCTCTCTCCACTTGAAGACTCTTGTCCTCACTCAAAAGACCTATCCTCAATGTCCTGGCTGATGGATCTCTATCCACTGGAGACTTTGTCCTCTCTGCTCTATCACCTCCAAAGCTCTATCTTAATACTGTACTAAACACAATCTAGTCGGTCTAGCACAACTCTGCTCAATAGGTCCACTCAGAACCTTCTCAAATATGCTCAATAGGTCCACTCAAAACCTGCTCAAATCTTCTCAATAGGTCCACTCAGAACCTTCTCAAATATGCTCAAAATTTCCACTCAAAACCTACTCAAATCTGCTCAATAGGTCCACTTAGAACCTGCTCAAATATTCTCAACAGGTCCACACACAACCTACTCAAATATGCTCAACAGGTCCACATAGAACCTGTCCAAATCTGCTCAACAAGTCCACACAAAACTTGTCCAAATCTACTCAACAATCTCACACAGAACTTGTCCAAATCTGCTCAATAAGTCCTCTCTAGGACTTTCTCAAATCTGCATTGCAAGCTTCCACAAAAGCTCACACAAAATCAGTCCACAAGCCTTCTCAAAGACTTACCTCAAATCAGCTTAACAAGTCCACACAAAACTTGTCCAATCTCATAGAATCATAAAGAGAATTGTTAGAGACTCAATATGTTCTATACTCAATGCTCAATCACTTTCTCAACTCAATCTCATAGAAGCATAAAGAGAATTGTTAGAGACTCAATATGTTCTATACTCAATGCTCAATCACTTTCTCAACTCAATATTATAGAAGCATAAAGAGAATTGTTAGAGACTCAATATGTTCTATTCTTAAAGCTCAATCACTTTCTCAAAACAATCTCATAGAAGCATAAAGAGAATTGTTAGAGACTCAATATGTTCTTTTCTCAAAGCTCAATCTCAACTCAAATCAGAATATAGAATAGTTTGTTTCATGGAACTTGAACAACCACTTCACACATCCACTTGACTAGGCTCAATCAACTCTACTCAACCAATCACTTCAAGGAACAACCCTTTCTCACAAACCCTAGTCCAAGCATGTATCACCCAACTCAAAATGTTTCCAACAATGCCCAACAACAAATCTCACATAACAATGATACTCATGTTCTTTTCTAACTCAAGTTCAAGTTCTTTGCATAACCAATTGGCTTCAACAACAATGCTAATAAAACAAGGTTTTAATCACAACTCTCAATTCAGAAAACCTTGAAGCATTAATTCAACCACTTTCAAAAAGGAAACCCTAATCAAATCCTTTTCACTCCAAACTTAATTTTCAATCAAGCCAATCACCTAACTCAACAAAGAAGAATTTTACCCATACCTTTTCTTGAAGAGTAGTTGTCCTTACAAATCTACCACACTCATAATTACTTCTTTGAAAAACTCAATAAGGGTTAGAGGATAATTTTTATATCACAAAAATAATATCACAATTACACCTTATCACTCCAACTTAAACAATAATCAATATCCTCACAATAATCACAAAAACCCTTTATTCAAAATAACATACAACCCACAAAGTCTTAACCTTTCAATATTCCACAATAGCAAATTTTAAGACTTTAAAAATAAAAATAAAATTCTCCTTATAACTCCTAAATGTATTTCTCAACTACCAACCTTTATCACAAAGCAACCCTTTCAAAATTCAACCACTAAATACCTTATACCTCCAACTTAGGCATTTAATAAAATAAAATATAAAAATGTTACCTTTGCCTTTGGAGAGTTTCGAACTCTCAATGCAGCCCACACAAATGTCTTTGCCCATGGTGCAAACCACCACATGAGCTACAAGATCATTGGGAAGGAAGAAGCACCATGTGCTTCAACACCTTATCCTTCATTTACTTTGCAAAAGGGATGCGCCTAACGATTGGTGCCTTCAACATGTCCACAAAAATGCTTCCATCGGGATTCGAACACTATCCACCATGCACACCAAAATGTAAGCTTGCAGCCCACTTGCCACTAGGCCAAGGTGCCTTGTTGGCTTCCAACTAATCAACACACTTGGTTTTGTTTCCTTTCGCCATCAAGTCAACCACAAATTTTGCACATTTATCTCACGAGCTCTGCATCTAATTCGTATGTTTTCTCTTTCCAATTCGAGCAAGGATAAATTTTATGTCCTTTGGCATAGGTTTAAATAATTATTTTTCCTCCTTTGCTTGGAACGTCGATGCTTCAAAATGTAAATGACCCTCATGATGTCGACGAAGATTTATCAAGGCCTTTGGTCTTAAACCCAACCTTTGGGTTTATTAAATTATTTTTTGACTTTATAAAACCCACTTTTATCTTTTAAAACATTATAATAAAAATTATAAATGTTTTATTTGGGTTTTCTCCATGAAACATTTTAATATTATAATAACCACTATTATAATATTAACCTTCGATAATGTACCTTTAATATTTATTTATAAAATTTAAATTCATACTGAATTTAAATAATTTATAAAATAAATATTATAACTCCTTTTTAACTTCTATCTTTTGCACTATTTCACTTGAAATTTGGCCTTCTTCCTGGATATCAAATAACCATCTTTGTCCCCTTTATTTCTACTGAAATCTTTGGTATTAATGATGACTTCATCTAGTGGTTTCAATGGTGACATCAATGACAAATTTGACTTAGGGACTCAAAATGTCCAACAATAAATTGTAGGGTTCATGATCAAAATGGATATGGCTTCACCAGAAGAAACTTCAAGATAGTTGCACCTCCAAGGAATAACAAAATTAAGTGTTATAAGTGCAATAATTATGGGCATACATCAAAGTGGTGTAGAGAAGAAATTCTAAATACAAGCAAAACAGGAATAGTCAGAGGAATCAGAAGGATCAGTTGAGAAAGAAAGTGGATGAAGGTAAATATCAGTGCTTTCTGGGAGTAGAAATACTCTCACCCCATAATTAACCACCTCAATAGGAGGTGGGAGAGTGGTTAAGCTAAGAGTATCATTCTTAGCCCCGAGCATCAAAGGTGACCCTTTGCCATTGATGTCAAAAGGGAAGTTATTTGAGTTAGGGGGAGAGCATTCAGTTAGAGGAAGTAGTTTCTCAAGGGGAGCAAAGCAGAAAGAGGTAAAAGAAATGGTAAAATGAAAAGGGGTTTCCATCAATGACAAAGGGAGATATTATTGGAAATACGAGCAAGTTTTTTTGCCATTGTTGTCAAGGAAGATAAGGACCAAGTTTATTATCATCCAGGTTTTTATGTCCAAGGTTTGATTGGCAAGGTTGATGTTCGAGTTTCATTAACATCCTCCTCTGGTTTTTCTAAAAATGCAAATAAGAAGGTTTAATATTATATTATTTAATATTATAATATTTAAGAATCCATGTTTTTTTATGAAAAATAAATGCAAGGAGTTTTCACATTATAAAGCACCTAAAAAACCCATATGGTAGATTGAGTGATTAAGGGTTTAATTATTTAATTTTAAATAATTTAACCTTAAGGTTAAAATTTGAAATTAAATAATAATGTTTTAAAGGGCCTAAGTTTAAAAATTATAATTTGAATTTAAAAATTTGAATGTCATACCAACGTTGAAAAAGGGTATCAAAATATATATAAATATACCAAAAACCTTTGGCAAATATTATCCTTGCGAATAGAAGTTAATGCGACCATATCTTCGAAGCATCAAAGAGAAAGAGAGAGTATTTGCATGTGTTTGGAGTTTGTTTGGCAGAAGATAATGAATATGCATGAGTGGGGTGCAAAAGATATTCCAAAGTAGCCTGTAGCACAGTTGGTAGCCAGGGGCTATGGTAAGACGTTCAAGGAACGTGAGGATAGGGTTAGATTCTTGTTGAAGAGGAGGAAGTGTTTTGGTTTTTGCATCGTGGAAGGCAAAGGTTAAAGGTGGCAAGGCATGCTTTTAGTTCATGTGGGGGTGCATAGTTCAAGTGGTGAGCATCTAAGCACTAAGGTTCTTGGAGGAGGATAGGTGAGGAGTTTAAAACCCGCCATGAACATTTTGCAAAGTAAAAAGGTATGCATATTATTTTTTAATTAATATAAAGGCTATTTGCGGAAAGTGTGCTAGGACATTATCTTTGGTTTTTAAAGTGGTTGGAAAGGAAATAAAGAGGGAGATATAAGGTTTGGTTATATTAAATATTAAATTGTTCTTTTAGGAGTAATAAGATGTTAAGAGGAATTATATTGTATTTTAAAATAAAGAGGATTAATAAGGTGGTTAATGAAAAATTATTGTTGAATTGAAATACTTGGTGTTGCTAATATTTTAAAGTGTGGATTTTATAAGGTGTAATTGAGATTTAATTCTTTGTATGATGCAATGTTTTAAGGAAATATTTGATTGAATTTTTGAGAAGGTTTTTTTTTTTTATACCTAACCATTGAGATTTTCAAAAAAGAGTGATTGTGATCAAGATAGGTTTTGAGGTCAAATTTTATTCAAACAAAAGGTATGGGCACGTCTTTCTTGTGAGTGAGATATTGTTGAATTGGATGTTGTAAATGCTAAGTTTGAGTGAATTTTTTTTTTTGATAAGCATTGTTGAGTTTGGTGTTGAACTATCCAATATTGATTGAATTTTATGGAATGAAGGTTGTTACTAAAAACCCTATTTGATAAGCATTATTGGAAATATTGAGTGAGCCTTCACCTGCATGATTAAGGTTTTTGAAAGATCATGAGTATCATTGTTATGTAAAGTTGTGAATAATCTTGAACTAGGGTTTGTGAAGGAACTTGAGTATCATTGTTATGTGAGGTTTGTATTATAAGCATTGTTGAAAAAGTTTTCATTGAGTGATTGGATGAGTGGAGTTGATTGAGCATAATTGATTAGACGTGTTGGAGTGATATTTCAAGTTCTGTGAAACAAATTGATTTTTATTATTAATTGATTTGAAGATATTTTGGAAGTAATTTAGATTTGTGTGAGAGTGAAACATATTGAGTCTCTAACCATTATCTATATGTTTTTATGGTAAAACAAGAGTGATTGAAAGTGTTTGAGTGTGAAAATATTGAGTCTCTAACCATTCTCTATATGTTGCTATGGTTTAACAAGAGAGTTTGAAAGTGATTGAGCATTATTGTGATTTTGAATCATATTGAGTCTCTAAAAATTCTCTATATGTTTCTATGAGATTAAAACAATATTATCTATGAAACTTGTTTGTGTGATTAAAGAGGTTTCTAGTGATAGATTGAGTTGAGTTGTATAAAGCTTTTGTGAAAGCTAGTGGATATATTTGAGTAAGTCCTAGAGTGGAATTAAGGACTAAGTGAGTAAGATTTTGTGGAAGCTTAAAAACTAGATTTGAAGTAAGTCTTTGTGAAGATTTGTTGAGCATATTGGACAATTTCTATTGAGGATTTGTTGAGCAATTTTGAGGTAAGTCTTGGTGAAGACTTGTTGAGCATATTGGACAAGTTTTAGTGAGGACTTGTTGAGTAGATTTAAATTAAGTCTTGGTGGATATTTGTTGGGTATATTGGACAAGTTCTAGTGAGGACTCATTGAGAAAATTTGAAGCAAGTCTTGGTGAAGACTTGTTGAGCAGATTGGACAAGTTCTAGTGAGTACTTATTGAGTAGATTTAAGGTAAGTTTTGGTGAAGACTTGTTCAGTATATTGGACAAGTTCTAGTGAGGACTTGTTGAGTAGATTTGAGGTAATTCTTGGTGAAGACTTGAGAGTAGTGAGAGAAATTTCTAGAGAGGACTTGTGGATAGATTTGAGGTAAGTCTTTGAGAAGACTTGTGAGCAGAGTTGATTGATTTATTTGTTCAAACCTTGAGTTAAGGTTTGGGGCAAATCTATTAGAGTTGATTGATTGATTTGTTCAAACATTGAGTTAAGGTTTGGGGCAGATCTAGTAGAGTTGATTTGTGATTGGATCAAGCTTTGTGTTAATGCTTGAGGACATATTTGAGGATAGAATTTTGTGTAGATTTGAGAATAGGTTTATACCATATCAGATATAGATATTGAGAATATTTGTGCTAGAACAAAGGACTATGTTTAGTGTATATTTGAAATAGATATTGAGCAAATTTGTGTTAGATTGAAGGACTGTGTTTAGTGAAAATTTGAAATATATATTGAGCAAATTTGTGCTAAATTGAAGGACTATGTTTAGTGAAAATTTGAGATAGATCTAAGAGCAAACTTTAGAGGTGATAGAGTAGAGTACAATAGTCTCTAGTGGATAGAGATCTATTAGCCATGGTAGTGAGGATATATATATTTAGATTGAGGATAGTGTCTTAAGTGGAGAGAGATACATAAGTCAATGCAGTGGAGGAAATAATATTCTAGAGGATCACTAGCCAAAGGAGAGGAGAAGGACTTTTCCTATGAATAGAGATACATGAACCAACTGAGGATATTGGTGTCTCTTTTGGATAGAGATCCATGAAATTTATTAGGGGTTTGGTTTCTCCTTTGGATAGAGATCCATAAATATTGTCATAGGGAAATGTTTTCCAAGATATTTGTTGAGAAAATTTTAGTGAAATATTTTCTTTGTGGAGTAGCCCACATTGGGTGAACCACGTTAAATTGGTGTCTCTATTATGTGTGGTGATTTTTGCATTGCTTTCATTACTACTGTTTATATTGCCATAAATATTTTGGATATTATTGTTTCATAAAAAAAATTAAAAAGTGGTCTTATACTGTTCACCCCCCTATCAGTATAAGCTTGTGTTCTTCAATTAGTATTAGAGTAGGTTCCTTCAAAAGAGTTTAACATATTGAAGAAAAATCTCACAAGAACACATATGGATTCTAAATATGGATCCTTAGGGAATTCAACACCATTATTTTATGGAAGCAATTATGTACTTTGGAGTGTGAGAATGAATATTCACCTGATGGCACTTGGAAATGAGGTATGGGAAGCAATTGAGAATGGATACATACCACCAGCTACTCCACCTACAAATAAATATGGTAATATTATACATAATTACAATTAAAGAAAAATGAATGGAATTGTGAAAGGTTTACGTGAAACCGAGTTTATAAAGGTTATGCATTGCAAATCAGCAAAGGAAATTCTAGATAAGTTGCAAGGCATATATGAAGGAGATAAAAAGGTCAAAAGGGTAAAGTAAAATTACAAGAGACCATTTGAAGACCTAAAAATGAAGGATGAAGAAAACATTGATGCTTATCTACTTCATGTAGATGAGGTTGTTAACTCCATGCAAGGACTTGGGCTTGAAGTTCAAGAATATGATATTTGTAATAAGATTTTAAGGCCACTCCCAAAAACGTTTAGTGAAAATATTTCAGCTATAGAAGAGTAAAAATATATTGATCTTTTTACAAGGGATGAATTACATGACATTCTCATATATTTTGAGATAAAAATAAAAGAGGAAGCTAATACCCAGAAAGAAGAAAATTTCAAAGCTACTAAGAAGACAAAGGTTAAGAAGTCAGATTCAAGCAATGAGTTATCCAGTGATGAAGAAGCAAATTATGGTAGAAAGAAAAGGACTCAAGAAATTATAAAGGTACAAAATTAGTTAAATGTTTCAATTGTGGAAAATATGGTCACTATGCATCTAATTTTCCAAAGGCTGTAAATAGTAATGATGAAGAAAAATAGGATCATAAGAATAGGAAAGTAGGAAAACATAGGTACCAAAATAAAAGTAGGTATGGACAAGGAAAGCAAGGAAAAAAGTTTTTTTAAATGCATAAGAAGCATTTCTATGCAGAAAATGCAGGTAAGAGCTCAAGTGATAGTGATGAAAGTTCCTTAGATGATGACAAATATGAGGTACTATTTCTAGAAAAATAAAATGATGATGTTAGAAAAAGGACACAAATTATTCTCAAGTATTTTAGATGTGGTAACTTTGGTCATCTTGAAGATAGTTGTACAAGGAATGGATTCAGTTTTAGTGATGATGAATATGAAGATACACTTGAAGGACCAAAAGAAAATATTCTTATGGCAATAGAAGAAGGGAGTACTTCTAGTGGAAATAAATCATAAAGGAATGAAGATAATCCTAAAGGTAAACAAATAGAGGAAGAATCAAAGAAAGGAGAAGTTGATATTGAAGGTGAAATTATTTCTACCCTTGATGCACTAAGGGAGGTAAGAAAGCAAAACTTAAAACTCAAGCTTAAATTTCAATAATGTGATGAAGAGAAAGGAAAGCTTATAGAGGATCTAAACAACTCAATAGCTAGGACAAAGAGGTTTAAAAAAAGTTAGAAGCTAAGGTTTTAGAATGTTAAAGGTTGGATCAAGAAGTAGCTTCACTAAGGAAGGAAGTAAAAGAGTCTAAATATAAGGTACACAAGTTTAGAAAAGGCTCAAAAACCATAGACATGATTATTAAGGTACATAGACGTTCATCAAACAAACAGGACTTGGCTTTGAATAGGAACAAAGAAAACAAGGAGAGGAGTTAATATCAAGCTTTGAAGACGAAGAAGATTCAGAAGAAGAGAGTGTAAGCGAAAGTGAGATTTCTAAGGATGAGTTGGACAATAAATATTTAAATAGTAAAAGGAACAATGCACAAATAAGAAATAGATGGAACATGAAGCAACAAAGGGTAAAAGAGACTAAGAGACCAATGGGTTCAAGGCAAGGTAGTTTCAATAGATGATGCTTCTCATATCATAGGTTTGGGAACAAGGCTTCACAATGCAAGAAAAATGGAAGATTGAAATATAGTAATTTCAAAAATATGCATCCTTTTCAAGGGTATTGCTACTCTTGTAATCATTTTGGTCACAAGGTAGTAAATTGTAGGGTTCATGACAAAAATGGATATGGCTTCACCAGAAGAAACTTCAAGACAGTTGCACCTCCAAGTAATAATAATATTAAGTGTTATAAGTGCAATAATTATGGGCATACAACAAAGTGGTGTAGAGCAAAAATTCCAGAGACAAGCAGGAACATTAATAGTCAAAGGAATCAGAAGGATCAGTTTAGGAAGAAAGTGGATGAAGGTAAAGATTAGTGCTTGCTAGGAGTAGAAATACTCCCACCCCAAAATTAACCACTGCAAGAGGATGTGGAGGATGGGCTAAGCTAAGAGTCTCATTCTTAGCCCCAAGCCCCAAAGGTGACCCTTTTCCATTGATGTCAAAGGGGGAGAAATTTGAGTTAGGGGGAAAGAATTCAGTCAAGGGAAGTATTTTTTCAAGGGGAGCAAAGCAGAAAGAGGTAAAAGAAATGGTAAAAGGAAAATGGGTTACCATCAATGAAAAAGGAGGATATTGTTGGAAATATGAGAAAGTTTTGTTATCATTGATGTCAAGGAAGATAATGACCAAGTTTATTGTCATCCAGATGTTTATGTTCAAGGATTGATTAGCAATGTTGATGTTCGAGTTTCATTAATATCCTTCGGTGGTTTTTCCAAAAAGGCAAATAATAAGGTTTAATATTATAATATTTAAGAATCCATGGTTGGTTTATGAAATTTAAATGCAAGGATTTTTCGCATTATAAAGCACCTAAAAAACCCATCTGGTAGATTGAGTTATCAGGGGTTTAATTATTTAATTTTTAATAATTTAACCTTAAGGTTAAAATTTAAAATTAAATAATAATGTTTTAAAGTGCCTAAGTTTAAAAATTATAATTCGAATTTAAAAATTTGAATGTCACGTTGATGTTGGAAAAAGGGCATTGATATATATATATATATATATATATATATATATATATATATATATATATATATATATATATATATATATATATATATATATATACCCAAAACCTCTAGCAAAAATTATCATTGCAAATAGAATTTAATGCGACCATATCTTTGAAGCACCAAAGAGAGAGAGCATTCACATGTGTTTGGAGTTTATTGGGTAGAAGAGAAAGAATAAGCATGAGTGGAGCACAAAAGATATCCCGAAGCAACCTGTAGTACAGGTGGTAGCTAGGGGCTGTGATAATACATTTGAGGATCACGATATCAGGGTTCGAATCACACAGACACTATTTTGTTGAAGAGGAGGAAGTGTTTTGGTTTTTGCATCGTGAAAGGAAAAAGTTAAAGGCGTCGAGGTGCACCTTTAGTTCATGTGGGGGAACATAGCCCAATCGGTGAACGTCTAAGCACTAAGGCACTTGGAGGAGGATATGTGGGGATTTCGAAACCCATCATGAAAATTTTGCAATTCAAAAAGGTATGTGCATTATTTTTTAATTATTATAAAGGCTATTTGCGAAACGTGTGCTAGGACACTATATTTTGTGTTTAAGGTGGTTGGCAAGGAAATAAATATGGAGATGTAAGGTTTTATTAGATTAAATATTAAATTGTTCTTTTAGGAGTAGTAAGGTGTTAAGATGAATTATATTTTATTTTAAAATAAAGAGTAATAAGGTGGTTAATGAAAATTTATTTTTAAAGTGAGATACTTGGTTTTGCTAATCTTTTAAAGTGTGGAGCTTATAAGGTGTAATTGATATTTAATATTTTTATGATGAAATGTTTTAAGGGAATATTTGAATGAATTTTTGAGAAGCTTTTTTTTTCCTACCTAACCATTGAGATTGTCAAAAAGGAGTGATTGTGATTAAGACAAGTTTTGAGGTCAAAATTTCTTCAAACAAAAGGTATGGGTACATCTTCCTTATGAGTGAGATATTGTTGTATTGGATGTTGTAAATGCTAATTTGGAGTGAAAAGGTTTGTTTGATAAGCATTGTTGAGTTTGGTGTTGAACTATCAAATATTGATTGAATTTTGTGGAATGAAGGTTGTTACTAGAAACCTTGTTTGATAAGCATTTTTGGAAATATTGAATGAGCCTTCACATGCATGATTAGGGTTTGTGAGAAATCATGAGTATCATTGTTATGTAAAGTTTTGAATAATATTGAATTAGGATTTGTGAAGGAACTTGAGTATCATTGTTATGTGAGGTTTTTTTGATAAGCATTGTTGAAAAAGATTTCAATGAGTGATTTGTCGAATGGAGTTGATTGAGCATAATTGATTGGAAGTGTTGGAGTGATAGTTCAAGTTCTATGAAATAAATTATTCTTTATTATTAATTTATTTGAAGAGAGTTTGAAAGTAATTGAGTGTTGTGTGAGAGTGAAACATATTGAGTCTCTAACTATTTTCTATATGTTTATGTTGTAAAACAAGAGAGATTGAAAATGATTGAGTGTAAACATATTGAGTCTCTAACCATTCTCTATATGTTTCTATGGTTGAACAAGAGAGTTTGAAAGTGATTGAGCATTTTTATGAGTGTGAAGCATATTGAGTCTTTAACAATTCTCTATATATTTTTGTAAGATTAAATCAAGATTCTATGTGAAATGTTTTTGTGTGATTGAAGAGGTTTTCAGTGATAGATTGAGTTGAGTTGTATAAATATTTTGTGAAATCTAGTGGATAGATTTGAGTAAGTCCTAGAGCGGACTTAAGGATTTAGTGGGTAAGATTTTGTGGAATCTTACAAAGCATATTTGAGGTAATTCTTGGTGAAGACTTGTTGAGTAGATTGGACAAGTTCTAGTGAGGACTTTTTGAGCATATTTGAGGTAAGTATTGGTGAAGACTTTTTGATAAGATTGAACAAGTTCTAGTGAGGACTTGTTGAGTAGACTTGAGGTAAGTCTTGGTGAAGAATTGTTGAGCAGATTGGACAAGTTATAGTGAGGACTTGTTGAGAATATTTGAGGTGTCTTGGTGAAGAATTTTTTATAAGATTGGAAAATTTCTAATAAGGACTTATTGAGCATATTTGAGACAAGTATTGGTGAAAAATTGTTGAGCATATTGGACAAGTTCTAGTGAGGACTTATTGAGCAGATTTGAGGTAAGTCTTGGTAAAGACTTGAGAGAAATGAGAGCAAGTTATAGAGAGAACTTGTGGATATATTTGAGGCAATTATTTGAGAAGAATTGTGATCAAAGTTGATTGATTTATTTGTTCAAACCTTGAGTTAAGTTTTGGGCCAGATATAGAAGAGTTGATTGATTGATTTGTTCAAACCTTGAGTTAAGGTTTTGGGTAGATATAACAGAGTTGATTTATGATTGGATCAAGATTTATGTTAAGGCTTTAGGACATATTTAAGGATATATTTTGGTGTATATTTGAAGATAGGTTTGTACCAGATTAGAGATAGATATTGAGCATATTTATGCTAGATCGAAGGACTATTTTTAGTGTAGATTAGATACATATATTGAGTAGATTTATGCTAGAATGAAGGAATATGTTTAGTGTATATTTGAGATAGATACTGAGAAGATTTGTGCTAGATTGAAGGACTATGTTTAGTGCAAATCTAAGATAGATATGAGAGTAATCTTTGGAGGTTACATAGTAGAGGATAATAGTCTCTAGTGGATAGAGATCCATTACCCAAGGTAGTGAGGATAGAGATATTTTGAGTGAGGATAGAGTCTTAAGTGGAGATAGATCCACATGCTAGTGTAGTGGAGGCAATAGTCTTCTAGAGGATCACCAGCTAGATTAGAGGAGAAAGAGTTCTCTTGTGGATATATATCCATGAACCAACTAAGGATATTGGTGTCTCCTGTGGATAGATATCCATGAAATTGATTAGGATATTGGTGTCTCTTTTGGATAGAGGTCCATAAATATTGTAATAAGGAAATGTTTCCCAAGAGATTTGTTGAGAAAATTTTAGTGAAATATTTTCTTCATGGAGTAGCCCACATTGGGTGAACCATGTTAAATTGGTGTCTCTATTGTGTGTGGTGATTTGTGCATTACTTTGATTATTGTTGTTGATATTTTCATTGATATATTGGATATTATTATTTGGGAAATAAAATTAAAAAGTGGTCTTATGCTGTTCACCACCCTATTAGTATAAGCTTATGTTCTTCAGGTTCACAACATGGTGAATCATCAGAAACAACTTCAATCAGGTAGACTTAGTAGTAAGGAGAATCACTATGTCCATCAGACAAGGGGGATGAATGATATTTTATAAAAACTATGATTTCCTGTATCATATGGATTTTTTTTATAGTTGTATCATATTATATTTTCAATAATAATAACTTCAAATCCCAATGTATTAGATCATAAAAAGCTAAGTAATGGTGATAAATACTATATTGAAACAACAAATAAGAATGCATTAATGGTACTTTTCATAAAGTATATTTATGCATATCTCAATATGTAGCATCAAATTCACATATAACCAAGCACTAGGTACTAAATATACATTAAGACAATAGGGTTTTTCAATATTTTCCTAGATCAAACATTATGATGAAGTTGTCGGTTGGAAAATTTTAGCTTAGAACATAGATCTATTTAAGACCTTACTTATAAAACATCCTTTAACATTAATAATTAGTATTATGGAGAAATAAGGAAGAGTTTGATGCTTTGAGATATAGCAATGAAAAATTATTACTCGACTAGGTTAAGAAAATAAGAAAATATAAGTAGAATAGTAAGCAGAAGAATGGTGATTTCCTAAAGTACCTAACCTAGGATTGATATAGCTATCATGTGTAGCCATATTTACTCATGGAATTTCCATTTTGTGGGGGTGTCCCATTTTTGAGGTATCTCTATTTTTCTTTTTTTGCATCCTTTTTTTCATTATTATCCATGTTTGTACCACAAATACCATCTTTTGCCCCTCCAATTAGGTTTTATAGGAGTTTCCCATACTCTAGGTGTCCCCATACACCATTTTTTTTCCATCTTTTCTAGTACACTTAATTTTATCACCTGTAAAGTTACCACGAACTCCACCATCCATATCATTGTCAAAATTTTGTTTTATCTTTCTTTGTAGTTGTTTCTTTAATAAAAAGGTACTATCATTATAGTCCCTTGTTGTTTTCTCCCTTAATATGACTATATTATGCTAATTTTTGTATTTTTATGGTATATAATGAGTCAGCCTATGTTCTCTTTTTCACTAGGAAAAAGTCCCTATGAGTCACCAAGAATGTGGGTATTTTTTAGCATCACCCACATGCACTTTGGTAGAAGGTGCAATAATAGATTCAAGAGAAGCCAAAAGATATGGATGAATAGAAATAGCTAAGTCTTGGGCCTACAAGAATTCCTATACCCTATCAAAGTATATCAAGGTACCAAAAGTCCATCGTGAAACCAAAGCTCAAAAAAGGTAAAAATGATTCAGTTCTAGACCTATCAAAATATGTGTACTAGTCTATGGTATGTTAGGATACCAAATATTCATTGCATAGCTAGAGATAAAAATAGGTAAAAATGACTCAGTCCTAAACCTATTGAAACATTTGTACTAGGTCAGTACCCATCGATGTACCAAATATCTATCATAATGTTGAAGGTTGAAGATAAGAAAAATGGCTAAGTCCCAAGGCTACCAAAACTCCTATACTTGGTTAGGGCCCATCAGGATACCAAAAGCTCATCATGTAGCTAGAGATCAAAACAACTAGAAACGACTAAGTCTCAAACTTGTCAAAATATTTATACCAACCAGGATCTATTGGCATACCAAATATCCATCATAGTTTTGAAGGTTGAATATGAGAAAAAATGGCTAAGTACCAAGGTCCAAGTCTACCAAAAGTCTTGTACCTAACTAGAGCCTATTAGGGTACCAAAAGCCCATTGCATAGTTGAAGACCATAATAAGAAAGAATGAATATATATCAAAACCATTAGAATATTTTTACCAAGTTGGGGCCCATTAGGGTACCAAATATCTATCGTGTAGCTCGAGATAAAAATAGGTAGAAATGACTAAGTCTCAGACCCATTGAAACATTTGTACTAGGTTAGGACCCATCGGGGTACCAAATATTTGTTGTAGTGTCAGAGGTTGAAGATAAGCAAAAGTGGCTAAGTCTTGAAGCTACCAAAATGCTTGTAACCAAATGAATCCTAGAGGAGTACCAAGTATGTCACACCATTTGAGGTGGATTCTTGTACTTTATTGGAGATTGTCATCCATTGGTAGCCTTACTAGGTACCTATAAACCATCAATCTACACAAGGCAAGTTTACTTGTTGGAAAATCTTAATAGCAAAACCAACATCAAGGCCATCGTGCAGATGTCAAGGTAGCTCAACTAAAAAGTTAATAAAAGGGATCAACAAAAGCAAATATTGGTTTATAAATATGTCTAAGGAAAGGTTGTGCACCCAAAAACCTTGACCAACATTAAATGACCTAGAATTTTTGAGACTTTAGTGGTCAACCTTTGGAGAAGGTCGGTTCCTTTTAATTTCAAGCTAACTATTCCTAAATATGGGGAGGAAATGGGTGTTGAAAGAATAAAAATGAGTTTAAGCTAGAACTTATATTGGTGCACATTAAGCCACATAAAGATGCATGCGTAGTAGAATATTATACAATTAATAAAGTAAATTCCTAATAGATAAACCAAATTTTCATCAACCATAGAACATTCATTTCTATAACTATGTAGCTTATTAGATTATAAATTCCAAAACAAGTGAACGTATCATGAGCATAAATCTAAAAAGCAGAATAAACACTATGAGCATTCAAAAAACTAAAATTAGAAATAGGTAATCATTCATACATACATATTTTACAAATAAAATGAACCAAAGGCCAGACAACAATCCCTTCATATTAATATGCAATACTCCTTACATACAAATTGTAAATGCCTAAGAGCTGACTATTTTTCCATCCATATTCTAATATTTATAGCATTTTATAATGTATTTAGTTATTAGAGAATCATTTCTTGAGAGGTGTATTGTCATTGAATTAGAAGACTCTCTAGTCTACCAAGCCACTGGAAGTGTGCTTGTCCCAACCACTAGGTTATGGCTTGTTGACCTAGTTAGATCTCGCACCATATTAAGTCTTACTAGCCTCATTGTTTGCATCTGGTTCGTTGATCATCTACTAATATTTCAATTGAATTGCTATGACATATACATATTGTCTTTGATGGAGATCATGTCATTTAGTTTTTTTGTTAGGTGATATTGTCCTATAGACAACATGGGATGATGGCCACCTATATGTTTATAGATTGGTGTTAGATCTTAAATATGACTTGCCTTTGCCTCTTTATGGCTTCCAAGTTCCTAACAAGGAAGCTAATGGGTGATGGGATTCTTGCTTAGATATCTCTTTTGGTACTATGATGGATATTTGGCACCCCTGTAGGTTTCATAAAAGTATAAATATTTTGACATATTGAGGGACTTAGCCATTTTTGCTCATCTATAACCTTTGATACTATGATGGATATTTGGCACCCCTCTAGGCTCTTTCTAGGTACAAATATTTTGGTAGGTTGAGAACTTAGCCTTTTTTGGTCACCTACAACCTCCAGTATAGTGACAAATATTTGGTACCCCTTTGATCTCCATTCAAGTACAAATATTTTTGTGGGTTGAGGACTTAGCCATTTTTGCTCATCTACAATATTTAACACTATGATGGATATTTGGTGCCCCTTCAAGCTCTATTAGGGTACAAATATTCCAATAGATGGAGGACATAGCCTTTTTTTCTCATCTACCACCTTTAGAACTACAACAAATATTTGGTACCCCTTTGGGATCCGTTTGGGTATAAATTTTCTATCAAGTTAAGGACTTAGCTAATTTTTCTCACTTACCACCTTCGACACTACAATGGATATTTGGTACTCCTTTGGGATTTGTTTAGGTAAAAATGTTCTGATAGGTTGAGGACATAGCCATTTTTTCTAATCTTCCACCTCTAGCACTATGATGGATATTTGGTACCCCTCCAAGCTTTGTCAAGTTACAAATTTTTTGACAAGTTGAGGACTTATCCATTTTTTCTCATCAGCCACCTTCAAAACTATGATGGATATTTGGTACCCCTTAGGCTCTATCTAGATACAAATATTTTAGTCTACCCCTAACTTAGCAATTTTTTCTCTTATTTTATCTCTACTATCCTTCGACATGCCAATAGAAATTTGGTACCCCTGTGGGATATGGCCAGGTAAAGATGTTTTTGTGGCTCCTAGACTTAACCGTTTTTCTTGTTGATGTCCTTTGGGAGCTTGATAGACATTTAGTAATTCTATGAATTTTTCCCAAGTAAAAATATTTTGGTTTGCCTTGGTACTTAGCCATTTTGTTTTGATTTCTCTTTCTACAATGAGATGAATTTGTATTACCTCTTAAGATTCTATATTTAGCATACTTAAGCCGAAAGGGTATTGACTTCCTCTTAATTTTGATTTTAAAGCCTGTAGGGTCCTCCTTTGCACCTTTTACAAAAGTGCATGTGGATAATGCTTAAAAATACCCATATTATTGGTGACTCACAAGGGATTTACACTTATGGAAAATAAAGAACTTAGATATCCATTTATGGATTTAGAATTTTCTAAGGGAATAGGAAGGGAAGGATTTAGAAGAAAAGTTGGAGGAAATACAATCAAAAATTAATGCAAGGTAAAGGAGGACGGTGGGTCATGAGATGGAGGATGCATGTGCAAAAATAAAAAAATAAATGGGAGAAGGGAGAAGAAAGTTAAATCATGGGGACAACAAAAAATTAAAAGAAATAAAAACTTACATGGAGGAAAAAGAGAAGATGGGGTAGAAGAAAAAACAATAAAAAATACCATTAGCCAAGGGATTTTGTGGTAAATTTAACTATCGAGTAGAAGAAAAGGAATTATTATACAAAATTAAGAAACAAAAGGGAAGGCAATTCTAGAATTATCCCATAAAAATGATAAGAAGAAATACATGATCCATGGGACACCCCCATAGACTACACCTTTATAAATATACTCTACTATAGCCATCAGCTGCTTCAAGAACAAACAAATTACCATAATCATTTAATGTCCTTACACCTTATTTTCTTCCTTATGCAGTCTAGCAAGAACCTTCTCTACTGATAATTCACCATGAGAACCTTTAGTTGTGCTTTCAACCTCATCTTCATCTTAAGAATGCTTCCTTCCTGGTTATGTTATAAATGAAGCCTTATATAGATCAATATTCTAGGTGATATTTCCATAAGCTAGTACTAGTAGACATGTGCTTCATGATAGGATGTTTTATTCAAAAATATTAGTCTTATGTGAATTCTTTATTCATATTTCTGTTTTATGTGAATTGAGATCCTTCTTTTTTGGTAGCTTTGTGTTTAGATGACATCATGTCCTTATAAGGGATTTCGTGTTATCTTGCTTAACTATAGATCTTTAGATGTGTTCTTTATAAATGTTATACTATTATGTTCTTATCCATTTGGGTACAGATTCAAAACACTAATGAAAAGAAATGGATAAATGGAGAAGAATACATAAAGAGAGTAGAAAGTGCTTGACAAAGATAATTGATGACACTCAAAATTTATTCTGCATTCATTTATCCCACATTTTCAGATGATTATTTATTATATTTTAAGTTTGATCAACTTGTAATCAATTACTGTAACGATGCCCTTTTTGATATCTCTAATATAAGTACAATATGAGTAATCCACCAAGTGGATATGTATTTGCCATATTTATTTATTATATTATCAACTATATACACAAAATTATGGTATGATTGCCACGCCTGACTTAGGATATTTTCTATAGATTACCCTATGAATAAGTAATATTCAAACCATATGGTATCAAATCCAAGTCACTCTTAATGTTTAATTTTCCATGGTTGCCAATCATTGTCAATATTAGTTAAGTTTCAATTTGATGCTACCTTTTGCCCTAAAAATCTCATATTCTATGCTTGAGTTATCAACATGGAATATTTTCCAATTTTGGTAACCCTATAGCTCGTTGTTAGCTCTTCTGATACTATGATCAAGTGGTTACTTGCCTAAAATTCCATTTGATCTATTACTCCTTTTCATTTTCATCTCCTATCATTTTATTTATAGCTTCTACCCAACAATATGAAAAATCATAATGCTTTGTATCTCATTGGACCTTAAAACCAATAATTAAATCATTATAGGGTATTTGATCAAAGCGTAAAAAAATTAATCCATATTGAGTTCACCATGCTTTTGATGGATTTGTTAAGTCTATCCTTATGGTATATATGGCTTCCTCCATCAAGTTTGTCCTTTGTTCTCTATGAATTTCAATGCAAAAAGGGTGTAGGCCCTGATTTAGAACTTTAATAATCTTATAAGTAGGTGGGATCAACATTTGATCATTTTTTATGGATCAAGCATCCTTTTATCTATATTAGGAAATCCCTAGATAATCATATCCTGAACAAATGAGATACCTAAACTACCACTATATATTGAGTCAACTGAAATTGGATGCTTGTAAACCATCATTAGGACATTGGGTAGTGTTCCCACATTTTATAATGACATTACCTTAAAATTGAACAATTCATGTTTCTATGTATCTAGCTTCAGTACCAAACTTTTACAAAATTCTAATGGTATGATTGAGACCTAGGCTTTGGATCCACTACACAATTATGCAATGTATAATTCTTTAATAAAATATATAAGTAGAATAGAGAAGGGTGATTTTATGGAATAATAGGGGAGGATCTTCGCATAGGTGCATTATCAGTCTCTGATGTTTTTCCAATGGAAATGTCAATCAGTTTGATATTCTCAAATGCCAGTAAATTTATTATTAATCCTATTTGCATTGGGATAGAGTTTTTTAATAGGTTGTGAAATTGCTCTACCCTTGCTGCTCTTTGATCAACATTCATGGCTGGAAAATATAGCTTTTTATAGGCCTCAATACTTTTTTTTTATTTAGATATTTTGGAACTTATAGTTGATTGCCTATTTGGATTCCCTCAGCTTTGTTTTTATCTACTATGAGTGATATGTGATTGCTATTAGAGTCGTCAATCTAGCTTGTAGTGGCATTATTGGTCTTTATCTATTGATTTCTCTTGCATATATTATTTAATGTTATTACATTCTCCATAAGTGGGAGATACTAAGAATTTATACCCCAATGACTTGACTTGGCATTGACTTTACTAGGTGATAAGGGCCTATTGGGATCCATAACATCCATTACTCTTCCCCTTTTGGAATTGTTGCTCTATTCTATGTCCTCTCTGACATTATTTTTTGTTTCTTCAGTTTACAAGAAGTTATCTGACCAACGTGACTATAATTTTTTTAATTTTAGGAGTAGTTGTACCAGATTGTATAAATTGTTTCTCCATGTCCTTGACTTATTTAGTCACTTTTTGAATCATTGCCTTTATTTGATATCCGGGCTATAGTGGACTCCCTTGAGATATAAATCTAGAATCATACCATGGGCTAGGTGTAGCTACCTAAGAGAGTGATTACTAGCATGTTATTATACATGGAGTTATATATTGAGCCATTTCTCTAGGTGGAATTTTTCTAGCTATCATTAGAATTTTTTTATCTAGAACAACTTCTTGGAAAATATGAGGGAACCTTTTTTCTTTAGATTGGTAAATTAGAATGCTTAGATCAGAATGAAAATCATGGATGTAATAAATATATGCTTGAGCTAGGGATGGCTATAACTTTTTAATAATTCTCCTTCATGTTCTTTTAAATTAGATATTAAAGTCATGGATCCTTTTATGAGGATCTTGTTTGATGAACGAGAATTGTTTAAGCAATAGGAAAGGGTCTTCGAAGTCATCAAATGTGTCAATAAGAGATTTTTTCCAAATCATCCCATGTGTATATGCTTTTGTTTTTCAATTATTTGTACCATACCAACACTTTTCCTTTGAGAAAAAATGAGGAGCCTAATCATAACATCTTTAGATACAATGTTATGAATAGTAGCCAAGGAGGCTACATCTTGGAAATGTTCAAATGTGGTCTTTCCTATGCCATCAAAGTTGAATAATGTCCTCAAAACAATATTTGGTATTTCATGTAGAGGTATAACATTAAGTGGACCTATGTCATTCTAAAGTGGGTAATGTTTTTGTGCCATAGAGCCTTGATGTGACATTGATATTTTAATATTTCTATATTTGAGACGGGAGTTGCTAGATGAGCATAATGTCTATGCTAATGAGGTCAATACTACTCATCAAATATTTAGTCCTTTGATAAAAGTAGGGAACAATTTAGAATTAAAAAGGTAACCTATCTAAATTTGGATTACATTTGCACAAAGTCACCATATGATTGAAAGAATATGAATAAAGCAGAGTATCACCAATTTTTTTTTTATTAATAAGTGGTACTTGTATCCTATTAGGTGTGCAAAAACTATTGGTCACACAATGGGTTTAAGATTCTAATAAAGTGGGATATTAGGATTTCTAAGTCTATGTGCACAAAGTTACCAGATGATTAAAATAATGTAATTAAAGCATAATATCACCAAAACTCTTATTTATCAAGTGGGACTTACATCCCATCAATTATATCAAAAAATGTTGGTCTATAAATCTAAGGAAAGGTTGTGTGTCCATAGATCTTGACCAACATTGAATGACCTAGAATTTTTTAAGCTTTGGTACTTACTCTCTAGAGGAAACTAGTTCCTTTGATGTTCAAGCTAACTATTCCTACATATGGGGAAAAAGGAGTGTTGAAAGAAGTAAAAAAAACTGAAGCTAGAACTTATAGTGGTGTATATTAAGCCACATCCTAATGCATGCATAGTATAATATTATATAATTAAGAAAGCAAATACCTAATAGACCAATGAACCATAGAATATTCATTTCTATAACTATGTAGCTTATCAGATTATAAATTTGATAACAAGTGAATGTATCATGAACATAAATCTGAAAAGTAGAATAAACACTATGGGTACTCAACAAGCTAAAATTAGAAATAGGTAATCATTCATACATACATATTCTACAAATGAAGTGAACCAGAGGCCAAACAACAATACCTTTGTATTAATATGCAATACTTCTTACATACAGATTGTAAAATCCTAAGAGCCGACTATTTTTCCTTCTATATTCTAATATTTATAGTATTTTATGACGTTTTAAGTTATTAGAGCATCATTGCTCAAGGGGTGGATTGTCATTGAATAAAAATACTTGCTAGTCTACCAAGATACTTGGAGTGTGCTTGTCCCAACCACTAGGTTATGGTTTGCTGACCTGGTTTGAGCTCACACTATATTGAGTCTTACTAGCCTTATTATTTACAAATGGTTTTTTGATCATCTACTAACATTTTAGTTGAATTGCTTTGACATCTACACATTGGCTTTTATGGAGATCATGTAATTAAGATTTTTTGTCAAGTGATCTTATCCTATAGATAATATGGGATGATGGCCACTAATATGATGATATATTGGTATTGAATCTTATATATGACTTGCCTTTGCCTCTTTATGGCTATCGGGTGCCTAGGAAGTCTACTAATGGGTGATAGGGTTATTTCTTAGTTATCTCTTCAAGCACTAGATTAGATATTTGGGCTTTGTCTAGGTATAAATATTTTGGTGGGTTGAGAACTTAGCCATTTTTGCTTATTTACAACCTCTAGTATTGTGATAGATATTTGGTACCCCTCCAATATCTATTTGGGTACAAATATTTTGAATGGTAGAGGACTTAGCCATTTTTGCTTGTCTGCCACCTTCGACACTACAATGAATATTTTGTACCCCTTCAAGCTCTATCTGGAAATAAATATTTTGGTAGGTTGAGGACTTAGTCATTTTTCCTCATCTACCACCTTTGGTACTATAATGAATATTTGGTACCCCTCTAGGCTTTGTCTACATACAAATGTTCCGATGGATTAAGGACTTAGCCATTTTTTCTCATATACCATCTCTAACACCACGATGGATATTTGGTGCCCCTCTGAGCTCTATCCAAGTACAAATGTTCCAATGGGTTGAGGACTTAGCCATTTTTGGTTAGTTGCCACATTTGGTACCACGATGGATATTTGATACTCCTTCAGGCTTTGTTTAGGTACAAATATTTTGGTTTACCCCTACTTAGCTATTTTTCCTCTTCTTTCTCTCCACTATCCTCTAGTATACCGATAGATATTTGGTACCCGTGTGGGCTCCAATTGAGTATAAATGTTTTGACAGTCCATGGACTTAGCCATTTTCCTTGTTGATGTCATTTGTGATTCCAACTGATATGGATTTAGAGAACCCAAAATTATTGAATGTACTGCATTGATAAAATATAAGTATTTATAGGTATTTTGAGCCTATTACAATCATCTAGTTTTGGTAAAAAACAACAACAAGATAATTCAATGACCAACCATCCTATTAAATGTCAACCTAACATTTTCCATGTTCTAAAATTTTCTAAAATTATTTAATATAATAAGATTTTCTAATACTATATTATATATATGTATATTATTTATGTAAGAATTTTTTAATAACCTATGATTCCTCAACATTCCTCCCAACCATAGAAGCATTGGACTCCAATGCATACAAAAGGAAAGGAAAATATTGGACCATTTGATTGTGAGAGATCCATCAAGCCTAATGTGGAAGTTGGTCTCATTTGGAAACAAGGTAGGGAGTGGTGGATCCTTGGCAGGTGTGGTGTGTCCTAGTGTCAAACAAATGATAATCCTCTAATGGAAGCTAAAAATCAGGTACAACATCTATAGGATGGCTAATTACTGGTGCTATCTCTAATGTGAACTCATGGTATGGTCTCAGTAAGTCAACGTTGACAACATCATAGATGTCCAAGTATGTTGGAGGATCACGGTAAAAATAATTATCGAACACCTATTGCATGATAGTGTAAGGCCCATAGCAAAGATATTTTATCTTGCCATGTACCTTTTTTGGGCACCTATAGTGATAAAGGTACAACCAAACTCGATCTCCAACTTGGAAATGATGTGGAACATAATGTCTATCCATTGCATGCTTTTGCTGCTAGTGAGTCTTCTACAAAATTTGAACAACCTTGGATTAGAGCTATCATAAATATTGAATGAAGGAGTGGATTTTATATTTTTCTTTGTGCATGTGGACAGTGGTAGGAGATGGAAATGATAATGATAACTCATATGGTGCTACTAGTTGAAAACCTAGACATACTTGGAAAGAGAAATGACTCGTAGATAAATGAATAGCCTTATTATATGCATGCTAATTATGGGTAAGATTCAAATCCCACTTAGATGGAGATGAATTATGGAAAATATGAACACTTTGGATAGGAGTGTGGTTGACGACTTCGGTTTGACCATTATACTAGGGATTAAAAATAGTGGAAAATTTAAGGGAGACACCTATGAGTTTCCATAAAGAAAACCAAAAATGACCAATAAAATAGGAATCACGATCAGATACAATACTAGTGGGAAGATCAAAAGAATGTCAAACAACATCAAAGAAAATGTGGGCTAAGTTGGTAGCAAAAATGATTTTACAATAAAGGATAAACTTAGCCATCTTACTAAAATGATTGACTACAACAAAAACACAGTCATGTTGATGGATAGTCATACAAAATCCACTAAGTAGATCCATAGAGATACTCTTCGAAGGATGATATGTAAGAGTCAAAGGTATACTAAGGCCTAGCTTTCAATTAGTGGGATTAGATATGCTACAAAGTGGTACACTACCTCACGTATCTTGAAACATCACACTACATGTGGGGCCAATAGAAGAATGTTTGAAAGTGATGGAGATTCTTATATTTACCAAAATGGCCACTATAGAGGGTATAATGGGTTTCTTTAAGAAGGGATGGTTTATTATCATGGGGTACACAAAGTTTGTCCAGACAGTAAAGAAAACTCTCCTTAATATGATAGTCTAGAAAGGGGTCAAGTTGGAGGATGAAGGATGGTGGAGATGTTGGTAAACTTGTGCAATTCCAGGATCATTAGGATACTCAAAAGGCCAATAATGAAAACCCAAGTGTGAGGTAGTAACAATATTTAAAATAGGTTATGAATGAGGATGACTTAGACAATCAGACACAAAATTTTTACTACCCTTTTTGTAGTTGATGACTAGGTGGAATTGTTGAAGTTAAGAGGTCTATTGCATGTGGTGAGCTTTGGAGAAACTATAAATAAAAATGGTTAGTATGGACAATGATTTATTTGCCTAGGAGGTAATTATGTCAATATTTGATGGCTTGGATTAAGGCATAAATTTTCTTATCATATGAGGAATAAGTTTGTTTCGCAATGAAAAAGGATTGAATGATAAATTATAGGATGACCATTTTATTTTAGGATAACACCAAGAGTAAACTAAGAAGCTTTGGTTTAAATCTCAAAAGGTTATCTAAGGTCAGGTATGGCAAAAAATAGGAGTAGAACAAAGCTTATCTTTCAATGTAGAAAAGGCTTGGGAATGAGCAGGAGTCCAATGGAAGATAGATTTTGCCTTAGTCAACTAATACAAAGGACTAGCAATGGTGGAATATCCTAGGATGAACTTCCAATAGAAGTTAGCTAGGCCAAGGAAACGTTGTAACTTAGTGTTATTGGTAGGAGTAGGCCAATTAAGGATGACTTCTACTTTGACAAGATCCACCTGAATACTATTCTCATTGATGATGAAGCCAAGGTATGAAATGGAAGTTTATCCAAAAGTACACTTAGGTAAATTAGCATACAGCTATTACTGTTGTAGAATGGAAATAATATGCTCAATATGATCCAAGTGTGCTTGCCATGTAGGATAAAATATAAGAATATCATCAAGATAGATAATGACTTATCTATCCAAACACTCTTTGAAAACTTCATTTATTAGCCTTATAATAGTAGCAGGAGCATTAGTGAAGCCAAAGGGCATCACAAGCCACTCAAACAAACCCATCCTAGTTTTAAAAGTATTTTTCCATGTATATTTAGCTTGAATACAAACCTAATGATAACCACTCTTAATATCAATATTAGTGAAATAGAACCTTGAGTTGGTCTAAGATATCATAAATGCAGGGGAATGGATATCTATTTTTGATAGTTATTTTGTTGAGTTCTCAAAAATCAATGCAAAGTTGCCAAGTACCATCCTTTTCAATAACAAGAAGAAAATCAAAGGCACAAGGATAAATGCTAGGTTTGATGAACCCCTTAGCTAATAGGTCATTGAAAAAGTGATTGCCTGTACATGGGTGCATTAGGGAGAGGTGTTGCTGGAATGATATCAATGCTATGATTAATGCTCCTCTCATGAGGCAAATAATGGGGTTCCTAAAAAACATATTCATATTTTTGTAATATTTTATCAAGTTATCTGGGTTGAGTAGACTTAGAAGCTTGTTTTCAAGAGTGCATATGCTATGGATGAATGAAGATGAATGCAAGTGCTTGTGCTTCATTTACTTATTTTTTGGCCTATCTGCAACTAAGCAATATATTAGTGGTGTGCTTGATGGATTCAATGAGGTAGTGCTTATTGTATTTCTAGAGTGTGTAGGTTTTTTTGTATGCATCATATTGAGAAAACCTATCATATTGATAAGGTTTACAAAGCAATAAACCACAACAATCTATGGGGGTCAAATTGCAAGTGACCTTATTCTTAAACTTGATACCTAAAGCAAATGCAATGGTGTATATGTGTGTGATATTTGAAGTGGTCTTACTATCCTTCCATCCAAGGGAGTAAGGATGAGCATGGGGCGTAGTAGGGAGCTTGAACTTATCAAAAATGGACTTTTCTATCAAGTTATTTTGTGATCCATTGTCAGTTATACAATCAACTACAAAATCATGAAGCAAGTGGGCATGCATGAAGAACAAATTATCATGGTCACCTGCGTTGAAATGATGATTCATCCAAGTTACATGATTAAGTTTTCCCCTTAACTCTTCATAAACATACCCATATCTAGTAGTATTTATGGGGTTATCACTTGTCCCCCAAATCAGACTGTACAAGTAAAGTCTTCTTCTTAGAATTCTATAATTGTCTACATTCATATTTATCATACGCTTTTATTTTGCAATAATTACAAAAAATTTAAGACTTAGGATGAGAAGAAAAATAAGAAGAAGAAGAATAAGAAGAATGGAATATATGTTTAGAGGTAGAGGATTGAGTAGAAGCAAGAGTAGGAGAATAATGAGAAAGGGAGTAAGTAGAAGGTTTATTTGGTACCTATTTATGTGGATGAGGCGATTTCTTGGAACCTCCTAAAGAGTAGTGAGTCCCCTTGTATTGTTCTATGAACTTATCCTCTGCAAATTGTGTATGATTAAAAATAGCATCAAGAGTGGTACAAGGACTGTATTTCAACTCTCAATATAAATGTTCTAGAAATTCACTTTTGAACTTAGAAATGAAGAAAGTTGTAGGATCTAATATGTGAAGCAAGACACATAGTTATTTGAATTGATGGACATAATCTTAGATGGATTGGTGTTTTCTCTGTCGAAGGTGAAGCTAGTGGTTAAGCAAGTTATCATCATAATTGAACAGATGGAAGGTAGCCTTCAAGATCATGACCAGTGTATTCCAAGTGGTGAGGGGATTTTTAGTTCCTTGGAATTCGATGATGAGAACCTTAGCCATGACAAAAATTTTGAGTTTGATGAAATAAAATTTATCATCATCCGATGTTTGACTAAATGCAAACCGAGTCTCCATATCTAGGATCCAACTATTGAGGACATGAGTATCCCTAGAGCCTTCATAAATTTTAACTTCACACTTTGCATGAGGGTGACTAAAGAAGGAGGAGGACTGCATTTTGAGGTCTTTAATAGTGTCAGCCAAGGAATTAACATGACCAACAATGTGGATTAACAAAAGTGGCCCTGTAAAAAGGGGGAACAAAAATGTGGACGATATTGAGGCACCATTTGTGCGAGGGGGATGGACATGATTGGCTCCCATGGTAGTCGGTAGAAAGGCATGCCAAGGAATAATATATAGGGTTAGGTATAAAATGATACTTTCAAACTGCACATCAAATAGACCATGGTGAAAATGTAAATTGATACAAATATTTAACTATAAATATGGTATACAAATATCTCCATCTAATTTAACTAATGTTTCTAATTAGAGTGGCTATCAACTCTAAATATATTGGTATGCAAATGATGTTTACGATGGTGTGGCACAGAGTCGTGTGGGATTTGTAAGGCCCCAATGAAAGTCAACATGGGCTCCAAATGATCAAAATATATTTACACTCCCCACATAGTTACAAGGGTTCCTGGGTGATGGCTATGTGGACGAAGGAAATTTTATAGTCATATCATAAATTTAATACTTACAGCAAAGAAAATTTGACCAGAACCCAACAAGTGATGTGGTAATATTAGGGCCTACTCCACATGGATGCTTTGTGTTTTATGAAACAACATCAATTGAGAGGAATGGCATATGCAATATTCATATAGACTAATGGGATAAGGCTACAACAAAAATGAATCAGTAAGTCTGCCTACGTGTGATTTCTTCCATGTGGGTGATGTGCAAGAAAATCACCAGTTTGTATCCTCTTTGTGTTCAATTTTTGGATGTTTTATTATTTGCTTTCCATCTTTTTTTTTTGCTCCTACTTTGAACTTCCTTAAAAATTTCTTTAAGGTAAAATATTCCAAGTGTAAGAAAAATTCACTACACAAATCACTAGCAAGTCTTCAATAATGACAAGTAAATCATTAAGTTTCTTTTTAATATATATTAATATGCTAAATATAAGAATGAATATGGTAAACAATATAAAAGGTAGGATAATTGAGTTAAAGATTAATCAAATTTAAAAGGGCTAGATCATCGTAGTAATATTATTTAATATAGATGATAGTTTTAAGAAATTTAGCATCAAAGTGAAAGTCTCTTTCTACTTTCCTTTTGAGATCACCAAAGAGAAATGTTCTACTAGGTAAGGAGTACACAAAATAAAATATCTATGGGAAATATAGAGCTATCATCACTTGGTTTTATGAATATTTGAGGGATTACAATAGGAGAATCATAGAGCATACCTTGAGTTAGAACCTAGTGTAAAGCATTTCAAGTATTAATAGAGGCCTATGAACATTAAAATTAAAGTGATTATGAAGAAGCCTTAAAAAATCCTACACATCAATTTAGCTTTTCGATCAAGTAGTCCACCTAGATAGCTAACCTAGTATTGGTATAAAAGAAGAATCATGATATTAAGTTGTGAGTCAACAATAAGAACCTGAATAAGCTATCACTAAAGAATCACTACCCTCTACTTACCATATATTAAATTCTACATAAAGTACTAGGGTTGTATATGTTGTCACTTCTAGATGGATTCTCAAGGTATAATTAAATCTAAGTAAAGGATGAAGATCAATACAAAATAATATTTATAATAAATAAGAAATATTTATGTACTAGTAGATACCATTTACATTGTCAAATATTGGGGTCACTTTCCAATGAGCTATAGACATGTCCTTTACAATTATGATAGGTGAAACCATATTCATAAACCTTGATAGTTTAACTACATTTTCAAAAGAAAGAAACAAACATACTAAACATTTGCAAGCCTATTAATTCTTGATATCTCATATTTCATTTTTCTTGTTGACATGATTTGAATTTAAAATTCTAAAGTTTGAAGTGTTCTACCTTTTGGAATGCTAACATCATCATGTGTTTCTAATGTCACCATATGGCTACCACACTAGAGGAAGAACATTGTTTTAATCACCATCTGGTTTATTGATACCATCACAACTCTCTAAATATTGTCACATATCTCAACTAACTATCATGGGTGACTTATTATAGAATAGGTATTAAAGTGGAATGGAATTCCATCATAGGAATATGCCATTAGAAACAACTTGTAGAATAAGAGCATCAAATAAACCAGATAAAAACTAAGAGGTCCAACTACCCCATACACATTTGTCATAACTTGATGTTAATAAGGATGACGAATATCATATAAGCAATATCAAGGGCTTACATGTCTAAGCACACTACTATATTAGCATAGAGTTTGGTAAGTGGTGGGGCTCATAAACAACTCAAGTCCGATAACCAAATTAATATGGGATTATTAATACCCACACATAGTACAATATAGAGAATAGGTATTAAAGCAAAATAAAATTCCATCACTAGAATATGTTAATGGAGACAATAGTTTCCAGAAGAAGAGCCTCACAATGAAATGGTTATAAAGCAAGAGGGACAACTACCCCATACACAAGTACCATGACTCGATGTTAATAGAGGTTCCAAATGTCTTTAGAAATATTATTATTTGTATTGAGTGAGGAACTCTTGGATTTGCTATAAAACAACCTTTGGTAAAATCAAATAGATGAGTTGAGTAGGAGCCTTTTATTGAGAATGGTCTTCAATGAAGACAAATATCCCCTCTCAACACCTAAGGTCATTTTTTAAACACTTTATGTCCTTGTAACACAAGTGAAGGCTTGAATCCCTTTGAAACTTCTTTGCATTCCATGATTGGTGGGGGTGATTTTTGAATTAAATTATCTTCATCATTCACAATACTTAGGGAAAAGAATATTCTTGGAATTAGGAAGATTTTGACATTCAATTTGAATTGATTATATGATTTGGGTCATTCATTTCAGTGAATCAAATTCTTTCGAGGATTTAATATTCAATACTTTGTTAGAATATCTACTTATATCATTGATTGGTTGAGGTGATTGCACCCAATCTTGTAACTTTACAATTACCAAAATCCTTCAAAATGGAAAACTAGGGTTTAGAAAAACTATATGACTTATTCATTTTCATAATTCTTAAATGAATAGGGTACCTATCTTACCTATATAATGCTCAAGTGAATGAATTAGAGCTTTCAAATAAAATAATAGTATGGAAGCCTTGAAAACTTTCGATTCATCAGCATGGCATCATTATTTATTAAAGCTTTTGGGGCTTAAAATGGGTAGTTCCAATTCAAAATAAACCCAAATGCCAATTTATTGATCTAATTTATTCAAGGTGATAATTTTTAAATGAATTGGATGATTAAATTATAGTGAATCAACATTCAAAAACCATTTTGGTCCTCTTTTTTAATTCCATATTTTAGCAACTTTTTCATGACTATGCCTCTACTTTTCAATTTTGAGGCCTTTCGGGGTCTCGAAAAGGGGTCAAACATTAGTGACCATTGTTCTCTACCCCTTGATAGCATTCTACAAAAAAAGCAATTTTTGGGGGCAAGAATGTCAATGAAAGCCATGATGACCAAGATATCCCCTCTAGAAGTTGATCCTATCAAAAAATTTAATACCCATTGTTTATTATCAAATCAAAAATGGTGGTAAAATTCACTATAAAGACATCCAAAAGAAATATTAATTATTCAAAAGAAACTAATAATTTTTGCCTCTATTGATGGTGATGAAAATATGAAACAAAATTTCTCCAAGAAGAAAAATAATAATGTTGACTTCCGTGAAAGGATGAATGCACACCTATTATCGTTTGAAGTTACAACTACAATTAAGGTTAAAAATGATATTACAAATTGCAATTTTAGATATGTTGTTTCAAGTTTAAAGATTAAAAACACAATGAAAGTTGAAACAAGTCATTTACTATAATTGTTGTTGGATCAAAGAAAAAATGATATTATGGAAAAGTTACAACATAAAAAATCTTTAGAGTAGGAGCAAGCATCGTTCTTAACAGTAAATTGAGGCACTCTAAGAACAAGAATAATTTACTGCTAAGAGAATAGGTACTCATAAAGGAGATCCATTGTATGGTTGAGATTCAAATAGTCACAAAAGAGATATATTGTCAATGAATGGTACTTAAGATAATCGTGAGTGGTATGTATCAATAGGTAAAGACTCAATATGATCAGCATTTAAATTAAATCAATAATTGATGATATTTAAAAGGAAGTGGTTTGAATTAAGAGGTTGCCTTGACAAGTTGAAAACTATTCAAATTCAATAGATGAAGGCTAACAAGGTCAATAATCACTAATCATTGTAAAGGGTCAATTGAAGAGTTGATGATACTAAAAAAAAAGTTGCCTTAGCACGTTGCAAACTATCCAAAGAAGTTGCCTTAGCACGCTTGCCTTAGCACGCTGCAAACTATCCAATTCCAATAGATGAAGGCTAACGGGATCAATAATCATTGAAAACTATCCAGTTTCACTAGATGAAGGCTATCAAAGTCGATAATCACTATGAAAAGATCAATTAAAAATTGATGATATTCAAGAAAGATAGGGTTTAGACTAAAAGGACCAAGTCAATGGTCAATAAGTTACATCTTGAGCTGAAAATTAAACATACTCACCTTTGTATGACCTCACAATCTTATGAATCTACTACAACTTAGTAGTGAGTCATTAATTTTTTTTAATAATTTCTTTGCTTCATAAAATTATTATTATTATTTAAATAACTGTCAATTTAACCAAAGAATGCATCACGCTGCCTGCGAAGGGCGATCAAACATTAAAATTATTCAAATTTCCTAGTAAGACGTAACCAACAACAAAATACTGCCTAAAGGAATGTTCATCAGGTTAATTACTTGACACCCACATATGTCTATTGAAATTTGGTGTTTTGCCTCAGTTCGCTCATAGAAATATATCCAAAAGATTAAACAATATTTTACCAGCAAATTAAAAAAATGCGAGGTACACAACCTACAACACAGACTGAATTATATGGGGGACAACAAATTTACACTCTAAAGTAGATCCTAGAAGGTATAAACAAACGTTTCTGCAATGACTATTTAGGGGAAGAAAGCAAAACAAACAAACAACTAGAGAATGTCTTAAACGACACTCAGCAGCGGAGACGTGTGGAAGCTATCAAGAGAACAATCGAGAAGCCCAACATCATCACAACTAAAGCAGCTCTCTTTGTGTACCACAATACGCTGTTCCCTGGGCTTATTGATTTCAGTACACATGGCTTGTATAAGGAATAGAGTGCGCGTGTTCATCCAAACATTGTTGACCGTGATATACATGTATTATAATTAACCGCTATTCAAAATGTACAAATTTTATATTAACTTCGGATACGATAGCTTTTAGATTTAGTTATTATACAATTTATGGTATTAGTTATTATAAATGATAGTTTTTAGATTTAGATGAAGCAAAAGCTAGAAAGAGCTGAAGATTTATGGTAATTATTTAACAAGCAAAAGCTAGAAAGCGCAGGAAAAAAGACAATTTATGGTAATTATTCAACACAATGGTCTTCTACTTTTCTACATGGAAAGAACGACCTATACCATCCAATGTAATAGAAAGCCATCGTTTCTCTGGGAATACAAAATTCTGAAAATCGGAAAGTAACTACGCAATCATTTTGTTTAGCTCTAGCAACCATAAGAGGTGACCATAGCATCATTATTTACGTTCATACGGCCATCCTCCGTTGCCTCCAATCAGGATTCGGCAAACGGGCCGGTTGACGACAACATTTTGCCAATGACGTTGGTCGCGTGTGTAGTGGAGACCTTGATGTTCTGCAGATTGGAGCTCTCGATAGCGGTTTGAATGTTGTTCATGGCGGAAATATTTAAACATTAATAAGTGTATGAATTTGTAAGGTAACTATGACTAAATAATGTGTTCTTCTTTTATTAATCAGAAAAAAATAAAAAAAAACTTTCTTGTGTGATATACATGTGTTATAGTTAACCGCCATTCAAATGTACCAACTTTATATTAACATCGCATATAATACTTTTTAGTTTTAGTTATTATCTTGAAAGATGAAGCAAAAGCTAGAAAAACTGTTAATTATCTAGGAAGCAAAAGCTAGAAAGCGTAGAAAAAGACAACTTATGGCAATAATTTAACATAATGGTAATTTTATGTCTTCAACTTTTCTACATGGAAAGAACAACCTATGCCGTTCAATGTAATAGAGAGCCAGGGAATAAAAAATTCTGAAAATCAATAACTATGCAATCATACATATATGTTTTTTTAGCTCTAGCAACCATAAGAGGTGATCATGGCATAATTATTTACGTTCATACGGCCATCCTCAGTTCTGATCCGATGGCGTTTCCTTGTTGGAGGGCAGTGGTGGGCTGCACCTTGGATCTCGAACATAGCCAACACAGCTTGGATCTGAATCAAGTATCTGTTCCGTTCTAGTTGAATCACAATAGTCGTTAGAATCCATCTGCATATTATTATATTGTAACAAGAGTAAAATATTATCATCCTATAAACATACTGATCATATTCTATGTTGATAACGTCTGCGGCGGAAGTGGCTATTTCCTTGAACGCATCGGCCGACAATTGAATGGTTGCGTTGCAGTCTGAAGAGCAATAGTGCACTATCTTAACTACGATGGAATCGGTGTTGTTGACGCAAGGATTTCGAGACCTTAGATCGGTTCCAGTCAGACATCTCACGCTGTACTGCCTTCCACAGGCTGTGCCGTTGTCCCAGATGGAGTCACTCGCTGCTTTAAACAGATTCCCCGCAGGAAAATGGCTCTGATTGTTTCCGTAACATTCTGACGCTGCGAAAACAAAACACACCAGTCAATATATCCTTATTACTTTCAATAAAATATAAACTGAATTCAATGGGAAATATGTTGCTTACGAACATATGGAGGAGAGTAAGATGTGGCTGTGCCAACGTCCGCCAGGCATGAATAGGGGGAGTACCAGAGAACATGTAGACAAATCCATAGGCTAACCGTGGCTATAAAATTAACATCAGAAGGGCTTGCTGTTGATCGTCCCATAGCTAAGCTTAAAATCCCCTTACGAACTTTGATGCACAGAAAAAATAAATAAATAAATAAAAACAAGTTTAAAAGCAATGAAATCAAAAGACGGGAAGCAGAAAAATATATTGCAGACGATATGTATATGCTCTTCCACAAACCAATCGTGAAAGAAACCTTGTTGGTTTTGATGTCGCAGACAGTGTTTATATAGACTAGAGTTCGGGCTTCGGGCGCCCGCGCAGCCCGATTGTCAAGAGTTCGGGCTTTGGGCACCAGCGAGCCCGAACTCCCGTTCGGTTGACCACGAACCCGGATGTGACGTGTTCGAGCTACAGACGTCCGCGAGCCCGGATGTGACGAGTTCGGGCTTAGGCGCCACCAGCGAGCCCGAACTCCTGTTCGGTTCCCTCCGAGCCCGGATATGAGCAACTTGAGTCTCCTGCAAGTTGCTCCCCACGTCCATTGCTCCTGCCAAGCTCATTGTCGGTTTTGTGTGTTGCCAAGTTGTCGTGTGTTGCCAAGTGCTGTTGTGAAATTGCCATGAGTTGTTGAGCGAGGTGGAGGGAGTTGTCCGAGGTTGTGAGTGGTACGAGTGGACGCGTATCGGGACTCATCGGGCATAGTATCAGGAGACGTTCGACATTCCGATCTGCGGGCGTTGGGCGGTCAGAGAGTGTGTGCCTTTGAGCCACTTGTTTTGTAACTGGGCCGATAGCGCCAGGCCGTTGGGCCATTTTGCATTGTAATCCGTTTATCGGCATATCCAATATCAATAAAGCTTTTGCTACTTACAACTCTTGTGTTGGCCATTGTGTGGGTGTCTATCTTGTGCATTGCCATATTGTGCTAACCTTGTGTTGTTTGCTTCCGCTATATAAATACAAATATTGTTTGGCTTGTCTATTTGCTGGCTTGTGCAGGTACGAACACTTGGAGGCGTAGTCCACGCTGCCTAAGTGAGGCTTAGGAGCTGTGGTGCCGTGTAGGTAAGGATTGATCACCCTGACCCTACATCAGTTGGTATCAGAGCTACTTTGTCGCTCGTATCCTATTTCAGTTTGTGCCTGCAAGGAGTCGTTCCGCAATCGGAACTTCCCCTCGTTTTGCCTTTGAGTCAAGTCAAGCCTTAGGTGAATTAGGTTTGTTTTCCTAAAGGGTTCGAGCTTACCCCTTTGTCGGTGTGTTTGAAAAGCTTTCCAGGGTCTGTACGTTTAGTACCCCTATTCTACTTGCTCCCTTCTTTGAGCAAGCGACCAGCTGGACCGGTCTAGTTTGTGAAAGCAATATGGCCGAGTCTGGACCAGAGCAGGAGCTACCTTTGGACCCACAAAGAACGGGCCGCGAAGGAGCTGAAGGAGTGAATACTGGTCGTGGTGGAGGACGCCATGCCAGTAGGAACCGTGCCATCGAGTCCCTTGAACAGAGAGTCTCGAAAAAGTTTGAAAAGATAGAAGGAAAAGTTCATGTTATGGACGAGTCCCTGGGGGAATTGAGGTCCCAATTTGACGAGACCATGGAGGAGGCAGGACGATGGTGCTCCTCAATGATAGAGGAAATGTCCGAGTTGAGGAGAAGGTTGGAGGATAGCCTGAATGCCCAGGCGGCGTGGGAGACTTCACATGCCGATTTGGTAAAGTCCCTTGAGAAGGTCCAAGCAGAGGTCACCTATTGTCGTGCGGCAGTTGTGGGTGCTTATAGTAGTGACCGAGGGCAGAGCAGTTCAGAGCAGAAGAAGAGACCACCAAAGCTTGTAGAGCCCAAGAGCTATGATGGTGCCAGGGATGATCGTCTGTTGGATGATTTCCTCTGGGACGTTGGGCAGTACTTGAAGAAGGTGGGTGGTTTGTCTGCCATAGAAGAAGTTGAAACGGCCGCCAGTTATTTGACAGGGATAGCCAAGACTTGGTGGCGTGGCTTGGCAGAAGATATGGAGGAGAAGAGGACCTTGGTGAGAATAGAGAATTGGGAAGACTTCAAGAAGGCGCTCAAAGAGCAGTTCAGACCAGCCAACTCCGAATGGGAGGCAATGAACAGACTGCGAGACCTCAAGCATACTGGGAGATTGCGAGACTACATCAAGGCATATCAGGACACTATGGTGTTAGTAAAGTCGTCAACCCCACAAGATAAGTTGATAGATTTTGAGAGAGGTCTACAGAATTGGGCAAAGGTTGAACTAAGGCGTCGAAACCCCAAGGATATATATGAGGCTATTGCCATGGCAGATTCGTTCCATGACTTCAAACAAGAATCGGTCATGAAGAAGGACACTCGTGATCCGAGCACCAAAACGAAGAGTTCTGGTGGCGGTTATAAGGAGCAGTCGTGGAAGGCGAAGGGCAATGGTTCTCAAGGGGAGAAGTCAGGGAATTGGTCCTCAACAAGCACATCAGGGTCGAAGAAGCAGCATTCCAACAACAACAAAGGAAAGAAGCCGGCCTACAACAACAAAGGCGGTGACAAGAAAACATGGATGGATTGTTGGAATTGCCATGGACCTCATCTACAGAAGGATTGTCCTCATCCACGCCGATTGATGGCAGCGAGCATAGGCAGAATGTGATAGAGCTCAGGTTGGAGTCATCATGGGGCAGTGTTCAATAGTGGAGATGTCCAACAGGGACAGGGGACAAGATGTGTAGAAATTCGGGCAAGGGGCCCAAGGAAGAAGGTCGAAAGGCAAGAATGTATGGCAGCCCGTCCCAACAGGGGAGGCTGGCCAAAATGAGAGAACCCTCGTAGTTGATGGGAAGAACGATCTGATGTTTGTGGAGGTGATGGCGAGAGGGCAGACAGTTGTTGCGCTGGTGGACCCGAGGGCTACTCACAACTTCATCAGTGATAGAACGGCGAAGCGGTTGGGCCTCAAGTATTCAGGAGGAGGTGATAAGCTTCAGCTGGTTAGTTCTTCCACTATAAAGACCGTCGACATAGTAAAGGATGTGAACTTCGAAGCTGGCGAGTGGAAAGGGAGAGCCACCTTCTCAGTATTAAGAATGGATGAATTTGAGATGATATTGGGACAGGAGTGGTTCAAGACGGAGAGAGTAGCTATTTTCTTGCATCTGGAGTCATTGTTTGTGTTCAACCCAGGGAAGACGTGCACTATGAGGACCATTAGACGAAGACAGTCGGCGAAGGAGCTAGTCGAACCGCCGAGAGTGAAAGGAAAGGGAAAGGGGCAGTTGTGCAGTGCAATGAGTATGAGAAGAGCATCAAGGAAGATGGGCAAGCAGCCAATGATGCTTGCTACATTGGTAGGAGGTTGGGATGAAGATGAACAGAAGGTTCCAATCCCACCTGCCGTAGAGGGAGTACTTAAAAAGTACCAAGATAGGATGCCAAAGGAACTGCCATGGGAGTTGCCGCCTAGAAGGGCGATAGACCATCGGATTGAGTTGACCCCAAGGGGAAGGACCTCCAGCAAGGGCTCCTTACCGGATGAGTGGGCCAGAGATGGTCGAATTGAAGAAGCAGTTGGAAGAGTTGTTGGCTAAAGGATATCTTCGTCCTTCGCGCTCACATTTTGGAGCGTCGGTACTATTCATGAGGAAAGCAGATGGGAGCTTACGTTTGTGTGTGGATTATAGAGCATTGAATAAGCTTACCATCAAGAATAGTTATCCGCTTCCATGAATAGATGACTATTTTGATCGCCTAGCAGGGGCGAAGGTGTTCACTAAGCTGGATTTGAGATCAGGGTACTATCAGGTGAGAATTGCTCCGAAAGACGTTGAGAAGACGGCCTGTGTGTCAAAGTATGGGTCGTACGAGTTTCTTGTGATGCCATTTGGATTGTGTAATGCGTCGGCCACGTTTTGCACTCTCATGAATGACATTTTTAGACCATTATTGGACAAGTCAGTGGTGGTCTACCTCGATGATATATTGGTATATTCAAGGAACATTGAGGAACACAGGAAACACTTAGCAGAGGTCTTCGACTTGTTACATGAGCACGGCCTGTATGTGAAGAAAGAGAAGTGCGCCTTTGCTCAGCAAGAAGTGAAATTTCTCGGGCATGTGATTGGTCAAGGTAACATCAAGCCAGACCCGAAGAAGTTAGAGGCAATTAGGAATTGGGAGTCGCCGAGCAATGTACATGGTTTACGCCAGTTTTTGGGACTCGATAATTTCTACAGGCGATTTGTAAGCAGATTTTCGAAGTTGGCATCGCCTTTGACAGACTTATTGAAGAAGGATCAGAAATGGGACTGGTCATCAAAGTGCCAAGCAACGTTTGAGCTGTTGAAAGAGAAGCTAACCTCCTCACCAGTGTTAGCTCTGGCAGACTTCAGTAAGCCGTTTGAGGTACATGTGGATGCTTCGGACTTTGCCATTGGGGGAGTGCTCATTCAGGAAGGGCACCCAGTTGCTTTTGAGTCGAGGAAGTTGAACGATGCAGAGAGGAGATATCCTACGCATGAGAAAGAGATGACCGAAGTAGTGCATTGTTTGAGGACATGGAGACACTATCTTCTTGGTGCACACTTTGTGGTCAAAATGGACAATGTGTCCAACACTTTCTTTTAGACTTAGAGCAAGTTGACTGGCAAGCAGGCCAGGTGGCAAGACTTTCTAGCTGAGTTCGATATGGACATAGTGCATACCGCAGGAAAAGAGAATGTGGTGGCGGATGCACTCAGTAGAAAGCAACAGTTAGCAGTGTTGACAATAGCGTCAGAGAGCCCAGCTTCTGTCCATGGTGAAAGTAAGATTGTACTTGGAGAGGAGTTGTTGGAAAAGATCAAGGAGGGATTGGTTCATGATCCCCAAGCAGCTGCGTTGGTCGACACTGTGAAAGATGAGACTCGAAGGGGTCGGTTGAACAAGTTTAGCATGTTAGATGGAATTCTATGGTTCAGCCAGGATCGGGTCTATATCCCTAAGTGGGGGAGTCTCCGTCGAGACTTTATAAAGGAATGCCATGATTCTCTATGGGCGGGACATCCAGGTCAGCAACGTACTTTGGCATTGTTGGAGAGGGGACTGTACTGGCCGAAGATGAGGAAGGATGTCAATGAGTATGTCCAGTCTTGTCTTATTTGCCAGCAGGATAAAAGTGTGTATCGGTTGCCAGGTGGTTTGTTACAACCTCTTCCAGTTCCAATCAGGCCGTGGGCCAGTGTGAGTATGGACTTCATCACTGGTCTACCCAAATCGAAGGGGTTTGCATCCATCATGGTAGTGGTAGACCGATTTTCAAAGTATGCAGTGTTCACCGCCTGTCCGTCCCCATGTCCAGTAGAGATGGCCGCAGAGTTATTCTTCAAGAATGTGGTCAAGTATTGGGGGGTACCTTTGAGTATCATTTCGGACAGAGACACTCGTTTCACGAGTCGGTTTTGGCAGAGGTTGTTTCAGCTGATGGGTACGAAGTTGTTGATGTCTTCAAGATTTCATCCAGAGACAGATGGGCAGACAGAGAGGATCAATGCCATCTTGGAGACCTATCTAAGACACTTTGTACATAGCGACCAATTGAATTGGCCGGATCTACTTGATATGGCACAGTTTTGCTACTCTTAGTCAGAAGAGTAGGTCAAGTAAGCACTCACCGTTCGAGCTAGCGATAGGGCAGCAACCCTTGTCACCCCATACAGTGCTTGGAGGGTACCTAAAGGGGTGCGCATCAGCTACCGACTACATGAAGCAGTGGCAAGAAAGGGTGGACCTGGCAAGACTTCATCTGTTGAAAGCAGCTGAAAGAATGAAGAATTTTGCAGATGTAAGTCGACGGTCCATGGAGTTCAATGTTGGGGACAAGGTCTTGTTAAGGATGGAACCTAAAGTGTTCAAAGCCAAGAAGGGCAAGTCCAAGGCCTTGATCCGCTGTTATGATGGACCGTACAAGATAGTGGCTAGAGTGGGCAAAGTTGCCTATCGACTGGAGTTACCGTCACACATGAGGGTTCATCCGACCTTCCATGTGAGTCAACTACGACAATTTTATGCTGATGAGGCTGAGCCAGAGAGAGGTGAGCCAAGTCGACCCCCTGTGAATGTGATTGATAAGCATGAACGAGAGGTGGAGCGAATTTGGGATATGAAGACAGTTGGCTGGGGTAACAGACAACACAGGGAATTCTTGGTCAGTTGGAAGGGTGAAGAATTTGACAGCTGGGAATGAGAAGAAGCCTTATGGAGTGCTAGAAAGAAGTTGCACGCCTTCCTTGAGAAGAGGGCTGCAGACCCACTTTACGCCTATTAGAGCTCAAAGATTCTTTCCCTAAGGTGGGAGGTGTCGAAGTGTTCAGTGTGGGACCTGATGTTCAGAGGGCTGCAGACCAAATGTTCAGAGGGACTTGCTACTGGCGACGAGGGCATCGCCCGCTTAAGTGGGGGAGAATATGAGCAACTTGAGTCTCCTGCAAGTTGCTTCCTACGTCCATTGCTCCTGCCAAGCTCATTGTCGATTTTGTGTGTTGCCAAGTTGTTGTGTGTTGCCAAGTGCTGTTGTGAGATTGTCATGTGTTGTTGAGCAAGGTGGAGGGAGTTTCTCTGAGTTTGTGAGTGGTACGAGTGGACGCGTATCGGGACTCACCGGGCATAGTATCAGGAGGCGTTCAACGTTCCGATCTGCGGGCGTTGGGCGGTCAGAGAGTGTGTGCCTTTGAGCCACTTGTTTTGTAACTGGGCCGATAGTGCCAGGCCGTTGTGCCATTTTGCATTGTAATCCATTTGACGACATATCCAATATAAATAAAGCTTTTTCTACTTGCAACTCTTGTGTTGGCCATTGTGTGGGTGTCTATCTTGTGCATTGCCATATTGTGCTAACCTTGTGTTGTTTGCTTTCACTATATAAATACAAATATTGTTTGGCTTGTCTATTTGCTGGCTTGTGCAGGTACGAACACTTGGAGGCGTAGTCCACACTGCCTAAGTGAGGCTTAGGAGTTGTGGTGCCATGTAGGTTAGGATTGATCACCCTGACCCTACATCACCGGATGTGACGAGTTTGGGCTACAGGCGCCCGTGAGCCTGAACTCAACTTTGTGGAAACGTAAGTTGGGTAAGTCCATGTCCCAGAGATATGAAGAGTTAGGGTTAGGTGGGTCCATGTCCCAGAGGTTCAACATCTTTTTTTTGAAAGGAACACTTCTGAAGAATAAGAAAAAGCAGCTAAAAATTTGGTTTTTGACTCAACTGATAAATTGACTAGCATTATCTAGCGCCCGCAAGCCCGAATGTGAATAGTTTGGGCTTCAGGCACCTGCGAGCCCGAACCATCGAGAATTTCACAATATTTCACAATAAATAATTGTTTTTTTGGTACTTGCTTACACATACATCTCCACAAATCAAGACCCTAATTTGAGATTATTTCTTTCGACAGTTTTATTTCCCTAGTAAAATAGGCTTATAAATTCTTGTTTGTTTAATATGTAAACAATGCCCTCAGTATATTTTTTTAGACTTTAGGGCACCTAACATTATACGAGTTTAGCATAAGTTTTATTTCCATCATAAAATAGGCTTATAAAATAAAACTGCAATTATAAAATAGCAAGTTACTATTAAGTGTTGCAACTTCAAACATTTACAAAAGATTTAAGGTGTTTGTCGTGATATTTTTATTTGAAATTTTTTTAGAATTTTTTATGAAGCATTATTGAGTTGTTAGAGACCAAATTATTATCAAATTCAATGTTTATGTTAAGAATATGTTAGATTTTTTTTTTAATATATCTTTTTAAAATAAACTTTATGTAATATTTGAGATATTATTTAATATTTTAGAAAGATTTCTTTATTTTATCATTTAAAAACATTTCTACTACGCAAAGTTATTTTGTGAGTGTCTTTCTCATGAATTATTCCCAATCTTAATTCAATATTTAAAAAAAAGGTGGTATCTTTCAATTGATCAAAAAGATCATCAATTCTTGGTAAGGGATATTGCTTCTTGATTGTCACCTTGTTCAACATCCTATAATCAATATATAGTCTTAAGGAATCGTCATTCTTCTTTACAAAAAAAAATCAAAGCACCCACTGGTGACACACTAGGTTTAGTTAAACCATTTTCTAACAAGTCTTGGAATTGCACTTCTGAATCCAACTCAATGGTGGTCATTCTATAGGATTTCCTAGAAATAGGTTTATCTCTAGGTATTATTTCAATAGTGAAATTAAATTCACGTTGAGGTGAAAGGCCAAGAATATCTTTCAAAAACACATCCTTAAATTCATGAAATATTTAGTGTTTCTTAAATATTTCTAAATCTCTCTTACTTCCTTTCTTTCCATTTAATTTGACCACATACAACATTCCACCTCTTTTAATTACCTTCTTAAGTTGAAAGGCTAACAATAAATGGGGTTGAAAAGACTCTTACTTGCTTTGAACTCTTAATATTTGCTTATATTTATTTGTATAATCCATCCACCTTTATTGGAAATTTATTAGGATACCATGGCTCTCATCCAATCCATCTCTATAATTATATTGAATGCATGTGGTGGTGCTACATATAAGTGCCAAACATTAGTTAAGAAAATATCAATGTTGGACAAGCATTGACTTACTGAATAAGTTTTACCAAATCTATATTCAAATTTCCATTTTATATTTACCTCTTGAATTCCTCTATCCACCTTAAATGTATTCCTCCATGATCAAATAGCATCTTGTAAAATAAGGGTAGTCCAAATAGTTTGTGTTTCATGGGAGCAGTTTTTCATGGAAAAGTAGGTCTCTAATTCATTCTACTAGGACTTAGTTACATCAACCCATTTTTTTCCATTGAATCCAGGTACCCTAACATTCTTCAAGTCCTTTGAAAGCTCAACCCCAATCAAATATTTACCCTCTTGGACTTCTCTAGCAGGATTTTCTTCTTGTCTACCCTCTAAATCCTAGTTATTGAATTCTTGATTAAGAAGTGTTTCTAGCATTTTATGTTATTGCTCCATATTCTATTGTAACTACCTAACTATTGATGTAAAATTTTCCATATTTTTGTTGGAATCCCCTGAAGTTCCAGATTTCTTCTAGGGATGAGCTACATTTTCTATCCATCCTCGCTTGCCATAACCCTCACATACATCATCATCTCTTTCTCTTAGCCAAATCTACTTCTACAGACTTTCTCTTCAACCATTGAATGCCCTCGATCACTCGCTGTCATTGTCGAGTACCTCCGAGCACTTTCCCTCCACCGCTAAGAATCTTTGGGTGCCCTCTACCATTATTGAGCACCTATGGGTATTTTCTACAATCGTTGAGCAGCCGTAGGCATCTTACACCATAGTTCTGAAGTCCTACTATATCTCAGGTGATGCTAGGGCATTTTCGCATCAATCCACTATAGCAAACTATATCAAATCAAAAAATGATAGATAAGTAAGGTAAATATTTTTATTGTTATTTTATTCCATGTATTTTTAGTTTTTGTTCATGTTATTTACATCATATTGCTAGGGTTTTTGTATTAATTATAGAGGGCCTTATATTGTGGAGGCCTCATAGTTGCTACTAACCCATTTACTATTTTCTTGTGTGCATATTTGGAAATGTTATATTAGCATTGTATAGTTGCTTAAGTTGAAGTGGCCCAACATCGGATAACCAAAAGCCCACTCACTTCTATTGAGAGTAAGAATTCATTCTAAATACACCACCAATATTATTTGTTAGGGTTTCGGAGAACCCTAGGCATTGTAAAATTGGTATCAAAGAGTTCAAAGATTATTTATTGTAACAATAGAGTTTTGAGTCTCCCCTCCCTTTAATAAAAATAATTTATTATGTAAAATTTTCTTCTTTGAGTTCAATCTATATCTTGTTATTTGGTTTTGCATTTTTGTCTTCACAAATGGTGATCACAGTGGGACCCACTAAGAGTTTTTTTTTATTTACTTTGCCAATTTATTTGCTATTTTCTGTCTTCTGCCCAGGTGACCTCCACCATGATAGTAACTATGCAAGCTCCTCCTCAAGTCAGTGTAACTATGGTTGAACCCCATGCATCCATTTCCACCACTACTATCATTCCTACCACCATTTCCACTATAAATGTTTTCACTTCCATCGAGCCTAATCTACAATTGGCTCTATTTTTGTTTACTCCATTTTTGGAGTTGCAGGTAGTGCCCCTATCAGCAATTACAATAGCTCTAGTATAGCCCATTGCATTGAAAATTATCCAGGCTCACTTAAGCTCATCACAGTGGTTGAAAAGTAAAAAAAAAAAAAGAAGCCATGGTACTAGTGAAGCTTATAAAGTAGATTGCATTTGATACTATGACCATGGAGACCCACACTATTATGATGATTCCTTAGGTACAAAATCCTCAAAGTGAGATGACTTCATAGGATTACCATTATGAGATCGTCACCAAGTATCTCACCAAGATTGATACCATGGAGATAGTGGGTAGTATCTAGGTGAACACAAGCTCTTTTTTCTTGCATGATGAACACTATAAGAACCAATTTTTTGAAGTTGAGGTTAAGATCGATAATATTAAGGAGTCCTTGGAAAAATTCCAAGCACAATTTTATTCCACTTAGTTAGAGGTATCTCAGTAGTAAAATAAGGTAGGGGAATTGGAAGCCATGCTTCAAAAATATCAATAGGAGGGCAGTGCAAAATAATAGATTGAGGCACTGAAGAAGCAACTCTAGAATTTTTAGGATCAATTGGTAGCAAAGACCACACAAGCCACAGTCCTAAAAAATAAAAAATTCATGGAGGCATGCAACTAGTTGCTTGCTCATTGTAAGACTTAGGTGGCCAAGGCAACATAGGTGCTTATGTATCTTTAAGAAATTCAAACTGTTGTCTCATATGGTCGATATATAGTAGATATTGGTGAAGAGCACTTGGAGCCCCTCTTGATGAAGGCTTCATAAATGTAGACATTGGTAAGTTTTGGCCTCTATTTTTACCTCGTGAGTGATATAGCTTGATATTGGGTGAACACCAAGGTAGTACTGTGACAATTTTTCTCTAGGTTGGACCAAGTCAAGGAGGCTCGTAAGTTACTTGACACATTTGAGCAGGAGCAATGAATTTCCACAACGTATTTTAATTTAGTGCTCGAGAATGGATTCCCTAGTTTCATTGATGATAGGAAGAAAATTTTGGATTCCTATGACACTTGGAACATATTGGACTAGATTGATATTGGAGCATAGGATTAAACGTTTTTCGCAGGACTGCCCAAATTGCCAAACTCGTTTCGGCCATATCTCACTCATCCGAACTCGGATTGAGCTAAAATTTTGAGGGTAGATGCCTAAAAAACCCTAGAATGTCTCCACAAATTTTCATATCATTTTGAGCAACACATATACTAGTGCATCCCTATGTGTGAATGATATATTTGGCAAGCGGCTATGCGAGGGTTTCATCTGGGTTGAGTGCAAGCAGCTCCAGAGGTTGGTTTTTAGGGCCTTCGGGCCCTAGTGGCCAATATTTTTGTGGTTTATGCTCAATATTTTAGCAAGAAATGTTGCAGGGGATACAATATGGGTTAGAAATTTGTCTTTCAACAGATCATACTATGAACTTGAGTGACAATGGCTTCCAATTTGTTGCACAAAAGAAAAGTGAAAACCATACCTTTCCACGATGTCTAGGGCAAGGATTAAAGAGATCACAAAACAAGTTTCAAGTAGTTGATAAAAAAATGGCTCATATCTCAAGTGAATCTAGTGCTAAGGTGCACCCACAAAATAATTCTACTATGAAAACCCCTGTCAAGGGTAAGAATTTTGAAGACTCAGTCCCAAAAATGAATTTTAGGGATGCCCTTCATGGTGGACAGCCTCATCCCAATGCTAATATCAATATTAGGGCTTCCCATAAAACTCTAAGAATGCCTAATATTGATCCCAGGAAAATGGAGTCAGGATGTCTTAAAGCAGCTGATGGAACTCCTATTGTTAAGCTTGATATGGGTAACATTCAGACTGGCATTGAAGATTTGGAAAAAAGAGGACTAATTTGTCGATTCATGGGTTTTCATCCGAGTCTATCTTCTTTCAAAGTCTGGGCTACAAAAATCTTGAAAACTAAAGGTGAGTTACAAATATCTATTTATCCAAATGGTTATTTTCTTGTTTTATTTGCTAATAATGAAGATAGAGAGAAAAATTTTCAAGGGGGTCCTTGGTTTTTTGGAAGGGCAGGGCTTTTCATGAAGCCCTGGCATACTAAATTTAAAGCCAAAGAAGAGATGCCTTCTATAGCTCTCATGTGGGTTAGACTCTTTGGCCTCCCTATTGAATTTTGGAATCCTACTATTTTTTCTTCAATTGGAAACTCTTTAGGAACTTTTATGATGACTGTTGATTGTACTCAAAATTTTGAACATATTATTTATGCTCGAATTTGTGTTTTAATGGATTTTGACAAAACCCTACCTAAAAATATCACATTACAATTTGGGGAAGACACTTGGGAGCAAGTAGTGGACTATGAGAACATTCCTTTTCGTTGTAGAATTTGCCATGAATATGGTCATTTGGCCAGTGCTTGCCCAAATAAAATTCTTGATCAAAAGAAAGAAGATATAAACTCAGCAGGTTTCCAAATACCTAAGAAGAAGAACAATAAAAAAAAAAATATAGTTATGAAGGATCAATCAAAGTCATTTGCTAATATGTTTGAAATCCTTTCCACAAATGATGTCCCAAGTGAGGAAGAGGAAATAATGGAAACTAAAATCTTAGAAACACAATTTAAATATGAAGGGAAGAACTCAGAGACAAACCAACAAATCAAAGGTTTTCAATAGAAAAAAAGGAGAAAATTTACACAAGAAAAACAATATTTCAAATGTCAAAACTTCAAATAATGCAAGTCCCAATATAGACTCCATTGAACCATCTAGTAAAATTTTGGTTGTGTATGAGCATTCTTCAAGGTTAGAAGCCATCTCAGATTCAATTGGAATAAGTCAAGAAACAGGGAAAAAAAATTGAAGATGGATTCTAATAAAAAAGTAGGTCACAAGACCAATCAATATCATATGGTAAAAGAAGGTGAAAAGCTTGTAGAGGAAGGTAAGATTAATGCCCTTCCAAACCTTTTTTAGCCCTGGTATTAATGAAGATCATCACTTGGAATATTAGAGGACTCAAAGGGAGTCTTTCAAAACAAAATGAAATTAGAAGAATGATTCAGATAAATCATCCACATCTTGTTTTCCTTCAAGAAACAAAGATGTCAATGGAGGATATGGACTTAATTTCCAGTAAAATTTGTCCAGCTAGAAAAGTGGTTTCCCTCAATTCCCAAGGGACTTCGGGTGGCATTGCTTGTCTTTGGGACCCAAAAGAGGTAGTTATTCACCATATGGTTGGCAGTTGGGGTTTTTTGGCTATAGCTATTCAAAGTAGACATTCCAACCAGATTATGCTCTGCATTACTATTTATGCCTCGACTTCTTTGGAGGAAAAAAGAAGACAATGGAAGGATATTACTCATATTATCTCTCATTTTCCTAAATCTTGGATCTTGATCGGAGGAGATTTCAATACCATCCTCTCTCTAGATGAGAAAATGGGGGGAAATATAAATTTGGACAAAAGCACTGACCTCATGAGCGAATATATTGCAAACCTCCATCTTGTGGATATCCAACCAGATAATGGCCTTATGACTTGGTCTAACAGAAGGCAAGGCTTAGCTTGTATAATGGAGAGATTGGATAGGTTTTTGCTCTCTAAAAATTTCTTAATCCATGGTCACATTCCTAAAGTGAAGACTCTTAATAATGCTGGTTCGGATCATTGGCTAGTCATGGTGGAAATGTGGAAAACCAATGTGAGTTTCTCTCCTTTTCATTTTCAATTAATGTGGCTTAGAGACATTTCCTTCAGACCTCGTGTGCAACAATGGTGGAAGGAAGGTAAACCTAGGCATGGGACTAAGATGTTTTGTTTTGCCAAAAGACCGCAATACATTAAATCCAAAATCAAGACTTGGAACCTGGAAAGAGTTTGGGGATGTTCATAAAAAAAAACATGAAGTTATTGCTCATCTTGAAAATTTGAATAAGAAAATCCATTTAGATGGCCTCACAGAGAAGAGAAGTGCGAATGAAATTAAACTCACAACTCAGTTAGAGGAATGGGAAAAAAGAGAAGAAATCTTATGGAAGCAAAAATCTAGAATTCAATGGCTCAAAGAAGGAGATCGAAACACAAATTTCTTCCACAAATCTCTTCTAGCTCGAAGATCTCACAACTTTATTTCTTCCTTAAAATAAGATTCTGGAGATGTTGTTTATACTTGGGATGGCATGAACTCTATTGTTGTTGATTACTTTTCCAATATTTTTGCTGCTACTCCTCTTGACTCGGATTCACAACAAAATGTTCTTCAAGCAATCCCTTCTCTTATCACTTTTGAGGAGAAATCTATTTTGACTGCTCCTGTTACTATCAATGAGCTTCAACAAGTAGTTTTTAAAATACAAAAAGGAAAAACCCCAGGTCCTGATGGTTTTCCTATTGAGTTCTACCAAGAGTTTTGGGATATCCTTCATGTTGATTTATTAGAGGTGGTGGAAGAAGCCAGGAAAGCCAAAGAAATTTTGAAGGTTATCAATAAAAATTATATTACTCTTGTTCCAAAAGCTCAAGAGGTTGATCATATCTCAACTTTTAGACCTATTGCTTTATGTAATGTTCTTCTCAAAATCATTACTAAAATCATGGCAAAAAGGTTGAAGCCTCTTTTGCATAAGATTATTTCCCTAGAGCAAGGGGGATATGTGGAAGGACGTCAAATAGTATATGAGATAGTTCTTGCTCAGTAAGCCATCCATTCCATGGATATGCAAAATTCTCCTTCTATGTTCATTCGGTTAGACTTATCCAAAGCTTATGACAGAGTGGATTGGCACTTCCTTATCAAAGTTTTGAGGCAATTTGGTTTCTCTAAGGATTGGATGGATTGGATTATGGGATGTATCTCTTCAATTTCCTACTTAGTTCTTATCAATGGCAGGCCTTCTCAGTCTTTCCCAACTTCTAGAGGTATTAGGCAAGGTGACCCGCTATCCCCTTATTTATTCATCATTCTTGTTGAATGCTTGGGTAGGACTATAACCAAAAAGAGGGAAAAAAAAACCCTTGAGGGAGTTACCATTGCTCATGGAGCTAGACCTATCTCTCATCTTCAATTTGTGGATGACTCTACTCTTTTAGGTAAAGCTATAGTTAAGGAAGCTTCTAATATTAAGCAAATCATTAGCTATTTTTCTAAGGCTATTGGGCAGTTGATCAATGAAGACAAATCTAAAGTTATTTTCTTTCATCGCTCTGCTAGACAGGAATCCATGGTCTTGGATAAATTAAGATATAAGAAGACCTCTCTTCCAATCACTTATTTAGGTATTCCCATAAATATTCAAAGGCAGAAAAATAAATATTGGAATTGGTTGTTGGACAAAGTCAAGAAGAAAATTGGAAAGTGGACCAACAAGTGGCTTTCTTCTGGGGGTAGAATCACCTTGGTAAAATCAGTCCTTCAAGCTATTCCTATTTATGTTTCTTCCGTTTTGAATATCCCAAAGGCTATTCTTCGAGAATTGGATCAAATCAGTCATCGTTTCCTTTGGAGTGGTACTAAGGAGAAAATAAAATGGGCCTTGGTGAAATGGGATACTTTATGTCTTCCTAAGAGTGAAGGGGGGTTAGGATTCCAGTATTCAATTAATAACAACAAAGCTTTAGCTGCTAAATTATATTGGAGGATGTTGCATAACCCCAATGCTCTTTGGGCCAATAATCTTCGTGCTAAATATGCTGAGAACAAAAGTCTTGAAGACCTTGTTCGCTATCAACTTCCTACCAAAGGTTCTCCCATTTTGGCAGTTCTTAAGACTAGTGAGGATTTGATAAAGAAAAAATTATTTTGGATCATTCATAATGGTCAACATGCAAATTTTTGGACAGATTCTTGGGATGGTCACAAGCCTTTGATAACTCAGTTTCTCGATTGGAGGCCTTGGATGGAGGAGCTTCACCAAGCTAATTGGATAAAGGTGGCTAATTACTATCGGTACCATACTGGTAATTCAAAGGTTGGTAGATATTGGATCCCTATTGAGGACTGGCCTATTCAAATCCTAGAAAGGCAAAGACAAGATATCCAAGGCATCCTTCATATGAGATCCCTCTCTTGGTCCCATGAAAAAGATTGTTTTGGATGGAACAACACTACTAAGGGTGAGTATTCAGTTGCTCAAGGTTATTTGACCTTATGCCATAATAATCCCAACCATTCTTCTGACATATTTTCTCAATTGTGGGCTCAAAATCTTTGGCCTAAGGTGAGGTTCTTTAATTGGATTTTATTGCATCGTAGGGTGCTTACTGGTGAGCAACTTATGAAGCATGGTTTTCATGGCCCTTTTAGATGTGAAATGTGTGAAGAGAATGTAGAAAATATCAACCATATTTTTATTGAGTGTACTTTAGCCTCCGAGCTATGGAGGAGAATGGCCACTTTACTTGGCTTACAGTGGTCCAATTTTTTTACTTTTGAATAGCTTTGGAGGGATTGGCCTAATCAAGAGGGTGTTGATCATTTTATTAGGCAATTAGTTTGGATGGGTTCTACCATTCTTCTTTGGAATATTTGGAATGAAAGGAATAGCCAAATTTTTAATCAAGATAGGAAGGATATTCACTATATTTGGCAAAAGACCATAGCCAACTTAGTTGAATCAGTCCATCAACTCCTTAATCACCCCCAAAACTCCCACCAAATATGGGATCAAGTGATGCAAATATTGAATATTAAACCTTCTAAGGGCAACCAACTTAAAGGGAATGTGAGTATTAGTAAGATGGATAGGACTAGAAATTGGCAACCTCCTCCTAAGGATTTTGGAAAAGTCAATACTGATGGAGCCTCTAGAGGGAACCCTAGAAAAGCCGATGTGGGAGGAATTGGTAGACTTTCGGATGGCTCCCTGGGTTTTACTTTTGCTTGAGAATTTGGGTATTCTTTCCAATAACCTTGTTGAGGGGTATGGTATCCTCAGAGGCCTTCAGGAGGCTACTAAGGTTGGATGGGAAAAGGTGTTAGTTGAGTTCGACTCTCAACTTATGATTAATCTCTTGAAGACTCCTTCTAAGAATCATAAGGTGGATTGGAGAATAAAAATAATTATTGAGAAGATTCGAGTTAATCCAGATGGGATTTTTGAAAGTTGATTACAATCATGTGGTCGAGAGATCAAAACAAGAGTGTTGATGCTTTAGCTAATTGGGCTTTGGACAAAGGTGATCTTACTTGTTATGGCCACCCTCCTATATGGTGGGCTTCTCAAATTAGGGAAGCTCTTCTTTCTATCATTTCTTTGGATGGCTCTAGTTCTGAAGGTACCTAGTTTCTTCTTGTTTTTTTTTTTTTTCTTCTCTTTGGTTCATTCAGTTTTTTTTAGTTCCCTAGCTCATTCTATTATTTATTTTGTTTCCTCTATTGATTCTTGCCTTAATAGTCTTCTAGTCTAGATAGGTCATTGTTTTGTTCATTTTTTTATTTTTTTTTCTTTTTTCTTGTTTGTTTTTTTTTTGTTTAGTTTTTTAAGGTGGGTGGGTTCTTTTGTTTTGTTTTTTTTTTTTGTGTTCTTTGTGTTGTTTTTTGTTTTTCTTGTGTTTTTGTTGTTTTTTTTTTTTTTATGTTTTTTGTTATTGTTCTTGTGTTTTTTTCGTTCTTGTTCTTGGGTTTCTCTTTGTTTGTGTTATTTCGTTTTTTTTATGTGTGAGTGTTTTCTATGTTTTTTGTTTTTGTTTATTGTCTATTGTTGGTTGTTTTTTATTTTTATTTTTATTTTATTTATTTATTTATTTATTTATTTTATTTATTTTATTTTTTAGGTTTTGGTTGTGTTTATTTTTCATGTTTTTTTTGGGTTATGTCTTTGTAGTGTTCTATTGTTTTTGTTTTGTTATGTGGTTCTTGTGTTTTTCTATGTGGTTTGTGTTGTGGTTTCTTTTATCTTATTGTGTGTATTTGGTTGTGCTTTTGTTTTTGACACACTCAAGGAGCATGTTTTTTATTTTATTTTATTATTTTTGTTGTTATTTACTTATTTTTAAATTGGTTTTGTGTGTTTGTTTGCTCCTTGAGTATGTCAAAGGTGGTAGGCTAGGTCCGAGTCCTAGGCATTTTTTGCGGAATGGATACCCATGCCTCCTTGGGTCTTGACCCAAAAGTGGCATCCCTTTTGGGATGTTTTCCACAAATTAAAAAAAATATATAGGAAGAAAATTTTATCTCAAATAGATCTAAAACCATGTGGATGGGGTTTGTTGATGATACCTCTAAGGTTGATGCTTGAGAGGAACCACTCACCGAATATCATGTATTTCCACTAATACGAAGGCTCACACGTATTGATTCTGGTTTATTAGAGATTAGTTAGAAGGAAAACTACATTGATATGGGATAAGTGAAGATTTTTAGATACTTGGTGGATTCTGTCAATGGCCCAGAGATCATCGCCACATAAGCTTGGTTAGATATTGTCATAGTATACGAGGCTATAGTTGCAATTCTTAAAGAAGAGGAAGTTATAGATAAAGGGGTCGAATAGCAATATGTAGAGACAAATAACAAGCAACCTAATGCACCAGTGAACCCAAAATCTTATTCGATTGACCATGAGCCTGGATGTGATGTGTTCGAGCTTTAGGCATCCACAAGACTGCATGTAAAGATTTCAGGCTTTGGGAGCCACCAGTGAGCCCGAACTCCAGTTCGGTTTCCCATGAGCCCAGATGTGACGTGCTCAGGCTTCAGGTGCCCACGACCCTGATATCTTGTCGTCATGGAGATGTAGTTTATGTAGGTCCATGTTCCACAGATGTGATGACTGCAGGCTTTGGGCGCCCGCGAGCCTGAAATCTTGACTCCATGGAAACATAGGTTATGTGGGTCCATGTCCCAGAGGTTCAACATATTTTTATTGAAAGGAACACTAATAAGAAAAAGCATCTAAAATTGTTGTTTGACTCAACCGACAAATTGTTATCTAGAGCGGAATCTGAACTATCAGATGCCTACAAGCCCAAATGTGAATAGTTCGGGCTTCAGGCGCCTGTGGTTAAAATAAAATTTTTGGTACACAAACTTACATTGATTTAAATTTAAGTTTCTTTAACTTTAAATTAAGATTATTTATTTAATAATTTTATTTCCCTCATAAAATAGGCTTATAAATTCCCCTTTGTTTAATATGTAAACAATGCCCTCTGTCTATTTTAGTAGGGTTTAGGGCACCTAACATTATACGAGTTTAGCATAAGTTTTATTTCCTGGTAAAATAGGATTATAAAAAATAAAACGATAATTCTAAAATAGTAGTAGGTTGTCCTAGGGATAGCATAATGGTTTGAGTTTTTTTTTTAGGTCAAAGGTTCAAATAGTGGTGTGGGTGAGGGGGTGGATGTGTGTTTATTAAAAAAATAGTAATAAATAAATAGCAAGTTGTTATATAAATGTTGCAACTTCAAAAATTAACAAAATATTTAAGGTGTTTGTGGTGATATTTTTTATTTGATTTTTTTTTTTAGAATTTCTATGAAGCATTATTGAGTTGTTAGAGACCAAATTATCATCAAATTCAATGTTTATGTTAAGAGTATGTTAGATTTTTTTTAATATATATTTTTAAAATAATCTTTATGTAATATTTGAGGTATTATTTAATATTTTAGGAATATTTCTTCATTCTATTCAAATAAAAAACAATCTTGTTTAACAACATTGCTACTACACAGTTATTTTGTGAGTATTTTCCTCATGAATTCTCAACTGATGGTATTCCAATTAGGGTTATGCGTAAGGGGTCGACTCCAAAATGTATTTATAAAAATTTGATGAATCAATTTCATAATCTAGGCAAATAGTGTCAAAACACATGTAGAAGGTTCACTATTATTAGGGGTAATGTTATAAATTTAAACTTAAAATGGTTAAATTATTATAAAATTGGGGTGAATCGACCCAAAAAAAAATTTGCACCCAAACATTTTTGGCTAATGGGCCCTAGTCAAGGGTCCCAAATATTAGCCAATTCCAAATTTTGAAAATCCTAATTTTAGCCAATTTGGTGATAAACCACTATGCATAACCCTGATCCCAAACTTAATTCAATATTCAAGAAAATGGTGTTATATTTCAATTGATCAAAAAGATCATCAATTCTTGGTAAGGGCATTGCTTCTTTATGGTGACCTTGTTCAACATCCTATAATCAATTTATAATCTTAAGGAATCATCCTTCTTCTTTACAAACAACATCGGAGCACCCAAGGGTGATACACTAGGTTTAATTAAACCATTTTCTAGCAAGTCCTGGATTTGCACTTCTAACTCCTACAACTCAATGGTGGTCATTGTATAGGGTTTCCTAGTAATAGTTTTATCTCTAGCTATTAATTCTATAGTGAAATTAAATTGACATTGAGGTGAAAGGCCTAGAAGATCTTTCAAAAACACATCTGTAAATTCATAAAAATTTTAATTTTTCTTAAATATTTTTAAATTTCTCTTACTTTATTTCTTTCTATTTAATTTGACCACATACAAAATTCCACCTCTTTTAATTACCTTCTTAAGTTTCAAGGCTAACAATAAATGGAGTTGAAAAGACCCTTACTTGCTTTGAACCCTTAATCTTTGCTTATATTTATTTGTCTAATCCATCCACCTTTATTGGAAATTTATTAGGGCACCATGGCTCTCATCCAATCCATCCCTAAAATTATATCGAAGGCATGTGGTGGTGCTACAAATAAGTGCAAATAATTAGGTAAGAAAATATCAATATTGAACAAGCATTGACTCAGTAAGTTTTTCTAAATATATATTCAACTTTCCATTTTAGATTCACCCCTTGAATTCCTCTACCCACCTTAAATGTATTCCACCATGGTCAAATAGCATATTTTAGATGAAGGGTGGCCCAAATAGTTTGTGTTTCATGGGAGGACTTTTTCATGGAAAAGTAGGTCTCTAATTCATTCTACTAGGACTTAGTTGCATCACCCCCTTCTTTTCAACTAAATTTAGGTACCCTAATATTCTTCAAGTCCTTGAAAAACTCAACCTCAATCAAATATTTACCCCCTTGGACTTCTCTAGTAAGATTTTCTTCTTGTCTACCCTATAAATCCTAGTTATTGTATTCTCGATTAAGAAGTGTTTCTAGCATTTTATATTATTGCTCCATCTTCTATTGTAGCCAACTAACTATTGATGTAAGATTTTTCATCATTTTGTTGGAATCCCCTAAAGTTCTAGATTCTGTTGTTTCGATTTTTATACACAACTTGTGAAGGATGAGCATAAAATACCGATAACACTTATACGGGATAAATCCCACTCACTTTAGGATCTTGCTGGATATCCAAGGTGTGAGTTACAGAGTTGGGTCAAATGTCTATTCACTTTTTTCCACTTTCAAAATAGTTTCAAGTGGACTGTCTGTTACCTTACAACGGGTCCTGGACTTGGTTCAGTATTGTTTTTTTGGGGTTCACAGTTATCTTGGTGGGCAATCGAATTTTGCAAGTAATTGTTTGATCTGACTCTTTGTGTTTCAGCAGATTAAATGGGAAGACAAATTTTAAAGAAAATAAAAGGGTGGATCATTTAACAGAAAAAACCAGAGGGAGTAAGGTAGGGCAAAAAAGGGAAGTTTATTTAACTTAGTTGCAGAATCAAAACACCAATCTCAGTTACACTGTTTGGCTTCGGAATAAGGCTCAATCAAAGAGGAAGGTATCGAGATTTCTAATACCACCTTCTACTAAGAGCATAAGATAGAAAGAAACAGATCTGGAGGAAAATCATAAAACTAAAAGGAAGTCTGTGTCAACTGATATCTCTCACCAGCAGCTTAGCTCGCACAGTGAGGACAGAGCAATCAGAGACAAACCCTAACCTTAAATCTTCTAATTTTCCCTAGCATACATCAAACGGAATAAAGCCTAATAATGCATCCGATCTTGGTATCATAAATTTACAACATAAAATAAATAAAACTTTTGCAAGATGAAAAACATGAGAAAATGCACTTATCGCAATTCGAGACAGATTAGGCTCCTGGCCACGCTATCCCAAAAAAAATGTGACATCAACTCCAGGTCCAGAACAAAGCATTCTCCCAAGATATTTTTGCATGAAATTGCTAAAATGGCTCTTATTCCAAGTTTTTCCCCCCCTTTCTTTTGAGGTATACATTCATGTTTATAGAGGACTTGCCTCTCTGCAGGATTTTGAATTATAAAACTGACTTTTCTCAAATAAAATAAACACTGAAATGGGGGACAACCCACCGATATTTGCCTCTTTTACAGTATTAAAATATAAAGCCCATAACATAAGTACTGGAAAAGAGGGATAATCCGCCAAAATCTGTCTGTCTACAGCATTTTAAAATATAAAGCGGACTTTCCTGGGAGTAATAAAATAAACACTGAAATGGGAACAACCTGTCGATATTTGCCTCTTTTACAGTATTAAAATATAAAGTCCATAATAAGTACTGCTCCTTTTGCTGCTTTGCACTTATCCTTGTCTTTCTTGCCATTACTTCCGCTAGTACACGATTGCCAGCTCGCTTCCTGCGAGAAAAAAAAAACAAGCAAGGATTAGTATTTAATATTATTAAATTAAAAACTTAATGTTTATTACATGTCGGCTTTATTTATTTGACACGTGTCGCTGAACCGCAATGCTTCCTCAAGCTGCCCTTCACTCCGTGCTGCTTTTCCTGTCTCTACCGTGAAACTACAACATGTCACGATTTCGCGACATGTCACAAAATCGTGACCTTTTCTTTGCACTTGCTTCCTTTCCTTGTCGTTGTCACGAAAACGCGACATGTCACAATTTCGCGACATGTCACGAAATCGCGACAGACAACCCTATCTTGGCTTTGTTTCTTTGTCGCTGCCATGAAAACGTGACATGTCACGATTTCGTGACATGTCGCGAAATCGCGACAGCGACCCTGCCTTGACTTTGTTTCTTTGTCGCTGCCGCAAAAATGCGACATGTTGCGATTTCGTGAAATCGCGACAGCGACTCTACCTTGGCTTTGTTTCTTTGTTGTTGCCACGAAAACGTGACATGTCATGAAATCGCGATAGTGACTCTGCCTTGGCTTTGTTTCTTTGTCGCTGTCGCGAAAACGTGACATGTCAAGATTTTTTGACATGTCGTGAAATCGCAACAGCGACTCTGCCTTGGCTTTGTTTCTTTGTCGCTGTCACAAAAACATGACATGTCACGATTTCGCGACATGTCACGAAATTGTGACAGCGACTCTTCCTTGGCTTTGTTTCTTTGTCGCTGTCGCGAAAATGTGACATGTCACGATTTCATGACATGTCACAAAATCACGACAGCGACTCTTCCTTGGCTTCATTTTGCTTTTTGCATCGTGATTTTGCGACGTCGCGAAATCGCGACATCATGATTTCGTGACACCAATCTACCTTGGCCTCCCTTTGCTTCTTTTGGTAAAAAAAGACAAACACTCAAAGTGCCCAGAATTTGATAAAACTTTGCAAGGATCTAAACAAGGCTAAAGGGTACCCAAATCTATAAACAGAACTTTAGAATTCATTAGGGATTAAGAGAAAATGCATTTACATGGAATCTTTCAAAAGTTTTAAATTGAAAACAATGCCCCATGCAAGCCTACTTAGATATTTTGATAAATGCACAACTTGAAGAAGGAGGCAAGCAAAATTTGGAATTTAAAACCCGAAAAACTCAAGAGGGTCCCTGCTAAAAAAAGCAAAGTAAAAAAAAAAAAAAACTTTCAAAGGATGGAACTTCATTTTTTTAGTGGGGGTGTGTTGCTTCTCAATAGATTCCTTCTATGGATGAGCTACAACTTCTTCCTACGTAACTAGACCTAACTTCTTGGAATATCCCCCCTCAAAATAGGTGTTATTTCCTAGTCACAAGAAAGAATCTATGTTAATTTATGGAAGGTAATTATTCCTAATAAGAAGCTATCATTTCTAGGATTTTTACTCCTTGGTCTGATCGATCAAGATGACATGCAGTACCTGCTTATCTTGTATTAATTTAAGGCCCCTAGAAAATTTTAGCCTTCTTAACATTAGTACATCAAAAAGACCAACTTGGTTCTTTTTAAGTAAGCATTGAGTCCTACAACCTAGGCTATAATACCAACTATAACGACCCACTTTCTCGACCCAAGAGAGAGGTAAAAAAATTTTGTTTCTACCATAATTAATTAACTCACTAAGAATATCCAATAATTTATAGTATTAATACATAACCAACTCGAGTTTATTATCGCTATAGTCGACACTCAAGTGGACACGAGTGGTCAAATTTCCATAATTCTTGGGGTTCACTTCTTCTAATATTTGCATTAGAAAATATAACATCAGTAGTCCATCCATTTCCCTACACTTCCATGTATAATATAACTTGCTCATGATATAAAAATTACTCTTTAAGGCTCATATCACTTAAATATGATGCCTATTATCTAACCCTACATACTAGCATCTATGTAGGATTACAATGGCATAATGTCTTAGTGATTAGTTAGTTCTATCTACCCATGAAACTAACTAAGACCATTACCACTCACCTTATAATATGATCATGGTCACACTTGCCTACCCAAAATATGCCACCATTATACTACCTAGGTTAGCGTAAATAATCTAATGATTGTCCCATACCAATCCACAACTAGGATTATCCAAGCCTCATTGCTCGGGTTTATCATTAACCAAAATTACGTAGTTGATTTTTCTACTCATAACTCAACTAGGATTGAGTGCAACTCAAATATAGGGATTACTAATATTGTGTTAACAATCATGCTCATAATAAACCTCCCTTTTTACCCAAGGGTCCTAATTTAACATTTTTATCTAACTCACAAAAATTGTGTGCTATAATAAAATATACCAAAATTCAATACTAACATCAAAATATTTGTAGATACCAAAACCTAGCCACTTGTCGTCCATTCAGGTTTTCCTACCATTTCCACCCATTATTCATATATATTTTATATATATATTTTTTAAATAATATTTTATATATTATATTATATATAATATAAATATATATTTATATAAGTGAATTAATCCCAACCATATGATTTCACTTAATCCTATCCATCCAGCCATAAAAATCCATGCTACACCCTAGATTTAATATTCACCCTTCGATATACTTTTATCTCAGCCACACGATTAGTGTCATTGAAACCCTAGCATGCCCTAGGTTGGATTAATAATAGGAACCATGTCGATGGCTCAATCCCTAATTTTTTTTTGAGTTGAATTTTCCCTTGATTTTTCCTAAGCAATCCACATATCCTTGCATTTTCCACCCATTCTCACTCACCATAACCCCTGCATCCACAACTACCTCTTTCGCTCAACTAGATCTACTTCTACAAACTTTTCTTTTAGCTATCGAATGATCTCAGATGCTCTCGAACATCATCGAGCACCTTTGGGCACTTCCCTTCCATTACCAAGAACCTCTGGGCACCCTCTACCATTCCTAAGTGTCCATGAGTATTTTTTGTAGTCGTTGAGCGCCTGTGGGTATCTTACACCAGAGTTCTAAAGTCCTACTAGCTCTCGGGTGATGCAAGGGCATCGTCGTACCAATCCACTATAACAGACTACATCAAATCAAAAAACACCATATAAGAAAGATAAATATTTTTATTGTTATTTCATTCCATGCATTTTCAATTTTTGTTCATGTTATTTACATCATATATCTAGGGTTTTTGTATTGATTATAGAGGACCTCACATTGTGGAGCCCTTATAGTTGCTACTAACTCATTTGCTATTTCTTGTGTGTAAATATGGAAATGTTATATTAGTGTTGTGCAGCTTCCTAAGTTGGAGTGGCATGGCATTAGATAACCAGAAGCCCACTCACTTCTATTGGGAGCAAGGATGCATTATTAAGACACCACCAATGTTTTTTGCTAGGGTTTTGGAGAATCCTAACTATTGTAAAATATTTATCAAAGAGTTCAGAGATTCTTTATTGTAAAAATGGAGTTTTGAGGCTCCCCCTATTAATAAAAATCATTCATTATGAAATATTGTCTTCTTTGAGTTCAATCTATATCTTATTATTTGGTGTTGCATTTTGTCTTCACAAATGGTGATTATGGTGGGACCCACTAAGGTTTTCCTTTTCTGGTTTTCTTTGCTAATTTTTTGTTGTTTTCTATCTTGTTTTATAGGATTTTTAGAGGTGTGAATAAAACATTTTTACTGGTTAGGGTTTCTAAGGACTTGCAAGAAGTTGCAAAAGGTGCACAAATGCTCAGTGGCACTCAAAGGCCATCTAAAAATGCTCAGGTGCATTTCAAAAATATCCAAAGGTATTTTACAAATAGTTGGAGCAGAAATGTAGGTTGTTTTAAAAGTTGTAGACACCAAAACAACACCAATCCGATTATGTGACTGCAAACACTGATTGCATTGACACACACAACCTCCAAGGCAGCCCTAAGAGGTCAAACAATGGTCCTAGCCACTCACACAGTAGTTTTGGAAGGTCAAAAAGTAATTTGGCACCACCAGACACTTTGCTCCAAATTCGTCTCACCCCGGGACGAAATGCAAACATGAATTCATTCCGACCAGGGACGAATTCCAATCCGTTCCTGGGTAGGACGAATTCCAGGTTCAACAGGCAAAAAGAAAAATCATGACAAACGGTAGTGGAATACAGTCAATTACTGCTCCCTATCTCACATGCGCGCAAGTGGGCAAAGTGGACTGTCACAAATGCAGACAGGCATGGGGGACCAAGACAGGGAGGAATCTCCTCCCTCATGCGTGAACACCAAGTGACACCCTTGCATGCCCATACAAAGAGACCCCTGAGGTCTATAAATTGGGGAGCTTTCTCACCCAAAACCAGGACAGGTTAGGAGCATTTGGAGCAACGAAGTGCTGCCAATTTATCACCACACATCTATCTTTGATTCACCTCTTCTACATCCTTGATCTCTTTTGCAAGGGAGGTCATTGGGTGGTTATTGGAATTGTGAATCCGGATCCAAGGACCTAACATTTGACCACATTGCACCATCATTTGGCCATTGTTATTTTTGGATCTGTTTTATGCTAGTTAAATAGGCCATATCCCAAGTTTCACCTGGTTTCAAGCATTTTTGATCATGTTTATGTTATATTTGGTCTTCACTAACATGCAGAGAACTTTTTTAGATCCTCGGTGATTGAAGCCGAATCGGGGCAATCTGACCTTCTGGGTCCTCTCAAAACACCCCTATTTATCTAAGCCCTAACCTTGCAGGTCACTTGGATGCTCAAAGATGAGACATTTTAGGCATTACTTTTAACCATTTACGTGTAGATTTATTCGTCCCTGCCCAGGACGAATCCCATTTACTTGTAGGTTTATTCGTCCCTGCCTAGGACGAATCCCATTTACTTGCAATTTTATTCGTCCCTACCCAGGACGAATCCCATTTTGTTGTAGTTTTACTCATCCCGACCCGGGACAAATATCGATCTACGACGAGTTTACCGACTTTTTTTATTTAGTTCGCTCATCTTTTATTCAGTTTCATGCATGCATCTTCCATTTGTTTTAGAGATCAAACATTTCAATATTTGCAACATGTGCTACTAATGATTTTTTGTTTCTTTGAACATAGAAGGAGCAGCAAGGATCTAGGATTCATCAGCACAAGCGGCGGCAACACTTTGGCCCGCCCATTTTACATGTGGGCACGCGGAAGGAGGATCACTAGTCACTATTGTGACAAAAACCATGTTAACGCTCCTAGACCCTGAAAAGGGAGGAGACATCTTTGTAACCGATGATTAAAGAGTATAAATAAAGAGGGCTATGCTTTCTACACTTGTTTTTACTTCGTTTCGATTCGTCTTTTCCTCTCATTTCATGCATTGCAAATTCATAGGACTTAAAGCATTATAGTTGGTTTCGAATACATCGCATTAGTGTTTCCTTTTACATCTTCTGAAATCTCATGTTTTCAGTGGCGATCATGGTGGGACCCTGTCCCTTGCTTTTTTTTTAGATCAAGAAACTGATCAAAAACTTAATTTTTCTTGCTTACAAGTACCATTTTTTGAGCACTGACTGCTGTTCGTTCCAGCCTGTGGCGAATACAGTACTGGAATTCGTTTGACCTATGGATGAATTCAAATTTGTCTCAACCTGGGACAAATTTTGTTCTGGTATTCATCTCACCAGGAGACGAATTTCTATCTATGCAGTTGTTGGGCTGAGAGTCAAAGACAGTCGATTTGGGCGGAGAAAAGTTAGGAGTTCTAAAATTGCTCTTATCATTTTCTTGTTTTTTGTTTCTATTTTTGTCCATTTCTAATTGCTTATGGAAAGATGTTGTTGCTTGTTTCAATTTCATTAAAATAAACCCCACACACATCACGTGGTAAAATTAAACCAAGGAGCTTGTCGTAAAACCCCAGCCCTTGATCAAGACCAATGGTGGATTTCATCACCACCTTGGCTTGATTTTATATCCATTACCTTGATTATCACTGTTGCTAGACGTAAATCCTAATGAAAGCTGACCGAGTGTTGCTGGCATGATTCCTAGCACGCAAGGATAAGTCTTCTATGGTAGGTGTCATAAATAGGGCAATCCCCCTTCCGTACCGCCTATGCACCACATACCATCTGCTCTCACATACCTATAGTTTCCCTCTCATAAGGGCGGGTATATAGAGAGGTTGGTATATCGGCCTGGCAATGGTATATCGAAGGGGCGACCATTTATGGGAGTCATAAGAGCCTTCATACTACATTTAAATGTTCTTCAAAAAGTTTTCAAAAACAAACATTAAAACACATGAAACCATATTTAGGGCACACTTTTAATCTTTAAAAGAGATAATCATCGCTTGCATGTGTGTGATATTTTCTATTTTGTGTAGCATAAAATTCATAAAATCATAAACAAAATATAAAAAGCATCTATGCACTTTGTAGAGAGGTATCACAATGGTTTTCACCCATAGCCAAGCCCACTCACGGGCGGACGCTGTGAAGAATGACCAAGGGGGCACAAGTTGCCTCTGCTATAGCTCCAAGGACTTGGTTATTCCACCTTGGTGGCCCGACACACACAATAGTCCACTTTGTGCCTTGACAAAATGAGGTTATAGGGGCACCCCTTCGAGAGGCACGCCCACTCAACATAGCCCCTTTCGGGAAGGATCCATACATGTGGCACTCAGTATAGATGGGGAAGACCCCATAAACACCCAGTATGCACAGTCACCGTGCAGTGAGGCGCTAGGACAATGTAGGGTTCGACGGGAGGGGCCACATGATTACACTATCCCTCCTTTACCCCCTCTTGTTGTCAAAACTACAAGAACCAATCCAGAGCACAAGGCTCATCAGGCGAGGCAAGCCAACTCTGCCCGTCCCTTTTTCACTTATGAAAGAGAGCATGAGGAAGACCCTTACCTTCCTCAAGAGGAATATATAGTGTGGGAGCAATGCACTTCTGCACCCGCTAGGTATCAGGGCCACCCACTAAGGCCAGAGCCTCAAGTAAATACCACCAACCTTCATAGAGGGAAGCACCACATAGAAGTCTCGGATCCCCAAAATTGAGACAGATACATAGGAGAGGTGACTAGATCTCCTAAGATCAAAATGATAGAGCAAATTGACCTAGCATTTGCTAGACATGTCACCCACCAAGTGCAGATCACACAACTTGAGAAGGATCAACAATAGCTAGAACAATTATATCGCCTTAGTAAAGAGCGCATCCGATGCCAAACAAACAAGCTGCTCCACACCACTATGCCTAAAAGGGCTCAGACCCACCAAACACAGAGGGTGGAAAGGTACAAGAGGCACAACCCTATAGTGCAAGATAGGTCTCCAAGACCTTACCAAGAGGTGCCTCTAAGACTCCTTAGACATGAGCGGGAGGCCACTCCCAGGAATAATGATGGGTACCCTCCGTGGGTGCCCACCCCTATTCATCGGACTCTCCCAATAATTCCTCGAGGAGCTTATGAGGAGTATGAACAAGAGGAATATCAGGCCAAAACGCTCTATCAAGGCAGAGGAGGTGCTATCCAGCCACCCCTCCATAGGCCCCCAGTTACCCACAACACGTAACGGGAACAAGTTACAGAGGAGGATATTAAGTCCTCTAATGCATACAAAGTGCTATTGGAGCGTTTAGAGTCTATGGAAACTAAAACTTCTAGGCACCAAAATCCCACTCTACGATTACTCCGCAGTCATCTAGTGCATTCGTCTGTGCCAACACCTCCTTACCCTGAACACTTTAAGCTACCCCAGTTGGCACTCTTTAGAGGGGAGGAGGATGCCCAAGAACATGTTACCAGATTCCTAAGTCAATGCTTTGGCATTCAGGATAATGATGCTTTGTTATTAAGAACATTCATAACCACGTTTGCAGGCCCTGCCTCGGATTGGTTTACCCAACTGCCAAAGCATAGCATTTATAATTTAGATCAATTAGTGGATGCATTCCTTGAACATTTCACCTTCAACACCAAGAAGAAGGCATCACTGAGTGACCTATCCAGCCTCAAGCAATACGAGGAAGAAACTATGGTTGCCTATGGGAACCGGTGGAGGGCTTTGCTTTCAAAGTTGCCTTACCTCCCTCCTATGTCCGACCTCACACAAATGTTCTCAAAAAGTTGTTTGAGATCGATCTCTGTGCTATTGCAGCTACAACAATATGCCACTCTAGAAGAAGCCTTGGCACAAGCCAGAATAATCAAAGAGATCAAAATTTAGGATGGCAAAATTGCCAAACCTAAGAAAAAATAATGGACTAAGAACAACAGCAAGACAAGGACAACGCAACAGAAACCCGCCATGGTCAATCAAGTTGCTATTAACATGCCTCCGCCTGCACAAACGATACAGCCCCAAAAGGCTAACTATCAGGCGGTTCCTCCTAACAATTATGACCAAGAGAATAATCGACCAAAGCAAAATCAGCAACGTCGCCCTCAATGACAATTCACCCCGTACACGGAGTCCAGAGACTCCCTGTTTGACCGCTTGTCAGCGGCAAATTTAATCAACCTACCTAAAATTCAACACATAGATCCCAATGCGCCAAAACCTAAAGGCTATAGGGAAGAACTATATTGTAGGTTTCATAGAAGAAGAGGGCATGACCTCAATGCCTGTTGGAAATTCAAAGGCTTGGTGCAAGACCTTATCGATAACAAAACATTAGTGGTCGACAATCCAGTCGCACCTGGCAACCAACAGATGGGAGTCTTCAAAGATCCCTTACCCACACATGATACACAAACGAAGAATGTGCAAGTCAATGAAGTGACACAAGATTGTCCCATGCAAGGATATGTGGGAATGATTAGCATAGTGACTTAGATAAGAGGTATCCGAGCACAGTTACCCTAGCAACAGCTATAGGAGAGGTGCCAACAACATCACAACCTCAACAACACTCTCCTCCATCTAGACCAGTGGTTACGATTCGGAGCAAGCTTACCCAAAGCTTGCGGACCACGTCGGCTAGACTATCCATTTATGAGCTTATACAACAATCACCACCTCATCGAGAAGCTCTCATGGATATATTAAAAGCTATTGAGCTGCAACCCCACAAGGCAAATGCTTTCAACAATTTCATGGGGCACATACAAAGATGCACAGAGCCAGTCATCTCTTTTAGAGACGATGAAATCAAAACAGTGACTGGCGATATGGTGGATCCACCCCTGCATGTTATCATGCGGGTCAATGGGATTCCATACAAAAGGGTGTTGGTGGACACTGGATCGTCTAGTAACATCATTACCATAGCGGCATTAAAACACTTGAAGTTGCTCGCCTCTCACATAGTGGCCTCCACATACACACTGTGAGCATTTAACGATGCAATATGCTCAACAGTTGGCACAATTGTCCTACCCATTCAAGTGGGACAAAAGACCATTCCAACATTGTGCCACATTTTGGAGGGTGAGATGGCATATAACATTTTATTGGGCAGACCATGGATTAGGGACATGAAGTGTGTCCCTTCAATCACTCACCAATGCCTCAAGTACACTTTTGAAGGGGAAGTGCACGTAGTTCCAGCAAACCTAGAACCCTTCAAGTACTGCAACTCGAAGCAAATCCATCCAAACGGGGTCTGACTCCACAAGCACCATCACTATCAAATCTCTCAGATCCTCAGCCAGGTCTGTCTTCATCGGCTGGTCCTTCATCAATAGCACCACTTATGGTGGACACAACGAAGGACAAAGGAAAGCAACCTATGGAAGAAGTACCATCGTCAGTCTCAACCATCTCTACTGAAGAGATGCCTAGCAAGATGGAAGGTGAGACACCTAGCCCACCTGACATGGAGTGGACTCAGGAAGGACTTGCTTTCCCTCCCCCTCAATCGCCAACAATTACTATTGAAATAGCCAACACGGGCTTGGGGGAGTATTTAGCACAAAACATTGTTGCAATGCCTACACTTGAGTCCATGCAGGACATTGGGAGACCTCACCTTCCGATTGGCAGTGTTGTTCCTCTCAGCTACCCGCCTAACCAGATGAACTTTGTGTACAGGGGCCTTGATCATGGCATTGAACCTTCCAATAAAGAAGAAGAAGACGAATACCCCTTTACGAAAGATGTCAATTATTTTTCAAACCTGAATTTTGCTTTACGATATCTTAGCCAATGTAATTGGCATGGATACGGGTTAAGTAGGTATGAATAAGGAGTGCGTGTCCTCTGCCAGCAAAGATACCAAATGCCATATGATAAGTCAGGAGTGGGGTTCAACCACCCCCTACCCTTAGACATCTTGGTCAAGAATATGCAAGGCTTAGGGATAGGCAACAAAGATGGGTTGGCATCAGATCCATATGCTAATCCCAACATGACCTATACATTGGGAGATTACCTCCCATTGTTGATAAACAACCTTGTTGACCTCAACAACCCTTTCCCTTCGCCCAAAAAAGGAGAAAGTTCGAAGGCTCCCCTACAAGAGGGGTACAGACACAATCAAGAGGGATCCTCAATGGATGATTATCAGGAGAGCCTCTTAACAATGTTCCCCTTGAGTGATCCGATCAAGCAAATGCCACTCCAAGGAAGACAGGTCCCCCCGTAGAGAGCGGAACAACCCCGTTGGGACCACATCAATTTGATTAAGCAAGACGAACCTAACATGTCGCAAGATGCTGTCGAAACCAACGAAGGTTTGTTGATTTTTGATAGTGATTACGAAGACAAAATTGAGATGGTGACCCACCTTAATCAAATGCGACCGCAACAACACCCTTTAGACATTAATGACTTATTTGAACAAATGAACATAGTGCCTAGGCATGAGTGGCATCTCAACCCCGTGCAATGGGACCAAGTGTTGAATCCGCCACATTGGGCACACAAAGAGCAACTTCCACCTAGGGATCCTATTGAGTTACCAGTGCCAAGGGCAGACCCTATCCTTTTATCTATTCATAGAGCCGATCCATTCGTGCCAATCCCTCCAGAGCCAGATCCAAGGAACAAATATCATCAAGCTGGGGGTACCGCTATTCCTTGACGAGCAAGCCGATTACACCAAAATCTCCAAAGATTATCGCAATCACTTGGTCACCCCAAAATCTCCAAGGATTATCGCAATTGCTTGGTCACCCCAAAAGCTCCAAGGATTATCGCAATCGCTTGGGCACCCCAAAAGCTCCAAGGATTCCCGCAATCATTTTGTCACTCCAAAATTCCCCAAATGTGTCCATGAACCCTTTGTTCAACCCAAAATCACCCCAACGGTGCCCATAAATGATGCATGAGCATCCAACGAAATGTGGGAAATTTTATTTTTTTCTAAAATTTTAGTGCATTTTGTCGGGGCCATAACTTCTTAACCGTAGCTCTGATTGATGTGAAATTTGACATGGAGCTATTTGGGAGATTTTTAAACAAATACGACTCCCCAAAGTCCTATTTTCCAAAAAAATCTAGTTTTCGGGGCCAAATTCCATCATCTAGTGCCCCGAAATTAGGTTTTAAAATTACTCACCTAATTTTTTATGTTTTTTGAGTTGTTCGAAGGTTAATATCTCCTAATGTATTTAGAGTTAGGACTTGAAACTTTATTTTTGGCTTGTTTATTGTAAGAGGGATGTGCACACCAATTTTGGACCCTATCCGACTCATTTCATTTTTTAGGGTTTTTTTTGGCTATATAGCCACAGAATGAGGGTTTGTGAGGTAATATTTTCCAAGTTTTGAATGAGAATTGCTTTGAGCAAGCTTGGATCTCCATCAATAAACCCTTTGGTCAAACCAAAAAGCTCCAAGGATTATCGCAATCGCTTGGTCACCCCAAAAAGCTCCAAGGATTATCGCAATCGCTTGGTCACCCCAAAAAGCTCCAAGGATTATGGCAATTTCTTGGTCACCCCAAAAATCCCCAAGGATTATCGCAATCGCATGGTCACACCAAAAAGCTCCAAGGATTATCACAATCGCTTGGTCACCCCAAAAATCTCCAAGGATTATCGCAATTGCTTGGTCACCCCAATAGCTCCAAGGATTATCGCAATCACTTGGTCACCCTAAAAGGGCCCCAACGGATTATCGCAATCCCTTGGTCATCATCAAGAAAACTCAAAAATAATAAAATAATCAAAAATCACAAAAAAAATTACATCTCATTCTCATGCATACTTCATCAATCGAAGCACTGCATAATAGCTGCATAGGCATCACATCCATCCATTGCATATTTTTTGGTCATACAGTTCAAAGGCACCATAAATTGTCATTACTTGGTAAAACCATCCCCTATCACATTTTTCACTTTGAAAACCATACAGTAAAAATAAACGCGATTCACCATTTCGCCATACCATAAATCCACTATCGTCTAAATGTATTTAGAGCTTTCGTCATTCAGCTATCTTTAAATATCTAGCTAAGAACTGTACAAAAATCAGACATAAGTTACAACAGTAAAGTTTTCCTTGAAAAACACCTTGTTACGTAGCATCCCATCACAAGTTCAAAAGCACATAAAAACAAATTTCCAAGTTATGTCAATGAAATATGAAACCTATAAAAGCAGTATAGGATACCAAACAGCGAAAAATTTATCTTGCTCATCCCCCTAGGTGAGTGACCCAAAGAATGTTGAGAGTTGGCAAAAGGACAAGAATCTTCCCTACCCAATTCCCCAAGAATCCCAATTTCTTAAAAGAATCGCAAAAACATAAAAAAATTGCAAAAGTCAAACACTACAAAAATTGACATCAAATCCCCCCAGAGTGCATACATAAAAAAGCACAAGCAATAGTGATTCGCATCACTCCAAATTTCAAAATCCCTTGCTCAAAAGAAAGAAAAAACAAAAATAAACAATGATTTTTCATCACTATAAAAAAGGAAGTATCCCAATACAAATGAAGAAAAGAAGGGAGTCAAACTTGAATCCTTGGAACTCTCAACATTCAAAAAATGTCACGAGGCGAGCCTCAGTAGTGGTTTTGTGGATAGCATATCGGTCACTGGCGGCAAACCTCCCACATGATGATATATCTGTCACATTAACTTGTGTGCAGATCAATGTTTGCATGTGGATGAGCTAGCTTATGGTATCCTAGATTGCCAAGAAGAATAATCTGATTAAATACAACAAAGGAGTTAGTGGAGCTAATTAGGTGATCCTCAGTACAATTTTGGTTGATAACCTATCTGGCACTGACGGTATCTTGACAAATACCACATAAATGAACTCAATCACACACACAAGGATGTGAAATAACTTGGTCAAAAACAAGTCCGATTCATACCTTATACAAAAGTCATGTCAGATAAAAGTACAGTTTTGGCTAGTTAGTTAAACCATCTGAGTCTCAGAAACACTTAACTACATTTTACAACAACTGTCATATATATTCCATTCTTATATCATCATCAAAAAAATACACAAACACCGTATATACATATAACGTCATTCCATCAAGTCATCACCACCAACAAAAAAAATTACAACTATCAAGACAGTTCATAAAACCATTGCATACTACAAAAAGCAATAAGTCCTGTAAAGTCTACGGTGCCAATGCCAAGTTATCAACAAATCATCTCATCCATTCCATCACATGGCATATAAATCAAAAGCATTTACATTCATCATATCATATGCATCCATCAATGTAAATTCACATACATTCATAAACATCAAACACTATGCATAAAATCAACACACGACAAGTGTATAAACAAAATAAAGGCATCTGTATATATGTCATCAAAAATGCCCACAGGCTACAATAACTGGTCCTTTGACCCCGCAATCATCAAAAACCTAAAAACTCCCAAGTCTAGGGTGTCGTCCACCATGATCACGCAGGATCGGTGTGATAGGAACTACCCCTCATGGTGTGGATCCTTTGGGACCCTTCAGGGCAGCTACTGCTAGCCCCTACATCACTCCTACTAGCCCCTCCCTCATCCAATCACTTGCATCGATAGGATGCTGACTACTCAGTCTCACTCCCTCTCGAGTGGCATGATGATCCACTCACAAAAATTGTAGGAACTTGCCCATCGAGATGGATAATCTCCTCCTGTAGATCACAATGCTATCACAACAAGTCCCTCTCCCATCAATAATATGTTGCAAGGTTAGCCCGTAGGTGCTCCATCTCTCGGGCAGCATCTGTATCCCCCTCTCGATGGCATAATGTAGCCAATGCGTTCTCCTGCTCTGCCAGTTGTGTACGTAAGAGATCACTCTCCTACAGTGCATCCCCTAGCTCCTCATCCCATTGCCAGAGTAGCCCCACCAAATGTGTGATCTCCTGATCTCATCCTTGTAGTAACTCCGTCAGCCACACTATCTCAGCGTGTAATCCTGCATCTGTATCCCTCAGAGCTTCTTGATGCATTGGCCTCTTCAAAACCCCAACCTACTCAGGCTCCCACTACTTTGGATCATCCTACATCTCTGGCTACTCCGCTCCCCCAAATTCCTCTCCTGCATCAGTAACCTCTACCATCTCCACATTTGTAGCTGGAGCTCCCCAACCCTCTCCTGGTGCCTCTGCACCCTCCCCGCTGGCTGTTGCCTCATCCCCTCCTAATGGCCCCTCACCCTGCCATTATCGTAGTGTCCACCACTCCTAATACTTAGCTGTAACCCCGACATCATCCACATCTAGGGTGTCAAGTACTGCATCCACCTCCTCCCCCAAGGGCTCGATGATGGGCACCACCAAGGTCCTCTCATCGCTTCGACGTCGATAGACTAAGGGCTCCCCAGGTACCCCCTGGCACACCCCAAACTATCATGTGACCCAGGCATAGGGAAATTACTCATGCTCTATCCCGTACCACCCAATGAGCCACCTCCCCCTCCAAACTCGTTGAAGCCACTCCTCAGCCTCAGGCCATGCGAGACAATCTCGATATGGCCTCCACACCACATCCCTTGACATAAGTCATGCAAATGTCTTGATGTAGTGCTCTACATCACTAGCAAATTATCGACTATGTCCGTGCTCCTCTGACTGGTACCATAACATTGCATACCCAATGTCTCTATCTACCATATCAGCCTATGTCATCCACGGTAGCCCTAGCGGCTGATCCACCACTATATGCTGCCAAGCCCAGCTTTGTAACAAGAAACTATAGCTGATCCCCTTTCACCTTCGACAACGGACCTCATACAACTCCTCATATAACTAAGCCAATAGTGTCTGGCCCCACCTCATAATCAAGGGCTCCTCAATCGGGCAGTCCACCAGTCGATATGCCACCTCCAGTAGGTTCCATGGGAACCTCGCACCCGAATAATTTGGTAGTAGCATGCTAGAAACAAGGCTTATAAGTAGTACGTGTCTCACTCCCAACACTCCCTTATCATACCACCATCGCACTAAAATTCCCCTAATCTGACAGTCCTCCTTCGCCTTCTCCACTGGGCTCTCCACACCCACCTATTCTTCATGTCCAAAACATTGAGTCAGTACAGCTGTCCATTGACCCCGTGGTGTCGTCCTGATAGGTAACCCATCTATTGGAATATATAGGATTCGATAAACATCCTTTAAAGTCACTGTCATATCCCTTGTTAGGATATCAAAGATGTTTATCCGTGCATCCCACAAACTAATCAAAGCTTTCAAGTAGGCCCAATCCCCAACAACTAGCTCCAATCGAGTCACATGCTTGAGCCCTAAGGCATCAAGCCACTCCCAGTCCTCCATTGTCAGCGCCCCTCGGGCGTCAGAGAACACAGTCGAAACCCGGTATCGACTCTTCACCACCTGCACATCACAGAAGATAAACACATCAACAACATGAACCAAACCAACATCACATGTACAAAACTGCATCAATGTACAGCAACACCATTCATTCACATGTATAAAAACAAAGTTGTACTTTAAACCAATAAAAACAAAAACAAAAAACCAGTTCTCTAGAGTTTTTAATTCTAGTGTTAACTGACAAAAACAAAGTTGTACTTTAAAACAATAAAAACAAAAACAAAAAAAATAGTTCTCTAGAGTTTTTAGTTCTAGTGTTAACTGACAAAAACAAAGTTGTACTTTAAACCAACAAAAACAAAAAAATAAAACATAGTTCTCTAGAGTTTTTAATTCTAGTGTTAACTGACAAAAACAAAGTTGTACTTTAAACCAATAAAAACAAAAACAAAAAAATAGTTCTCTAAAGTTTTTAATTCTAGTGTTAACTGACAAAAACAAAGTTGTACTTTAAACCAATAAAAACAAAAACAAAAAAAATAGTTCTCTAGAGTTTCTAATTCTAGTGCTAACTGAAAAAAACAAAGTTGTACCTTAAACTAACAAAAAAAAACAAAAACAGTTCTCTAGAGTTTTAATTCTAGTGTTAACTGACAAAAACAAAGTTGTACTTTAAAACAATAGAAACAAAAATAAAAAAAATAGTTTTTAATTCTAGTGTTAACTGACAAAAACAAAGTTGTACTTTAAACCAACAAAAACAAAAAAACAAAACATAGTTCTCTAGAGTTTTTAATTCTAGTGTTAACTGACAAAAACAAAGTTGTACTTTAAACTAATAAAAACAAAAACAAAAAAATAGTTCTCTAGAATTTTTAATTCTAGTGTTAACTGACAAAAACAAAGTTGTACTTTAAACCAATAAAAACAAAAACAAAAAAAACAGTTCTCTAGAGTTTCTAATTCTAGTGTTAACTGACAAAAACAAAGTTGTACTTTAAACTAACAAAAACAAAACACAATTCTCTTTTTAATTCTAGTGTTCACTAACAAAAACAAAGTTGTACTTTAAACCAACAAAAAAAAAATCAGCAATTTTTAATCTAGGGTTTCAGTTTAAAAACAACATAAAAACTGCAATGGTTTACTGACAGTTTAACTTAAGTTTAAACCATTCAACAAAAAAAATTCAGCAATTTTTAATCTAGGGTTTCAGTTTAAAAACAACATAAAAACTGCAATGGTTTACTGACAGTTTAACTTAAGTTTAAACCATTCAACAAAAAAAAAATTCAGCAATTTTTAATCTAGGGTTTCAGTGCAAAAACAACATAAAAACTGCAATGGTTTACTGACAATTTAACTTAAGTTAAACCATTCAACAAAAAAAAAAAAAATTCAGCAATTTTTCATCTAGGGTTTCAGTTTAAATTTCAAAACTAACATAAAAAAATGCAATGGTTTACTGACAGTTTAACTTAAAGTTTAAACCATTCAACAAAAAAAATCAACAATTTTTAACCTAGGGTTTCAGTTTAAATTTCAAAACTAACATAAAAAATGCAATGGTTTACTGATAGTTCAACTTAAGTTTAAACCATTCAACAAAAAATTCAGCAAATTTTTAACCTAGGGTTTCAGTTTAAATTTCAAAAACAACATAAAAATTGCAATGGTTTACTGACGGTTTACCTAAGTTTAACCATTCACAAAAATAAAAATTCATTAATTTTTAACCTAGGGTTTCGTTTTAAATTTTAAACACAACCAAAAATTGACATGGTTCACCTACGGTTTCGACCTAAGTTTACCATCGCCAACATTGCCCAAAAACAAAACATTTTGTAACCAGGGTTTATCCTAAAGTGTTATTCTAAATTTCACTTTGGTTTATCCTAAAGTTGTCCATCTAGGTTTTAGCTGGGTTTCTCTACGGTTTACCTACACGTGTCATTTCAGTTTGTTTCATTGTCTTTAAATTAATTCATTCACCTTTAATTAATTAGGGTTTCATTTCTTAAACAAAAGAAACACACCATAAAAAACAAACTATGATTCTTAAAACTGTTACAAATAAAACATAAGGAGATAGTACACTTACTGGTCTCACCTCGGCTCCTCTGCTCGATGACCCGGTCTGCATACTCATGGTTGCTGAAAAAAATTTGGTAGTGCTTCGCTTCGCAGAATCTCTCTCCTCCTCCTCAGAGCTCCGAACGCCAGAAAAATCGAATGCAAATGAGCCCAAACCCTAGTTTGGCCCCTTAAATAGGCCCTTTAGTCTGAATTCGTTCCTTCCTGGGACGAGCACTCTAGTTAGAGCTCTCCCACCCTAGGACGAATTCTAACCAGAAATTTGTCCCACCCTGGGATGAATTCAAAACAAGAAAATCAAAAAACAACAAATTTAGCAATAAATACACCAAAAACATGCAATAAAGCTACCGAAGGAGAGTGCCTTTGCACTTGACATTCTTGGCATACAAAACTGATGTCGGGGCCACAAATTGTCACTATCCTACTCCCTAAGAAGGCTTCCATAGCTGGACTGCTCCTCGGGAGGACCGATTTTAGCCAATTTCACCCCCAAAACGCGTCACAAAATGGTCAAAAACCACCCAAAAATAGTAATAAAAGCGTCGAACGAAGGCGCCTCCGCGCTTGACATTCCTAGCATGCAAAACTGATGTCATGGCCACAAATAATCGCTATCCTACTCCCTAAGAAGGCTTCCATAGCCGGACTACTCCTCGGGAGGACCGATTTTAGCCAATTTCACCCCCAAAATGCGTCACAAAATGGTCAAAAACCACCCAAAAATAGTAATAAAAGCGTCGAACGAAGGCGCCTCTGCACCTGAAATTCTTGGCATGCAAAACTAATGTCGAGGCCACTAATCATTACTATCCTAGTCCCTAAGAAGGATTCCATAGCTATACTGCTCCTCGGGAGGACCGATTTTAGCCAATTGCACCCCCAAAATGCGTCTCAAAATGGTCAAAAACCACCCAAAATAGTAATAAAAGTGTCGAATGAGGGCACATCCGTGCCTGATATTATTGGAATGCAAAACTGATGTCGGGGTCACAAATTGTCACTATCCTACTCCCTAAGAAGGCTATCATAGCCGGACCGCTCCATGGGAGGACGGATTTTTGCCCATTTCATCTCCAAGCAACGTCGCCAAAAGGGTTCCAACCCACCAAAAACAGGTCTAAATGTTGGGAAACTGCTTAAGCATTCAATGGAAAACATATGAAGGCACCCTCACCTAAGTCATCTTGGGTCAAGCGACTCGTCACTTTTCTCATGGCATTCATTCCCTCATCGATTCGTCGCTTGAGGGGGTAGTCACACTTAGTCACCAATCAACAAATACACACCCAATCATGGAAATGACACGCATTCAAAGAATCATTGACAAAGACAAATCACGCTCCTTCTTGGGGCAGCAAACAAGTGATAATCACAAATTTATCAAACGCTTGGCATTCATGAATCATGAATTCAAGGTTCCCCCATGGAAAAAAGGTTGTGCCCTTTGCCTATTCATGATTGATCAATGTCTAAGCTCAAGTCACACCTCACCAAAATAGGTTAACACTTGAAATCAAATTCCTTAGATCTTTAGAGGCAAGGATTCAAGAATGCATGCCCTTTCCATGCTTGGGGCATCACAATTTGGTTAGGTTACTAAGAAACCCTAATAATTAGTGCTTTGGTTATCTATTTTTTCTCACCACTACGTCACCCATGGCGCTTTCCAAAAAGGGGCATCTGTAGACACCAAAATAGCACCAATCTGATTATGTGACTGCAAACACTGATTGCATTGACACACACAGCCTCCAAGGCAGCCCTCAGAGGTCAAACAGTGGTCATAGCCACTCACACAGCAGTTTTGGAAGGTCAGAAAGTAATTTGGCACCTCCAAAAACTTTGCTCCAAATCTGTCTCACCCTAGGATGAAATGCAAACTTGAATTCATTTCGACCAGGGACAAATTCCAATATGTTCCTGGGTAGGACGAATTCTAGGTTTAATGGGCAAAAAGAAAAATCATGACAAACGGTAGTGGAAGGCATTCAATTACTGCTTCCTGCCTCGCATGCGTGCAAGTGGGCAAAGTGGACTGTCACAAAGGCAGACAAGCATGGGGGACCAAGCCAGGGAGGAATCTCCTCCCTCATGCATGAACACCAAGTGACACCCTTGCATGCCCATACAGAGAGACCCTTGAGGTCTATAAATTGGAGAGCTTTCTCACCCAAAAGCAGGATAGGTTAGGAGCATTTGGAGCAATGAAGTGCTGCCAATTTATCACCACACATTTATCTTTGATTCACCTCTTCTACATCCTTGATCTCTTTTGCAAGGGAGGTCATTGGGTGGTTATTGGAAGTGTGAATCCGGATCCAAGGACCTAACATTTGACCACATTGCACCATCATTTGGCCATTGTTATTTTTGGATCTATTTTATGCTAGTTAAATAGGTCATATCCCAAGTTTCACCTGGTTTCAAGCATTTTTTATCATGTTTATGTTATATTTGGTCTTCATTAACATGCAAAGAACTTTGTCAGATCCCCGATGATTGAAGGCAAATTGAGGCAATCCGACCTTTTGGGTCTTCTCAAAACACCCCTATTTATCTAAGCCCTAACCTTGTAGGCCACTTGGATGCTCAGAGATGAGACATTTTGGGCATTACTTTTAACCATTTACGTGTAGATTTATTTGCCCCTGCCCAGGACGAATCCCATTTACTTGCAGGTTTATTCGTCCCTGCCTACGACGAATCCCATTTACTTGTAGGTTTATTCGTCCCTACCCAGGATGAATCCTATTTTGTTGTAGTTTTACTCATCCCGACCCGAGACGAATATCGATCTACGATGATTTTACCGACTATTTTAATTATAGTAGTCTCCTGGTTATGTTCTCTTGCTCCTGTGCAATTTACAGCCTGTTTTGATTTAGTTCGCTCATATTTTATTCAGTTTCATGCATGCATCTTCCATTTGTTTTAGAGATCAAACATTTCAATCTTTGCAACAGGTGCTACTAACTATTTGTTGTTTCTTTGAACGCAGGAGGAGCAACAATGATCTAGGATTCATCAGCATAGGCAGCAACAACACTTTGGCCCGCCCATTTTACATGTGGGCATGCGGAAGGAGGATCACTAGTCACTATTGTGACCGAAACCATGTTAACGCTCCTAGCCCCTAAAAAGGGAGGAGACGTCTTTGTAACCGATGATTAAAGAGTATAAATAAAGAGGGTTGTGCTTTCTACACTTGTTTTTACTTCGTTTCGATTCGTCTTTTCCTCTCATTTCATGCATTGCAAATTCATAGGACTTAAAGCGTTATAGTTGGTTTCGAATACATCGCATTAGTGTTTCCTTTTACATCTTCTAGAATCTCATGTTTTCAAAAGTCTACTATTAAATCCCTAACTTTTTTGTTTACATATTCTAGCAATCTTATGTTTTTTTCAATTTTCTAAGCTAAAAATAACATCATTAATTAATCTGGGAAAAACATTCATACTAGCTTACATATTAGGTTTGATATTAGTCATTTTCATTCATCCACACTTTATATTTTAATATTTTTGTTTTCTACTATATTCACAAATTGAAAAATATTGCATTCTGATTTCATGTGAATTGAAAAATTGTATAACTAGTTTGCATTGTAGGGTTAGGGATTTCTATTTTTTTAGGTCTAATTAGGAACATTATTGAGGTACTAAAATTATCCCCGTACTTAGGTGATTCCATACAAAGGAGTAGACAAACCCTCAGATGTCTAGAGTGGGTCTTCAGCAGTGTACTCTATATCCTTTAGAAAATTTGGTATTATGGGCAGTGGCTTCTGATTTAGACTATTGATAGTAGAATATTTCTAATGGTGTATGTACATAATAGCAAACCAAAAATTAAAAAAAAAATAATCATACACTGCATGTTTCACATTTAATAGTAGTGGCTATATTTCATCACCAACCATTGCTTGAGATTTGTTGATGGTGGCTTTCATCTCCATCCATCAATATTTGCCCTTAGAAATCTTATTTCACCCCCGAGTAAACTTGTTGGATTTCATCACTAGTAAGAATCGTGTTGCCCTAGCTTAGCCATATTTTTTACCTTTATTTGGTTAATTCATATTGGCACATTTGAAACATACATGATCAAAATCTAAGAGAATGAATTCACATTAAAAGGAGATAATCAATGAATGAGGTAAGACACATGTGTTAAACAAACTCAACATTGATTGCTTATTTTTCTTGTGAAATTTAAATTCTATGTTTCATTTTACTACATAATTTGTATTTTGGTTTATTTTCTTTATGGTATTAACAAGAAAACAAAATAAAGCATTAAATCAAGATAATTCAATGGAACCTTCATCCACCTTCCCCACCACTTCTATGGTAGATTCCTTGAATGTGACACAAGAAAATTTTTCTACAGGTCCCTCACATTCCTTGTCATCCACAACCTTTCATATGGCTATTCCCAAAATAGAGTCAAACTCACCAATAATTGATCACCACATTACTCACATAGACATGACACGAGTAGAATCTCTCATGAAATATTCTACTATGTCTTAGAGTCAGTCCCCAACTCATCTAGATAATATTCTACTTTACAGTAGGAACTTGTTTATTCTTAGCCACCATCTAGTTTTACCCAGGTGTACACTAAGACCTTTTTTGAGGCATCTATTGCACCTTTCTCTCATATTTATGTTCCCCAAACCTCATGTGGTCCTAGCACTTCATACACATCCACATACACTAACCTCTTGTATGAAGCATATGTAAATGCTACTTCACAAGTTTCAGCCTCCCAAGTTATCGTACTAGGTGTAACTTGTTCTCTAACCACATATTCCATACCATCTACTTATTCCACATATAAAAGAGAGATTAATGAAGCATGGGAACATTTGAACAAATTTCTTAGTTAGCATCAAAATTCTCAACAACAAGTGCAAGTGAACCTTAAGCCTTTACCAAAATTTACTCATACTATCCTCATTAACTAAGGTCCATCATGAACACCATAGTATTCTATGGTTTCTATCCCTATACCTCCACCAATTCATACTAATACCCATCCTATTACCATTGGCTAACCCAGCCATAACCCTCATGCATCAACCCCATTCCAAAATTCTCCATATTTTCACCATCAATATCCCCTTCATCAATTTCCATCACATTCGCCTAGTCATCATCACCAATCTCATCATAATTTAGTCACTCCATGATATTTTGCCACCTCACCTCAAAATCATCAGGTAATTTAGGGCTTCCACATTCCTAGGTAAGACCCTCGAATAAAGGCCATGCAACAACAAATAGATTAGTTGGTACAACATACTCCTAGTTTGACCAACCATAAGCCAACTTTACATCAACTAATCAGTTAACCTATTCATCCTTTGATACCATCACTGTCATATTAGACAAATTTTATGGTGCCTAAGTTTAACAAATTCAAGGGAACTAAGGATCCCAAAGAGCATGTCGGCATATTTGTACACTCATGTTTTAGAATCCAAAATTATAATGCTCTCATGCTCAAAATATTTCCTCAAACATTAGGGGGAGATGCCATGGAATGGTATAATCAATTTCCCAGTTATATTATTTACACTTTTGAACAATTGGTTGACCAATTCTTTGAGCATTTTATTCTAAATGTTAGAAAGAAAGTCTCTTTTTTTGATGTTTATGCTTTAAGATAACGTGACAATGAGTATATCTATGATTTTATAAATCATTGGAGGGTTGTCATTACCAAGTTTTCATTCACCCTACCAATGGATGAGCTAATCAAATCATTCACCCAGAGTTTTTTAAAACCTATCTCTTGGATGCTTCAACTATAGACTTATTGTTCATTTGAAGAAGCTCTAGCACAGGCTAGTGTGTTCGAGAAATAAAAATCCAAGGGGATATACTTAAGCCTAAGAAAAAGGAATGGCAAAACAAGGGCCAATATAAAAATAATTATTCTAGACAAACAAAATCAACACATGCTACCGCATCCAATCAGCCCAATCATGGTAATCAAGTGGTCATGAGCCAACTGATAATGGCTCAACAATAATAAGTGCAACAATCACTATAGCAAAGTTCTTATCATGCGGTACCATCGGTAAATCAAGCTATGAAAAACATAGTGCCCGATGTAGATAACCATCCATGATGATAGTATATGCAACAAAAGCACCAATACACTCCCTTGGCTGAGTCAAATGCTTCCCTCTTCCAAATTTTATATGAGAAAAATAAACTTGCTTTACCTGAAATCAGAGCGGATGATCCCACTAAACATGGTAAGCACTATCATGAACATTTATTTTATCCTTATCATAAATAAAATGGGCACGCCATTAACAATTTCCATACATTTAAATATATGGTGCAAGACCTTATTGACTTGGAGGCAATCAAGCTTAACAACCCCCTTGCTCAACAAAATAAAAACCTTGGTATTTTTCAAACACCACTTCCTCATCATGAGGAGGTGCAACCAAATATAGAGACAACACCAAAAATCCTAATCAATTTAATCGTATCCAAATATACCAAGGTTTTGTAGGGGCCATCCACGTGGTTACAAGATGTCAATGAAACACTTAGCAAAATACAAGGCAACAACCTCAAGCAAGTGTGGCATAACCTCCCACATCAACTCCCATCCAAATTTCCCCCAATCCTTCATATCAAATCCACATTTCTATCCAATCAAATCCACCCATTCCACCCAACAATCATCCACCATGACCGATCATCTTAGTGAGTAGCTTTTTAACTACAAGTCTAAATATGGCTTCTACCAAATTGTCAATTTATGAATTAATTCAACAATCTCCCCCACATCGTGAGGTATTGATGAACATTTTAAAATCCATCGAATTACAATCTCAATATTCTAATGCCTTCAACAACTTTTTAGTGAGCATCCAAACATGCATGGAGCCTTCCATTACATTTTATGACTTTGAGATTAAGTCAATTTCATTAGAATCAGTAGATCCTCCATTGCACATAATGGCTCTAATGATAAGAAGCCATTTAAAATAGTTCTAATTGATATTGGTTTCTCCATCAATATCATCGCCACATATGCCCTTCATCATTTGAATCCTCCTCCATCTCATATCACCAAGTCATCCTTCACCCTAAAAGCATTCAATGATTCTTTGTGTTCCACAGTTGGTACTATTGTGTTACCCATTGAAGTAGGGGTCAAAACATTGCACACTATGTTTCACATCTTGGAAGGATCCATGACATACAATGTATTCCTTGGAAGACCTTTGATGAGTAAAATGATATGTGTCCATTCAATACTACACCAATGTTTAAATTCCATTCATGAGGGATAGGTACATTACATACTGGTGGACATTGAGTCGTTTAAGTACTACAATTTCATTTCAAATCCTTATGAATCCATGCTTTCTTCCACCTACCTTTTTCTATCACCATCATCCAATCCATCTACCACTTTATCAATTTCCTCATCAAAATATTCCATTGCTGAGGAGCTCCCTCACAAATCCCTATCAAACTTCCATATCCCCATCATCTTCATCATTGACTACATGCATATGTGGTCAAAGTTAATCCATATCCTTGCCTTCCACATCATCATAATCCATTCAGCAACCTTCCAAATCCAATCCATCCCCCTCTCCTAATGTTTCACAAGTTGATTTGACGTATTGTGAGACACCTTCATCTCCATCATTCCCTAAGCCATCATCCAGCCATGGTCCTTTCACGTCATCCCAAGTCGAGGCACACCTCACTAATCTCGGTATTCATGAATATGTGGTCCAAGATATCACCATCACACCACTCATCATTCCTAATGCTAAGTATTGTGGTCACCCACGTGACCCACTAGCCATGGGAGAAATATATGACATAGGTTTAGCTCCAAATAGCATAAATTTTGTATATGGGAGGATTGATTTTTCATCCAATTTAGCGCAACTAAAAGAACCCAAAGAACCAACACTTTTCAACATTCCAAACATGTTGGGATTCCCATCCTACTATTTTCACATAATCAATTGGTAAGGTCATGGCCTAGGATTGCATGAACAGGGAGTGTTTCAACCTATTGATGTTTCATATCAAGAAGTGCACGACTGTTCAGGTCTAGGTTACCACCCACTTTCCACCACCTCTTCTCTTGAACAAGTCTTCCAAATACTTGATCTAAATTTAGGAGAAGAAGCCCCACATACCAATGATTTTGAAAATGAAATCTATGAATATTTTGAACTTATGTTAATAATTTTGGATGAATCTGAAGAAGAATCAAAGCCCATAAGGTCCCATACTGAATAGGATGAGTTTTATCTCAACATGTTCCCCATACATGGGCTCATATTTTTCTTGGTTTTTCCTCAAGAGCGAGCCTCCCCTACTGGTGAGCCACCACCTTCATTTCATTAATCCATTTCACAAGCCAAACTCGTAACATATGTACATAATATAAAAATAGTGGTTTTCACTACTACCAAAATATAAAATAAAAATAAAAAAAATAAAACAAAAAAATTATATTTTTTGCATTGTATGTATATATCATTTTAAATACATTTATTTTTGTTTCTTGATACTTCTTAGGTTTATCAAGCCCCTAGCACCGGTTCTTAGATTCCATTCATTCCATATGTCCTTATCAACCTTGCCCATAAATCAACATGAATCTTGTTGATTTATTCACCCCACTCCATAATCCATATGATCTTACTAAGCCAATTCTAATTGAGATAAGTATTATAAATGTGGAATGGATTTCATTGCCTCCATCTATTTTTGAGTTTGTCTTGTTTGAGGAATTATTAAGGGCTTTCACCAAATACATTCCTCCATCCTCTCCACCTTCACCTTCACCCTCATCTTTGAATCCTGATATTTTCTAGGCAAACATAGATGAGGATAAGTCGGAAGAGTTTGATGACATTCATTTGATCCCTACAGCTCATCAACTTAAGGAATGTTCCTACATGTCTATTTAAGATACTTTCGATGTGCACCTTAATTTAGACAAATACAATCCCCAAATTGTTAAACTTGGTAAAAGTCTATCAATCGATGAACAAGAGCAATTAATTTATCTCCTCAAGAGGAAGAAGGATATTTTTGCATGGTCTTATAAGAACATGCATGGTCTTGATCCTAACTTGGTTGTCCATAATCTCACCTTACATACTGATGCTAAGTCGATTAAACAAAAACTTAGGAGAATGCATCCTACCATGGCCCTCTTGGTAAAAACAGAGCTTCAAAAACTCTTAAACATGAACTTCATAATTTTTATCAACTATCTTGAGTGAATCTCAAACATGGTATTTGTTCAAAAACCTAATGGGGTGATATGCATTTACACTGAATTTTGAGATATTAACAAAGTGTGTCCTAAGGATGACTTTCCTCATCCAAACATCGATACTCTTATCGACACTTGCATTGGACATGAAATATTTTCACTCATGGATGGTTTTTAGGATACAACCAAATTCGAATAAATCCTAATAACCAACACAAAACAACATTCACTACACCTTGGGAAACTTTTTGTTATAATATCATGCCCTTTGGCCTTAAAAATGTAGGTGTCACTTATCAACATGCCATGACTACATGAATAATATTATTGAATACTATATGGATGATCTCTTGGCTAAAACCAAAATTCAATAAGAGCACATTGGTGTATTGGAGAAATTTTTTGACCAACTCCTAGAGTATAATGTAAGGTTGAATCCCAAGAAATGTATCTTTGGTGTTACCTCAGGCAAACTTCTAGGATTCATTCTCTCCAAAAGAGGCATTGAGGTGGACACAAACAAGGTCAAGGCCATCATGAAGATGTCTCCCCCAATTAATTTAAAGTAATTATGTATTTTACAAGGAAAGATCCAATCGATATTTCGTTTTATTGCACAACTTTATGATAAATTTAGGTCATTCAATCACCTACTGCAAAAGGGGGTGTCATTTTATTGGACACATGAATGTCAAAAATCCTTTGATGACATTAAGCGATACCTAGCTTCTCTACCAATATTAGCTCCTCCTCATTCAAGGGTACCATTCTATATTTATATTTCAGTAACAGACTTTGCATTAGGGACAATGCTTGCACAAAAGAACGAATAAAATTGAGAGTAAGTTATCTACTACAGTAGTCAAACATTGGTAAGCTATAAAACTAAATACGCTTATGTAGAGAAATTGTGCTTAGCAATGGTTTTTGCTACTAAGAAACTTTGATATTACATGCTTAGTCACACAACATATGTCATAGCTAGAGAAAATCCTTTGTATTATATGATGTCCCATACTTACAATAACACTCAAACCGCTAAATGTATAATGCTCCTTATTGAATTCAACCTTGAATTTATTAGCCAAAAATTCATTAAAGGTCAGGTAATAGCCGATCAACTTGCATAAGCTCCACTACCTAGCGATCGTCCTTTGATTATCAAGCTCCTATATAATTCGGTATTTTTTTCACTAAACAAGAAGAAGATGTCATTCCAATGTAAGACGTCAACATCACACTATTCTTTGATGGCTCTAAGTGCATGAAAGGTCAAGGTGTTGGAGTCATGTTTCATACACCCCAAGGGGTACCTATCCCCTTATCATTCAAACTTGACTTCTAATGCACAAATAATACTATAGATTACGAAGCCTTAATATTAGGTCTTCAATTAGCTATAGCTATGAGCATTAAGCGTATTAGGATATTTGGTGATTCTCAACTTGTCATTAAGAAAATCAATGAAGAATACCAATGCAAAGAACCTACCATTAATATTTACCATGAAGTACAAATGAAATTTCTCTCTAAGTTTGATTGGTATGAAATTAATTTTTTTTCATGTTTAACTGATATGTTTTTAGATGTGATGGCCTCCCTTGGATCATTCATTCCAAAGGACTACTTTGGAGAGGTACAACCCCTTATAGTTTCAACGATCTCTAAATTTGCAATTGTCTATTCTAAATCAAAAAACAAAAAGAATGTTTGATTTATCTAGTTGGATCCATATGAGCCTTGGTCAAGTCAAATAGTAGCCTTTCTCAAGTTTGGAACACTCCCATATGATATATCTAAAACTACCAAATGCACTTTCAAGTTAAAGGCAGCCCATTTTTTCTCTTGGGGGATGTGTTGTATAAACGTGGTTATGACAAAGTCCTTCTTCATTGTCTCGAGTCTAGTGATGCACAAAGAGCCATAGTTGAAGCACATGATGGTACTTGTGGTGGTCATTTTAGTGGAATAGCCATTACAAAACGTATTTTACACATGGGTTATTATTGGCCTAAAATAGAACATGATTGTTGCATTTATATTAAACATTGCAAAAAGTGTCAAGAACATGCTAATTTAACTCATGTACCATCACAAGCTTTACAACCTGTTTAAAGCCTTTGGCCCTTTTCACAATGGGGCCTAGCTTTAATTGGAAAAATTTTACTTCCTTCCTCATGATAACATATATTCATCATCACAACCACTGAATACTTCATAAAGTGGGTTGAGGAAATTCCTCTAACCAGTATGATAGGACCTAGAATTGTGGAATTTATACTTCATAATATCATTTTTCATTTTGATATCTCCTCGAAAATCATCTTTGATAATGGTAACTCTTTCAAGAACAAGGATGTTCGAGCACTTTGTGATAAATATAACATTCAACACAATTTTTTGATTTCTTATTATCCATAAGCAAATGGATAAGTTGAAGCTTCCAATAAGACCTTAATTGTTATTCTCAAGAAACTTGTTAAATAAAATCATAGAGATTGGCATACACAAATTCTCTTGGCATTATGGGCTTATTGAACAAGCATCCGCATGTCTACTGGGGCAACACAATTTTAATTGGTCTATAGCATCGAAGCAATCATGCCTCTTGAGCTCGAGATACCCTCCTTATGATTTTTTTTGTAGGAATTTATGGATGATGACACTTCTAGACAAGCACACCTTGATCAAATCACACTTCTTGATGAGAGGTGAGTCAATGCTTTAGAGCATTTACAAGTTTATCAAGACCACCTAAACTGTGCTTATAATGCCAAAGTTCATTTATGTGAATTTCAAGTAGGAGATCTTGTCCTTAAAGAGAATCAGAAAAACACCAATGCATCACCGCATCTTTGTGATAAATTCATGGACAAGTGGTTAGGTCCATACATTATTACTCAAAAAGTGTGTAATGGCACTTATAGGATTTATAGTCTAGAGGAAGAGGAAGAATATGAACCACTTAATGTTATACACTTGAGAGCATTCTATGCATAATGAGATTTATATACATATTTCCATATACATGGCTAATACACAAAAACATTTGCATACATTTCTTTCACAACATTGCATTTCATTTGCATAAAAATTGTATTCAAAAATGTTGCATTCGCACAAATTTCATTTTACCAATTTTCACTTCCACCACATTGCACATTTCATATTAGGGATCATTCCTTAAGTTCAAGGTTTTGAATTGGTCCAATAAATTCATGTTGCTTTAATTAGGGGTACCTTCCACACAATTCCACCAAGTCAAATTGTCATTTACACAAACCACACATCCATAGTTCCTAAGCATTTTTTATCACTCAGCCACTTCTAGTGTTTTAAGCAAACTCCAAATACATGTCGAGCTCCTTTTAGGACCATTGCACATATACACTAAGAAAATATTGATTTTTAGGAATTGACTCCAAAACATTCTTGAACCAAACACAATTTCACATCTTAAAAGCATCTTGTGTCAAATAGGTATAACACCATACTTGGTTTGAACCTCAAAGTAAAAAATATCATCCTCACCTATCCCATCATGCAACATAGTCCACAAATATAGTTATTTTCACCACTATCACAATTGCTTACAAATTCAAAAGACGAAGTAGTAAGGATAGGGTACAATTCTCGTCACACTTAGGTTGAGAATTTGATTCCCCAAAGCTCTAAATATTTTACATCACACACCACTGATCATTGGATTGTAAGGATTGTACTACATTTTCAATCATATGGTTAAGTAGTCATCCCAAAAATTATGATATCAAATCCATGGACTATGGATTTAGCCTCCACCAGGGCTACATATGCTTGATTGGTGTATCAAAATAACTAAGCACAATAAATAAAATAGACACAGAAAGAGAAATTCGCCAAACAGAATGTTCCTTTGTATTAATGCTTGATACAATGTTACAATGGATATTTTGAATTACCCCAAATGTGTTGGGGGTAATGTTACAATGATTTTCTCCTTCTGATAGGTGTTACAATGTTCCGAGGTAAGAGGTAAATTCTTCCAACTCCTCAACAAGATAGGGTGCTCTTCATTCCTCTGCTACAGCTCCAAGGGGTGAGTGGGCTTTGGTATCCGATGTAGGGGCCACTCCTAGCTTCAATAGCTCTTCAAATACCTATCTCCTGCACACATGGAAACCAAACAAGGGTTAATAGCACCTATATAAATGACTGTAAATAATGCAAATAAAAAACCCTTGAAAGGAATGCTTGTAGGAAACACAGAAACACTAACTAAAAATGCCTTGCTAACAAATTGATGATTTACTGATCTCTGTTGATAAAACCTGTTCGGGACTGTGGAACCGTGGGAACGCGGTTGCGGGCTGGAAACCACGGACCTACGATTGTGAAACCGTGGATGCATTTTTTGACTGTAAAATCGTGGGTGGGCGATTTCGGCTGAGATGACAGGTCACCTCGGGATGCATGCCAATGATCGGATTCGAGCTCGCGCTCTCAGTTTCTCATCGGGTCTGGATGTATTTCGGCAGCCTGTCGATACGCAAATTCAGCTCCCTTTGTTTGGTGGATTGATGGTGCCTTTATAGGCTTCCTGGGGCTTTGGAGGGGAATGTGAGGTGGCAAGCCCGACTTGCCAAGTGGCAAACCTGAACTTCCAGGTGGAAGGGGTAGTTACAGTGAGTCACTCAGTGTGGCTCACTTAACTGGGGTGATGTGGCTCCAAGTGGAGTGGGATGTGGGATGTTTTTTTATGTGAAGGGACAAGGGGACAACAACAAAGGAGTTGTGGCATGGGTGTTGGGAATCTGTCTCATGTGCAAGGACAAAGGGGACAGGAGTGGGTAAGATGTGGCATGGATGTTGGATGAAGTGTCCAAGACACATGTCCAATGGGTGGACAAGGTATCCTAGGGTGATTTTCCTAATTAAATAAATTAGGAAAATATAATGATGTGCAGGATTTTATATCCCTAAGTTAGAACTTAGGCATATATCTTTATTATGCAGGATTTGATGGTGAGGTGGTGAATGTGAACTAAAGGGTGCTAGATTTTGGTGTCTACAATTGCCCCTTTTTGTACTTGCATTGTGTACAACACAATGCGGTGCAAAAACTAATGACATCTAACTTTATTGGACGAATGGGTTCATTTCTCTTTGACACACAGAATGAATGAATTTAATTTTTTTTTTTTTTTTGCTTACCCCCTCAATTGACGATTGGGTAAAGGTTGACACCCATAAGCCAATTGACTAAATACGGATGCTGAAAGTGGGTTGTTTATTGAATGATGTTGATTTTGTAATGAATTTTGTCTTGATTTTCTTTGTGCCCCAAGTTTGGGATTATTTGTGTTCTTGCAATTTTGCTTTGGTTTCATTAATGTTTAGAATACATGGTAAAATTTCTGACCACTCTTTTGAGTTTTCGTCCACTATGACTTTAGCAATTCCTTCCAAATGATGGGTTTAAGGAACCAGTCATCGAGGATTTGATGCTCAAGCGGTTTTTTGATTATTACCAAATTGTTGTTTGTTGTTCCGCTTTTGACCCAATGGAAGGTTTTTGTAGGATTACCTTGGCAAATCTATTTTAGAACACATTTAAGCTCATAGATTTAGGGACTTATCGACTTGATTCATTGTTGTTTTTTGTGATTTCTGAATGAGTTTCCTTATGGTGATTTACCCATCCAACCGGTTTGCATGGATTGCTAGTCACTGCAACCGCTAGGTGTATAGGATAATCCACTAGATACGAGTTTCACTCCAGATGATTAGGTGGATTGTAGTTTTTTTTTGAAACCGCTGACTTGCGGTTATTTTGGCAAAAACGCGGATTCATGTTTTGCTTTATGAAACCGTGTTTCTGTTTTTGCACCTCAAAATGCGTGTTTGCATTTTCGCACATCATAGAAAATGCGGGCACGCATTTTTCACCGCTAAAAGTGGTTGTTTATAGGTTGTTGTCATTTTCAATTTCATTCTACCAGTTGTCATTGGTTGATTGGTTGAAGTGATGAGTGAGATGGAGGTTGGCGAGGGGAGCGGTGGTGGTGGCTCGGCTAGAGCGGAAGTTGGCGGTCGGTTTGCAGAGGTAGGCGATTTGGCCTTTTATTTTTTTTCGCGTTTGTTTTGCTTGTTTGATAATTAAGTGGGGCTGGTAAATTATTATTGTTTGCTCATTAAGCGGGGCTGGCAATGAACTTTTTTTTTTTATTTTTTTTTTTATTATTTAGGGTAGGTAAAAAATTTTCATTTTTGTTTTTATTACCTAATGTAGGTTAAAAAAAATTCATTTTTTTGCTTTTATTATCTAGGGTAGGTAAAAAAAAAATCGTTTTTGTTTTTATTACCTAGGGTAGGTAAAAAAAAAAATCTTTTTTTGTTTTTATTACCTAGGGTAGGTAAAAAAAAATTGTTTTTGTTTTTATTACCTAGGGTAGGTAAAAAAAAAAATCATTTTTGTTTTTATTACCTAGGGTAGGTAAAAAAAAATTATTTTTGCTTTTATTACCTAGGGTAGGTAAAAAAAAAAATCATTTTTGCTTTTATTACCTAGGGTAGGTAAAAAAATTATTTATTTTTGTTTTTATTACCTAGGGTAGGTAAAAAAAAAATGTTTTTGCTTTTGTTACCTAGGGTAGGTAAAAAAAAATTATTTTTGTTTTTATTACCTAGGGTAGGTAAAAAATAAAAAATAATCTTTTTTTCTTTTATTACCTAGTGTAGGTAAAAAAAAATTTCGTTTTTGCTTTTATTACCTAGGGTAGGTAAAAATATTTGTTTTTTGCTTTTATTACCTAGGGTAGGTAAAAAATATATATATTTTTATTACCTAGGGTAGGTAAAAATAAAAATAAAAAATTCGTTATTGCTTTTATTACCATGCATGTTGTGCTAATTTTTTTTTTTTTTTATATTTTCAGGTTAAGCTTCTTGACGCTCGGCATAGGTGGTCGAGGACCATTCAAAAAGTGTGGAAAGCACTTTCGGATGACGATTGGACTCTACTTCAGACTATTGGTTTAGACGGTTGCGGGTAGTTAGGCACCGTCCGAGCTGATGAGGATCTCCTTTCGGCACTTGTTGAGCGTTGGGATCCAGATAGGGGTACATTTCAGCTCCCAACAAGGGAGTTGACTATCACTCTCGAGGATATCTACCATATCTTCTGCATTCCTGTCGAGGATCCTGCTATTCGGGTTGGCCTCGACAAGGAGGCCATGTTCCCTTTGTTTGGTGAGATGTGGGACATTGATTGTAGTAGGGTGAGCATTGCATATTTGGATCTCTTTACAGCTGGTAGCTTGGGTGCATTACCTATCTTTATGATGTACATATTGAGCAACATGTTGTTGCCCAATTCCATGGGATCGAGGATCCCGTGGAACTAGGTGCCTATTGTTCTGGATTTGATAGTTGATCCTCGTCGGTTGGCCTGGGCTCCTGCTCTTCTCTGCGAGGTGTATAGTGAGCTTTATGAGGTGAAGAGGCGGGGGCGTAAGGGCCTGGGTTGTAGTTTGTTGCTCCATATTTGGTGTTGGGAGCATATTATCATTGGTCGCCCTATTGGTTTACCTTGTGGCATGGATGCCACTTCTCCCCGGGCATACAGATGGTTACTCAGTGAGGAGGTCAATCGATCTGTTGTGAGTGCTTCAGATTTTAGATATATCTTGAGTTCTCTAACTAGGGACTTGATGTGTTGGCGGCCTTGGAGGGGTTTAGATTGGGCGACAGATGCAGCAGAGCTTCGTTGCATTAGGCGGGGACGATGGGTTGTTGGTGCCCATCTGAGGGATATGGAGTTTATCCAGTTCTCTCATGTACTGTGGTAGTTTGGGCTTGTTCAGGATGTTCTTGATGCACCTGTTATGTATAGGCGATGGGGTGATGAGTTGGGGTTACCTGTTGCTCCTGACTTTTGGCGAGTCGATGATCCTGCTGATGACTCAAACTTGGAGGTGCTTGACTTGGATGATGTGGGCACGACTACTGAGTATGATGCATGGTTTGTGAGTCAGCCTCTATGGACTCCTAGTGTCATTGTAGATGATGATGGGAGTGGTGATGATGTAGATGTGGGCGGATGGGTTCCTTGGTCGATGAAGCATCGATGTGGTAGCTCTTCGAGAGCTGACATGGGTACGGATGTTCAGCAGCCTAAGGAGGGTGGTGGCGATGATGATGAGGGTGCACCTCCTCGATGGTCAGAGGAGGAGTGGGGGATTCTCTAGGCTGAGCGAGATAGCCTAGATTTGGAGCTGGGTCGAGTGAAGGCCGAGTTAGCATGGTATCAGGGTGAGGTGACTCATCTTTAGGCTGAGGTGGATGGGTTACGGGTTGGACCTAGCAGTGCTACTCTGGTTGCTAAGGATGTAGAGATCACCAGACTTGGTGGTGAGATTACCCATTTATAGGGTGAGCTTTCTCGGTTGCAGTCAGGTTCTAGAGGTGATGATTTTGCTTTGACTATTGCATCTCTACGAGTAGAGATTTCTCAGAGGGTCGCTCGCCAGGGTGCTGATTTGAGGAGCCTGTGTAAGTAGGCTGTCTACATCGAGATGTTGGAGAACATTCTTCATGAGCATCAGATTCCTTTACCTGTTCCTCCTTCATCATCTACTGCCACTGCTACCCGAGGGACTGAGACGAGTCGCAGGACTCATCGTACTTCTAGCTCTCACGGGGCTTCTACAACGTAGGGTCCACGGAGGGATCCTGCTGGCACTAGCTAGTTGCTTTATTACCTTATTTTTGTTTTTTGTATATTTTATCTTAGTATGAGCCTCAGTGCTTCGATGTATACTGCCTTCGGGCATTTTGTACTTTGCAGACTTTTGTATTTATATATATATATATATATATACATGGCATTTATTTTGGTATTCACATGTGTTATTTGTATATGCATTCTTCTTGTTTATGCTTTGCAATGTTTATATTATGCAATCTAATATTTCTATGTTATTGCTATGATAATGAATGCAACTGAACTTGTAAAATGCATTTGATTTTTATTCATGTAACTAAATGACGGTATGCATGTTGCTCATGTAATATTTTTTAGCTCAGAGTATTTGACCTTTACTCGTTCATATTTGCAATTGGGGGTATCCCACTTGATTATTCTTTGTTGGTGATGTATGTGGTATGTATAAATGGTATGTGGATGGTGATATGGATTATGATTTGGTTTTTGATATGTAACTAAAAGTATTCTCAAATACTCAAAGAAGCTAGTAATGTTAACCATTTTTCTTGATGTTATCTTACTTTCTTTAGGACCATATTGTGTGCAAGTGAAGTTCATTTACTAAATCTTGTGTGTCGATGACCCTAAGCAATCCAGAACTAGTGCATGTGATTGTGATGTTTATTGCCCCATCTTGATTAATTTTGGATGGTACCTTTCTGGGTTTTCCTTTTGGCTAGCTTACCCGTATGTGCGTTCAGAGGTCTCCCTCTTGAGAGAGAGACATGTCGCCCTGCATGAGTTTACTCCACTGCCAGTCAAGCGTCTATAGCCCCGGTGGAGGCTCACTCCATAGTCCAATGATTTGATCTTTAAGCCTTTGTGATGACTACATAACTTTCTGAGGGGAACATAGTACGATCTTTTCAGCTTTAGAGATTTGTGGTGTGTGTTGTTAAATTTTTTTTTGTATAGAGTTTTGGGGAATCGGATTCTCAACTGAAGTATGATGAGAATGTGACCCTATCCTTACTACTCTACATTTATTTATATTTGTTGTTTCACTGTGGTAGTGGTGATAACCACTATTTTTGTTTTTGGACTATGTTGCGTGATAGGGTAAGCGAAGAATTTTACTTTTTTTGCTTTGAGGTTTACCCAAATTGGTGTTATCTTTCTATCATTCAAGATGTTTTAAGATTTGTAAAAGTGTATTTGGTTCCAGATTGCTTTTGGGTCAATCTACCATACTCAAGATTTTCTTAATGTGGTGAAAGTGCTTTGGTCCTAAAGGAAAATTGGACACTTCATGAAGTTTGGTTTTTCACTAGACATGTTTGAGTGATTGAAAATTGTATGATGTATCATATATGATGTGTATGATTTGTGAGTTGTAAAGAATATTTAGTTGAATACCCCCAACTCTTGGAACTTGTTTTCTTGGTCGTATCATCACCACTATTAAATATTACTGAGCAAGGGATGGGATGGATGCAACTATATATATATATATATATATATATATATATTTGTGTATGAACATATAATTGAAATGCAAATGCAATATGAAAAATGTAATTAAAAATATGTCTATTTACAATGTGAAATGCATGCAATGTTGTAAAATGAAATATTTTGTTTATTATATATATATATATATATATATATATTTATATATTTTGTTTTAGCCATGTACATATATATACATATATTGCAAGTCGTTTTACGCATAAAATGCCTTTAGGTGCATAATGTTCAGTGGTTCTGGCTCCAATTTCCCTTCTAAATTGGAAAGTTTGTACGTTCCTTGTCCCAAATTTTGCTTTACAATATATGGGCCCAACCAATTTGCTACGAATTTATCCCTTAAGTGCGGTAAAGCATTGGTATTTTGTTGATTTTCTTTGAGCACTAGGTCCCCCACTTGAAATTCGTGAGGATGGACTTTTGCATTGTAAGCGCACTTGACTCTATCTTGATATACTCGTAAATGTTCTAGAGCATTGATACGTTTCTCATCAATAATTGTCAATTGGTCAAGACGTGCCTGTCTAGTTGTATCATCGTCCATGAATTCCTGTATCTCGATTCGCAAGGATGGTATCTCGAGCTCTAATGGTAATATAGCTTCTGCATCGTAAACTAGTGAAAATGGTGTTGCTCCCGTTGGTGTTCTTATGCTTGTTCTATAAGCCCATAGTGCTAAAGGGAGGTGAGTATGCCAATCTCGATGATTATATTTTACCAATTTCTTGAGAATAGATATGACTATTTTGTTTGTTGCTTCAGCTTGCCCGTTTGCTTGTGGGTAATAAGGTGTTGAGAAGCTGTGTAGGATTTTGAATTTGTTGCACAATGCTCTAACATCCTTATTCTTAAATGACTTTCCATTATCAAAAATTATTTTTGAGGGTATTCCAAAATGATAGATAATATGCTGAAGTATAAACTCCGCTATTCGAGGTCCAGTCGTAGTGGTCATTGGAATTGCTTCCACCCATTTTGTGAAGTATTCTGTAGTGGTTATGATGAATTTATGTTGTCCTGATGAAGCAGGTGTTATTTTACCAATCAAGTCAAGACCCCATTGTGAAAAGGGCCACAAACTTTGAATGGGTTGCAAATTTTGTGATGGCACATGAGTCAAGTTTGCATGATGTTGGCACTTTTGGCATCTTTTGACGTATTTGCAACAGTCATTCTCCATTGTCGGCCAATAGTATCCCATGCGCAATATTATTTTTGCAATTGCCATTCCGCTGAAGTGACCACCGCAAGTACCATCGTGGGCTTCTGATATTGCTCTTTTTGCTTCAATTGGATTTAAACATCGTAGTAATATTCCATCATAACCATGTTTATATAACACATCTCCAAGTAAAGTGAAACGAATGGCTCTTTGTTTGAATGTTCTTTTTGTAGTTCGTGTCATTTCTATTGGTAGTGTGCCTGACTTGAGAAAGTCTTTTATCTCATCAAGGTAAGAATTGTAAGGTTCAACATGTATCAAACAAACATTCTTCTCACCTATAGATTCTACTCTTTTAATTGATGGTTTAGACACTGTTGTTATGATTAGCGGTTGCAATTCTCCATGTTCATTTTTAGGGATGAGAGATCCCAAGGAAGCCATTGCATCTGCAAATCTATTTGTCGATCGTGGCAAGTTACTAATTTTGTACCAGTCAAATTTTCCTAGCAACTGTATTGCTACTTCATGGTATTTCTTTAAGACTGGTTCTTTACATTGGTATTCTCCTTTTATTTGGTAGACAACCAATTGAGAATCACCAAAAATGCTTAATATTTTTATTCCCATTGCTATAGCTGAATGAAGACCTAGTATTAAGGCTTCATACTCTGCATTATTATTAGTGCATGTGAAGTCGAGTTTGAATGATAAGGGAATGGGTATTCCCTTAGGTGTGTAAAACACAACTCCTACACCTTGCCCTTTTTTGCACTTGGATCCATCAAAGAACATTGTCATATCTACTTCATCCTCAGGTGAAACCACTTCTTCTTGTTCTGTGACAGAAAATACTGAATCGTCGGGAAGCTCAATTATTAATGGTCTATCATTGTGCAGTGGAGCTTCCGCTAATTGATCAGCTATCACTTGCCCTTTTATGGATTTTTGACTTGTGAATTCGAGGTCGAATTTTGTTAAAAGCATTATCCATTTAGCAGTGCGGGTGTTGTTGTAAGTGCGAGTCATCATGTATCGCAGAGGGTTTTCTCTAGCTATAACATAGGTGGTATTGCTTAGCATGTAATGTCTAAGTTTCTTAGTGGCGAAAACCACTGCTAAGCATAACTTTTCGACATAAGCATATCTTGTTTCGTAACTTACCAATGTTCGACTGATGTAATAAACTGCTTGCTCTTTATTTTTCTCATTCTTTTGTGCAAGCATTGTCCCTAAAGCAAAATCTGTTGCAAAAATGTATAGGTGAAATGGGACTCCTATTTTAGGTGGCGTAAGAACTGGCGGTGAGGCCGGATATTTCTTTATATCATCAAATACCTCCTGACATTCAGTTGTCCAAGAAAATATCACTCCTTTTTGTAACAGGCGGTTAAAAGGCCTGCATTTATCTGAGAGTTGCGCAATGAATCACCGAATAGATTGAACTTTTCCTTGCAAGCTTCGCAACTCTTTCAAGTTTTTGGGAGGTGACATTTCTAATATTGCTTTTACCTTGCCTGGGTCTACTTCAATGCCTCGCTTGGAAACAATGAATCCTAGAAGTTTTCCTGATGTGACACCAAATACACACTTCTTAGGATTTAACCTTACCTTATGTTCTATCAATCGATCAAATGCTTTTTCTAGCACATCTATGTGTTCAAGACATGTTTTTGATTTAGCAATAAGATCATCTACATAATATTCGATTATCTTATGCATATAATCATGAAATATGTACGTCATGGCATGCTGATATGTAGCTCCTGCATTCTTTAACCCAAAAGGCATCACTCTATAGCAGAATGTCCCCCAAGGCATTGTAAATGTTGTTTTATGTTGATCTTTAGGATTAATCCAAATTTGGTTGTATTCCAAGAAACCGTCCATTAAGGAAAGCATTTCATGACCAGCACAAGAGTCTACTAATTGATCAATATTCGGAAAAGGAAAATCATCCTTGGGACACGCTTTGTTTAAATCTCGAAAATCAGTGCATACACGTATCCCCCCATTCGGTTTGTGAACGGGTACCATGTTTGAAAGCCATTCAGGATAATCGATTGGTACTATGAAGTGTACATCCAATAACTTTTGCAGCTCTTCTTTCATAATTAATGCAACTGTTGGATGGACTTTCCTAAGCTTCTGCTTGAACGGCTTGGCATCATGTGCTAGCGTAAGGTTGTGGACTACCAAGTCCGGATCTAAGCCAGGCATGTCTTTGTAGGACCATGCGAACACTTCCTTCTTTTTGATAAGCATGTTTATGATGCGCTCTTTTTCTTCTGCGGATAATTCTTTTGCTATTTTGACAATCTAGGGATTATCCATGTCTTCACTAAGGTTCACATCTATAGACTCTTCTATTAGCATGTGAGAACCTTCCTCTAGCTGATGTGGAGTTGGGATGAGGTGGATATCATCTACCACATTTTCAAATGTGTCTGGGGTTTCCCCCTCTATCTCAGTTTGAAAAACTGAATTGTTTGATGATGAAGGTTGTTGTGGAATATAAGCGTTTGAAGTGCAACAACTCTTCAGACAGGATGAATTCAGTAGTGGATGGCGGGGATGAAATCCTATCCATGGCTATGAGACTAGTGTCGATATGGATTGGTTTTGTCTCATCATATGGATTGCGGAGTGGGGTGAGCAAATCAATAAAAATCATGTTGACTTGATGGAAGTGAGGTGGCTGCGATTCAAGAATTGATGACTCATATTCTCTAGGTTGCAACTGACCTAATGTGTGTGATTGGTTTTGTTGTATGCTTTGCCAATGTGATGGAGGAGGTTCTGGTTCAGGACCCTCATGCTCTTTGTTTAGCCAAAAAAGTGTGCGGTCTATTGGAAACTTCTTTTGATACCAATTATCTCTTTGCATGGTTTCTCCATATATTATCTCTTCTTGAGGCTCTTCTTCTTCTTGATTAAGCCATTCAGGATGTGCTTCAGCTTGGAGCATTCTCCTGGCTTGTGTCTCAAGAGCATGGTTGATGAAAATCATTTATGTTTCATCATCATCATTGTCACTCATCCAGAAGCCATTAGCATTTGTATGAGGTCCTAGTATTAGTGGCTCAAGGTCTTGCCTAAGGTATGCCATCTCAGTAGGATCTTCATAATTTGCTTCTCATTGTAAGGCTTGCTCTCGAGGGTAAAAATTGTAGATTTGGTATCTACTTTCTATTTGTTCATCCTCATCATTAGGTTCATCCTCATCATTAGGTTCATCCTCATCATCGCTCTTTTCCTCCTCTTGTTCGCATTCTATGTCAAGTTCTTGGAAAGCTTGATTAAGCGAAGAGCTTGCGATGGAAGGTTTATAGCCTAGACCGGAGCGGTCACTTGGCTCTCTATATTCTGGTTCAATAATGTGGTGAGGACCTTGTTCATGTCTTCCAAGTCCATATCCTTGCCAACTAACCCTTCGAAAATATCTCACTGGGAAACTTGGGTTCGATAGATAATCAATGTTTTCATTAAACTCTTGTAAAGAGTTGTCATTTTGAGGAGGTGGGTTCGATGAAGAATCCATCCCTCCATATATGAAATTGATTGCATTTGTTTGAGAACCCATTCTATATATATCACCAATAGCTAAAGGTGGGTCACGAGGGCGGCCGTAATATCTGACTGACTCAATAGGTGGTGTAACTGTGACACTTTCAATAATGTACTCACCAATACTTGGATTGGCGAGATGTACTACAACTCTAGATGGTTGTGTGGCTAATGGCTCGGTGGATGAAGAGGGTTCTTGAGCATTAGCTCTTGGCTCTACTAGCGGTGGTGGATTATCTCTAATAGGTGGCCCTATTTGTGAGACTACGGGTTCTAATGACTATGTAGTAGTGGTTGATGATGTGGGTTGTGCTTTGAATGTGAATGGTGGCTTTGAATCTGGAAGTGTACTAGATGGAGTTGGCAATTGATTAGCAGGATGGGCGGGTGTAATTTGAAAATGAAATGCGGTGTTTGAAGGATGCACTGAGCTAACGCTTTTGGATGCAAAAGCTGGGTCAACTATAGGCAACTCTTCTGGAATGGGTGCTTTTGATGATGTGGTGCTGGATGGAATGGTTCTAATGACTAGTGGTTGGATGGTTAGATGTGTTGATGGAAGCAAAGGCTCATATGGATTTGAAATAAAGTTGTAGTATTTGAAAGGTTTAGTGTCAGCTGGTATGCAATGTACCTTACCTTCATGCACATATTTTAAGCATTGATGCAATGTTGAAGGCACACACTTCATTTCCCTAATCCAAGGGTGTCCAAGAAGTATGTTATATTGCATTTCCCCTTCCAAGATGTGAAAGAGAACATGTATTGTTTTCACCCCCACGGTGATGGGAAGAACAACATTCCCTACAGTTGAGCATAAAGCGTCATTAAAGGCCCTAAGAGTGAATGTGGATGTGGTGATGTGAGATGATGGGACGTTGAGCTTCATCATGGCAGGTGTGGTGATGAGGTTGATTGAAGAACCAGTATCAATAAGCACTCTCTTGAAGGGTTTCCTGTCAATGTGAGCTACTATGTGCAATGGTGGATCGGGTGAATCTACTGATATTTGTTTTTCCTCAAAGTCATAGAATACTATCGAGGGTTCCATGCACTTTTGCACACTACCCACAAAGGAATTGAATGCATTGGGGTCTTCTGATTGTACTTGAATAGACTTTAAAATTTCCATCAATGCTTCCCTATGAGGTGTTGATTGTTGTATTAGCTCATAAATTGACAATTTTGTTGAAGCCATCTTCAAACTCTGTGTTAACCGGTTGTTCAATGTAACAACAGGGTGGTTGTGGAAAGGTGGTGGTGGCCCACTCGATCCAAGTTGTATGGGCACATGAGTTGGTGATGTTGTCGGATCCTGAGTTGTGCGATTAGCTTACCTTTGTCCATGGGTAACTATACTGATAGCCCCTACAAAACCTTGTGGCAGTTGAGACACATAATTAACCTGATTGGGAGGAACTGTAGAAGTTGATGCTCTCGTCGGTTGTTGATTTACCTCTCGATGTGGCAAAGGTGTCTGATATATGCCTAGGTTTTGGTTATTTTGGGCTAGTGGGTTGTCAACTTTGATTGTACCCGCTTCCAATAAATCTTGCACAATTCCTTTAAATCCATGACAACCTTCAATATCATGTCCTCTTTGTCTATGATAGATGCAAAAGAGGTGTTCTTTGTAACCTTTTGTCTTTGGTTTGTTAGGATCATCAAGTTTCATTTTCGGTAAATTAAAAAGTTTTGCCGCATACAACTTCTGAAATACTAATGAATATGGCTCTTGTATTGGTGTGTAATTTCTTTTTGGCTTAAAATGATGTTGTTGCCTTTCCATAGGTTGTGTCTGATTTTGTGCCTGATGTGGGGGTGGAACCGCTTGATAATTCGATTGTTGCGGTTGTTGTTGTTGTTGGGGTTGTTGGATTTGTGTTTGGCGGGGGGTGGTTTTGTTTCCCCCTCCTTTTGAATTTTGATTTCTTCAATCCATTTTTGCTTGGGCGAGTGCCTCATCGAATGTTCTATACTATTGTAGCTGTAGCAATGAAGATATGGGTCTACCAAAACTCTTCATGAACATTCGTATTATCTCTGGCATAGGGAGTGAAAATGGTAACTTGATCATGACTGATCTCCATCTATTGCCAAAGTCATAGACTGATTCATCGTCATATTGTTTTAGATAAATCAAATCAGTCAATGTTGTTTGTTTTCTAACATTTAGGGCGAATCTTTCCAGGAACTGGTCCGCTAGTTGTTCAAAGGTAAAAATACTTTGATGTGGCAGGTGGTTGTACCAGTCTTGGGCTTCTCCCCCTAATGTTTGAGGAAATGTATGTAATAGTAATGCATCGTTGCTTTTGATTCTGAAGCATGCATTCACAAATCTTGTTATGTGCTCACGGGGATCCTCTTCCCCTTTAAATTCAAGCTTCGGTATTTGGAAATCCTGTGGATATGGCGGCTCTGGTACCGAAGCATGAATAGGGTGATTGAGTAGTTGCCTTAAAGTTGGCTTTTGGTATTGCAAACCTGGGGTTTGCATGGCAAGACTATCAATCTGACTCTGTAGAAACTGGTATCTAGGATCATCTACAGGACTGACACTCGAATGTACTTGATGTTGTTGGTAATGAGGTGGATTGTATGTAGGTTGGGGGTGATAAGACATGGGTGGCAGAAACATGTTATGGTATGGATGTTGAGGGATGTTATGATATGGATGGGGTGATGGAGGTATGATATTATGTTGACCTACTGCATTAGCATATGGGTGTGGTGGTTGATTATGAACCACAGTGGTAGAGGGAGGATGCATTACCCAAGATGGATCTTGGATAAAGGCATTAGGTTGATGAGATGTAGGTGGAAGATTTTGCTCAATCCCTTGCAAATGTTGGTTAGGGTCAGGGTTCATGCTACGGTTAGCATTGTCTAAAATCATTTGCTGCAACTGTAAGAAAGCATGTTGCATAGCAATTGCACTTGACGTAGGGACTGCTACCTGTGATGTGGTGGACTAAATTGGTTGTGGAACAACCATGGTAGTGGAGGTAGATGGGGGGTAAGTAGCAAAGGGTATCACTACTGACTATGGAATGGTATGAGACGTATGTCCTACAAGTGTGGATGGAGGAATGGATGTTGGGGCTTGTGAAACAATAGGAATTGTTTCATACAAGGGATTAGTGGTAATGGTCATTTGTTGTGGTAATGTGGGGGGAATTTGGTTGGATGACAATGGTTGATTGGCTAATGCTACAAACAGCCAACTCAAAGAGAGGATTGGTGAAAATCTATTCTGACTATTATGGATAGGTGAATATGGATTCTTGTTGTGATGAGGGTATGACACGTGATGGGATGGAGAGTGGTGGTAATGATGGGAAGACCATTCCAGCTGCATTCAAGTACATTCTAACAGTGTCCATATCTATCATGGTGACCTGACTATCTATCGTTGTAGGAGGTTCACTCCTAGGTGTCTCAGGTATGGTTGTGTGAGTAGCTCTATGCATAATGTCTATGTCCATGTTGGGGGCATTACTAGAAGGCCCTACATCAAGACTCTAGGACATAGAAAGGGGCATACCTACTTGTCCCACCACCGAAGTGTGAGGGACATTGCCAGATTGGGAGGCCATAGGGGAAGACCACTGACTTCGGTTTGACACTAGTTTCTTAGCTTGATTACGAGTCACTACCATACGCTACTATGTGGTAAGATGCAAAGTGAGACTATCTATGTAAATAAAGTGACAACACAATGCAATACAACACACAAAGTTTTTGATGCTAGATTTTTGTATTTTTTTTTTTGAAATTTGTTTGAAAAATGCAAAAGACGTGTGCTCAATGTTTTGCCCTAAATGAATCTAGGATTTCACCTGTATACTCGTAGCTCGACAACCTGGCTATGAACTCCAGGTCACGTAAATCCCCTGTGTGTGGCAATGAACTCCACACCCGGACAAGGAGCACAGGTCCTACCAGTCCTCACCCAGTCTCACTTGGTCAGCATCATACTCTTCGAAGAGAAATATATGCAAATTTTCCAAGCTACGACAGTTCTTGGAGCCGACTTTGGCCAAATATCAGGGTATAATTTTGGTGGTTCGGTGATGAAATCCAAACCCGACAGTGATGAAATCCAACCATTTTCCAACATTTATGTGAGTGTGTGGTGGTTTTGTTTAACTAGGGTGTTATGCAAAATTATTATGCAATTATGTTTTAATGCCTAAATGCAAAAAATAGGGACTATAAAATGATAGACAATGGATTAGGAGCAAAAATGCCACCTTCAGGTCTAATTCCAATTGATTTCTATTTGATAGGGCTAACCGTGGGTGCGCGGTTAGTTCTAGTAAACCGCGGATGCACGGTTTGCCAATCGCGCATCTGCATTTGGGATGTCCCAACCATGGATGCGTAGGTCCTTTCTGCTAATAGAAATAGATGGGGCTTTTACAGACCCGAACCCAAAATTAACACTCCAGTTATTTCTAACCGGGTGAATGCAGGATGACCTATTTCCTATTATGCAGATGCAGATTCTTTTTAGCTTTTTTTTTCAGTTATTGTATGTATGAATGCAAATTTTAAATAACTTTCTCTATTCTAAGACCTAAATGCACACAATAGCATACAAGACCAGAATTTTTAATGCTAATAACAGAATGCAGATAAAATAAAGAAACAGAAAGAACAAGGATCAGAAGGTACAGACCTATGATTCTTTCGCTACTCCTTCTACTGTTAATTTCCTACCCACGTTTCTGATGTAGCAACCGTGCTTCTACGTTTTCTCAGGTAGAAACCATGTGTCTGCATTTTCTCCCACCAGGAACTACATACCTACATTTTCTCAGATAGAAACCATGTTTTTACATTTCCATAGTAAATGATACGACCGCAAGATTTTTTGAATGTATCAATTTTGAGTTGAATCTGTGTGCGCTTTGAATTCCCGAAACCTGTAGGTGCAGACAGATATTAGTAAACAAATTTAGACAACAAGGCAAAACAAAATAGGACCTTTAGGGGGTCCCACCATGATCACCATTCTCTGTAGCAAAATAACTGAGCACAATAAATAAAATAGACACAGAAAGAGAAATTCGCCAAACAGAATGTTCCTTTGTATTAATGCTTGATACAATGTTACAATGGATATTTTGAATTGCCCCAAATGTGTTGGGGGTAATGTTACAATGATTTTCTCCTTCTGATAGGTGTTACAATGTTTTGAGGTAAGAGGTAAATTCTTCCAACTCCTCAGCAAGATAGGGTGCTCTTCATTCCTCTGCTACAACTCCAAGGGGTGAGTGGGCTTTGGTATCCGATGTAGGGGCCACTCCTAGCTTCAATAGCTCTTCAAATACCTATCTCCTGCACACATGGAAACCAAAAAAGGGTTAATAGCACCTGTATAAATGACTGTAAATAATGCAAATAAAAAACCCTTGAAAGGAATGCTTGCAGGAAACACAGAAACACTAACTAAAAATGCCTTGCTAACAAATTGATGATTTACTGATCTTTGTTGATAAAACCTGTTCGGGACTGTGGAACCACGGGAACGCGGTTGCGGGCTGGAAACCGTGGACCTACGGTTGTGAAACCATGGATGCACATTTTTTATTGTAAAACCACGGGCGGGCGGTTTCGGCTGAGATGACAGGTCACCTCGGGATGCATGCCAATGATCGGATTCGAGCTCGTGCTCTCAGTTTCTCATCGGGTCTGGATGTATTTTGGTAGCCTATCGGTACGCAAATTTAGCTCCTTTTGTTTGGTGGATTGATGGTGCCTTTATAGGCTTCCTGGGGCTTTGGAGGGGAATGTGAGGTGGTAAGCCTGACTTGCCAAGTGGCAAACCTGAACTGCCAGGTGGAAGGGGCAGTTACAGTGAGTCACTCAGTGTGGCTCACTTAACTGGGGTGATGTGGCTCCAAGTGGAGTGGGATGTGGGATGTTGTTTTATGTGAAGGGACAAGGGGACAACAACAAAGGAGTTGTGGCATGGGTGTTGGGAATCTGTCTCATGTGCAAGGACAAAGGGGATAGGAGTGGGTAAGATGTGGCATGGATGTTGGATGAAGTGTCCAGGACACATGTCCAATGGGTGGACAAGGTATCCTAGGGTGATTTTCCTAATTAAATAAATTAGGAAAATATAATGATGTGTAGGATTTTATATCCCTAAGTTAGAACTTAGGCATATATATTTATTATGCAGGATTTGATGGTGAGGTGGTGAATGTGAACTAAAGGGTGCTAGATTTTGGTGTCTAAAACTGGTAATGAAGTATGCTTATGCATTATGACACGTCTCTTTTAAAAAATACCTCTAACTACTTATATGGACAAGATAGCTTCTTGATTTTATCCATAATAGGTTCACCCAATTTACTCGAGATGAGTTAATAAACTCACTTACACACACATTTGTTCTTGATTGCCTTGAGTCATTACCATGCTCATTATTCAGTAAATGAATTCACTGCACACATTTTGTCCTAGAAGGGTTAGGTAGTTTTAGTGAGTTTTTTTTATGCCACTAGTATGTTTGAGTCTCTGCAAAATAGTCAATTATCCATATCAACATCCATATATTCTTCCATATCAACATCCATATATTTATCCATATCTTATTCCATATCAACATCCATATATTTTGCCATGTCAACATCCATGTCGCTTCATGAGTTGTTCAACTCACACACCACCATGTTTGGTACCCCTGATTAAACAACAATGCTAGAAAATGGTCAAGAAAATTCTAAACTATAAATGATTATTAAAAAATTTGTCCTCCATACCTTGTATTAATCATCCATATATTTCCACTTGCATTAATCATCCATATATTCCCACTTGCATTAATCATACATAACATATCATATGCATTCATCATCCATATAAACAAGCATTCCACAAAAAGCATTCACACAAACATATAACATAAAAGGTAAAAGCCATGTATATATATATATATATATATATATATATATATATATATATATATATATATATATATATATATATATGTATATGTATATGTATATATATATATATATATGTATATGTATATGTATATATATATATGTATAAATATCACATGTAAAATGAATGTCGAAAGGCTACATACAATGGAGCACCAAGGCTCATATACAAAAAGTGCACCTAAGCACTAGCTACGCACTCCAAGATGACCCATGTGACCTAGTAGGAGCCTTAGACCTAGAGATATGCCTATCAGCATTTGATACATATGAGGTTGGAGGATTAGGAAGTGGAATATGTTACTTCATCAACCTATCATCCAATGCCTCGATATACCTATGTCGATATTGAAGATGTGCTAGGTCGACATTATGTCGATGCTCCCTCTCTATCAACTCTACCTAGAATCTTGTGATCCTAACATTTTTCTCTACCACTTGTTGCTCCAACCTCACCCAATTCTCCTCACTCTAATTTGGAGGATCATCTAGAGTCTCCTCCACATCATCCCCATATCCATAATCTCCTCCATTCCCTAGAGCCTACCTCACCACACCCTTAGTCCTCCTTCTTTGACTATCTGATCAAAGGTACCATTGTTGCTTGGGGGTCTCATGCGTCCTCCATCATCAACCTCATCCCCATATTCACCTATCACTACTAGAGTTAGTGCCCATGATGGTTGTGTAGAAAACCATGCATCATACTCCAGAGTAGTACCTACATCATCCATATCTAGGAGATCTATCTCCTCATCATCCTAATAGGCCTCCCTCCATAGCTTCATGCATGGTAGCTTTATCTCCTCCTGATTCCTCCTATAGAGCATTGACTCATTTGAAATCCCCTACCTCAAGCTGAACTATCAGAGTACTCGTGAGAATTTAAAATACTTAGTCTCACTCTGATATCTCTGAACCATCTACCTAGTATACCACATCCATCGTAGATGCTCTCCATATCTATTCCACCTGCTACCCCATCATGGCCTCCATATCACTTGGGTAGATGTCAATCCAACCCATAAATCTTGGTACCACTAGCTCATCTACACAAGCTAACTCAACTATACCTCCTTGACCACCACCCATATCCTCATGTAGGGTTGCTCCCTACCCAATCCTACCCCTAGTAAGCCCTTCGATAGAGCCATGCTTAAGTACTCCCATATCCAACACTACAACAATAAGCTACATCCTAATCCCTTCCTACCCCTCTTCCTCGCCTCATAGATCTCCCAATATGTCTATCCCAATAAGGTAGAATCCCTTACATACACCTAAGTTTGAACTTAGTCTAGGTAAATTAGTTCTAAATTTTAATGGGAAGTAAGAAATCAAGCCAAGTAAGTTGAAGATGTTATGGATTTGTCCCTATAATGTTGTTGAAATAATGGATAATGGATCATTTAAGTTGTAAAACTTGAATGAGATAGAGGTACTCAACACTATAAGTAGATTAAAGTTGAAGCCCTACAAAGTATAGTGTTTATTCATTTCTTTAGAAGAGGTAGAATGAAGAGAGTAAAAAGAAGCTCAATGGAGAGATCAGATTGAGTCAATTCCATCACAAGAGGAGCCTGACATGGGACTTGCACACTTATTTTCAAAATATGAGGAAACATAACCAACAATAGAACAACAGGATTTGGAACCTTGACCTGGAGAAAGAAGAAGATTACGAGTACACGTCATATTTGTGGATGGGACCAAATGAGTAATGGATTCCTCCAAATGAAAGAGGATATCAAGAGATAGTACTATTACCTAGGAATATGAATACGATTTATCCTTGAGTAGAGCATAGAGAACTACCTTTACAAACTAAAGGATAAATAATAATATGGCTAATAGTACACCATGAGGATAGAGTGGACACATTTGAAATGGAAGTTCCAAAATATGATAGGAATGAGGACATCGATGAAGAATTAGTTGGAATTTCTCCATTAGATCATATAGGTATATTGAAATAGAGAATGTGAATGTAGAATCAACAACTATAGGAGGAATATCAAACATTGCGAGCTCATAATTCAGGGTTGAGAGAGCATATCATCCAGGAATTGGATAGCACAATATAAAGGTTAGATGAAAAAAGAGTAGCTAGGCTACAAGATCTAGAAAGAGAACATGAGGAGAATGATATAATAACTCCAAGAAGTGATGGAAAGGATGTTGGTGCAAGCACAAGTTCACAAGTACCATCGAGTGATCCACAAATGATGAATGAGGATGTGGAGATGCTTTGGTGAGATATTGAGGAGGCAACCACATAACTTGAATCAGAAGAGAATATATGGTTGGATTTGATTTATTCTAGTAACAAAGGAATACCTTGGATAGTAAGCGAACCTAGCACAGATAGTAGTGATGATGATGATTATCCAGTGAATCCCCATAATCCTCAGGTGGACCATGACCCCCCAACAATTACACCAACACAACAACAATTAGGGAGATCACATGAATGTCCAACCAATCTTGATCCACAATAATATATATTATCTCCTCAACAATTAAGAATACAAATAAGAGAGGTAAGGAGACCGTAGAGGTTGATGATTTTTCCAACCGATTAGACGAAATAGAGAGAAGATGATAGAAATGACTCTAGTTCAGATATAGAGTTATTAGATGCATTTAGGGAAGTCTTGGCAACTTCATATCCACAAATATTCTTCAAATAAATAAGATGGATATGTCACTTAGCACATGTAGATCGAATAATTAGAACATTGTGATAGTTATCACTAAAGAGAAGTCCACTAGTCAACATTGAGTTGGTAGAGATAACTCTTGATAACCAAGGGATGGTAGGAAGGAACAAACAAATATCCTTAAGTCTTCGGTTAGGAAGCGGAGGAAGTAGTTGACCAAGAAATGACCAAAGTCTAGGTGATGTTACAAATAGAGGAGGAAGAGGATGAGGAAGGTTTTGACCCCCTACTCCTAGATGGCCAGGAGATGCACCCTTAGCATACATGAACTGAATAAGAAATCTACGAGGTATACCAAGAATGAGAGAAATCTTATCGAACCCTACAAGGTGACATACATGGGGACAACCATAACTAATAGAACAAGGACCTAAAAGAGTGGTATGTGGTAGAGGATTACTCCAAGAAAGGTAGGAATCACCATTAGCATAGAGAAGTCTGATATCAAGAGAAATAGACGAGGTAGACATTCATATAGTAGAGACCTTGCAGGAAGAGGAAGAGTGCACTTTGCAGATGAAAGAAACTTGGGACAACAAAGAACTCAATCACCAATTCTGGAGCTAGAATTGATCTAAGGATATAGGTGGAGAATTTTCTTGAATTATAGTAGAGTGGTAAGGACACCGCTACCATGAGATAAATCACCTACACGACAAGAGGAAGGGACATCAGGTGAGGATACTCCAACTTGCAACTGTACAATCCCAAATTGTACACATGGTAGTGGAAGACTAGATAATGTAGTAACATCATAAGGGAAGATGATGCAAGTGGTGCCAGATGACACAATGACATGGAATGTTATGGTTGAACCTCCAAGAGAAGAATCAGATAGAATCGTACAAGTGAATGTCACCGTGTGATTACCATAAAGGTAAAGTGTAAATAGGTTAGAAAAATAAAAAAATAAAAAATAAAATAAAGTACCTTAATTATGAAAATCCCTCTGGACACAATTAATAAGGAAGTGGGTTGAAAACTAGAAATTGTGACCTCTTCAAAGAAAGAAAAATGAAAAATTCTCTAAGTGAAATATCATACAAAGTCAAAATTAAGGTTAGAAAAGCACAAGTGGGAGATCGTACAAAGTAAAATTGAAAAAGCACATGTGAAATCATACAAAAGAGCATTTTGTATGATTTATGTCATACATTGTATGATTTTAGACTTAGTTGTATGATTTTCAATCGCCACATTTAATGTTGCATGCGCAAAACAAGAAGTGGTTGGAGAAAAATGGGAAAAACACAAAATTTTAAATAAAAGTAATGAGTTGTAGATCATCCAGCTGAGGAAGGTGAAAATACATGCAAAGTGGCATGATTTTAAAATTAAAGCAGTTAGGGATTGATAAACAAGTTAAATATAGGGTAACTTAGCAATTTTTTTAAATTGTACCAGGAGGATTTTGTATTACAAGCAAAAGACAAGGGTTTTTAAAGGTATTTCAAATTTATTTAAGATAAAAACTGGGGTTATAGTAGAGGGCATCCAAGCATGAACCAAACATTGAAAAATTGAAGACCAGGGTTTGAGGAAGTTGTGGATTGGAACTGGATCAAGAAAAATTACAAGGAGAGTAGAAACCCTAATCTGACAAAAGTGGCTAGAAATGAATCGAAGGAAGGTAGAGGGAAGAAGGAGAGGTTTGTACAGCAATAAATAATAGCCAAGGATTTTTTTTTAGGTGTAAATTGTGCCAAGTGTGGAAAAAATGGAAAATTTCTCTCGAAAAGCATTAAAAGATATATTGGGGCATTCTGGCAACTGGGTCAGAGAGAAATCATAGAAGAAAAGTGAAAAACATAATTTTTAGGTGGATAAGGATTTTAAAATATGTACTGTATGATTTGGGGGTGGAGTGTACAATCTCAAGAAAATGTTGTGTGATTTCAGGAAATTTTTGAGCTATGTTTAGTCATTTTGAGTAAATCATATGAAATCATACAGAATTGTATGGATTCAATGAAGGGAGGTAGCCAAAGAGGTAGAAGATAGAACAATTTGAAGACCGAATAGTGATAGTTTGAATAGTGTACGATTTGGAGGGGTTGTTGATAAGGAAATCATACAATAACACAAGAGGAAGCATACTGTATGATTTATAGAACACTTCTAATTGCAAAATTGGTGATGTTCGAGTAGCAAGCTAACCAAGATAATGGCATAAAAATAATCTTAGTCGAATAGTTTAGATATCGATTAGGAAGGATTGCAACCAATAGGGTGGAATGATAACCAGAATCTCTACATGAAAGAGATTTATATCCATGGCAGTACCAAGGGTGATAATTTCAGTCCTATGGTTGGCATGGTACTCATCCTTGGAGGAGAGGAGGATACAGTCCATGGAGAGGATAGAGGCATTGGAGGGCAGATCATAGAATGACACCACCAAGACACCGAGATGAGGAAATGGCACATGAGAGGATCCCAAGGAGGGATTTGATAAGTGAAGTCCACCTGCTATATCAATAAGAGGAGTTGAGTAGTGAATCGTGGGAGGTCCAGGAGGAAATAACGAGTATAACATGCATACAACATGGAGGAGAAAAATGTAGGAAGTGGTGGAGTAATGAAAAAGACAAGAACCACCAGTGGAGGAAGTAGTTTGAGAAGGCTAGTGTAGATATAATAGCACAAGTTCCACCACACCTGAATATCTTCTTCTATAATTATGTGTTCCAGATGGTTCAAGCATACAATCCTGTAACTAGATTTACCTATGTCAATGTGGGAAAAATATCGATGGAAGTAGACACTTTGGAAAAAGCATTTAGGAAGACATATGGATTTCTAGAATACGATATGGAAAAAGTCAAGAAGTTGGTTGATCCAGTTGAAACATTTTGTATCATCACTACACTTACTACTATGAAATAACCGATCGATTCATAGATCTCAGGCACAGGTACTCGAGGAATTAATAAAATCCAGTTGAGATGGAAGGATTGATCATGTGCTATGAACACAGTAATCACTCAACTATTAGGGGATATATGATCAATGGAGATGTCAATATGGATGGCTTAGTATGTACAAGGTATCACCAAAGAAATCAAGTATGATTGGGGTACCTATCTAGAAAGGAAGATGCATGAAGTACTGATGAAGATGCCAAATAATTATGGGATGACATTCCATGCCATTGGATTGTTATTAAATGCTATTATAGAAAATAGAATATACTTTTTAGGTTTAACAAAACCTTGGGAAGTTCAGGCAGGACATCCAACCATTTTAATATGGGCAAATTCAGTACCAATATAGAATGAGACTCCAAAGAAGTCTTGAACAAGGAAATATCCAGGGTTATGCGTAAGGTATTAGTCCCAAAATGTATTTATAAAATTTGGTGAATCAGTTTTGAAATACAGGTGAATAGTATCCAAATGCATGTAGAAGGTTCACTATTATTAGGGGTAATATTGGAAATTTAAACTTAAAATGGTCAAATTATTATAAAATTAGGGCAAATTGACCCCAAAAAAAAATACACCCAAAAATTTTTGGCTAATGGGCCCTGGTCAAGGGTCCCAAATATTAGCCAATTCCAAATTTTGAAAATCCTAATTTTAGCCAATTTGATGATAAATAGCCACTATGTATAATCCTAGAAAGAGCAACAAGCCACTAGATTATAGGAGGATACTTCCTTAGATATGAGGATGTACACCCTCGAAGGAAAATACATAGACAATTGGAACCTGAACTGGAGTAATAGGTACCTAAACAATGATAGCAGGAGCAACCATCAGTTTAGGAAAGGGAGGAAATTGTGGAGAGGCAAGTCAACCCAATACAAATAATAATGATAATACAATGGGAGAGAATGACAAATAACCCCATTCTAGAAAAATAGGATGAGCCTACACAAAATAATAAGCAAGAAGAAGAATTTTTGAGTGAGTGGAATTGGGTAAAAGCAGATAAGATGTTAGAATCTCCATAGATATTCCAGCATAACAAATATAAAATTTTGGACTCTTCAAAATTATTGTAGGATACATAGGTAAGGCAGATAACACAGGAAGTAGCAACCACTACTTAGAAGGAAAAGGAGGAAATCAAAGTGAGAGTGGAAGCCTCGAAGGAAGATTCTAAAGAGAAGAAGAAGCCCCATTTAAAATTTGTGATTGGCAAAATAATCCAAGTGATGCACAAGAAGGGGTGAAGGCATAATAAGAACAAAAGGAACTTGTTGTTGAAAAATTCATGGTGATGGAAATTCAACAGAATCAAGAAGAGGAGCAGGCGATAGAATAACAACAGGTGGATGTCACAGAATAGAAAGAAGCCCAAGAATCAACTGAGTACAAACAATCTTAGTAGGATATTGTGAATATAGAAAATGATGTGAAGATAGAAAAGAATGTAGATAAAAATACACCTTAGGAAAAAATAGACATAGAGAGAGCACTACGAGAGATTAGGGGAATCTCTAGCCACCATATGGAAGAGAAGGAAGAACAAGATCCTATAGATGAGGAATTACGGAGAACCCGAACAAGCTATCTTCTAGAGCTACTACAATTTAGCAGGATCAAAATTGAGGATGATGCATAAGGAGTAGAAGATAAGGTGGAACACTTTTATTCTCTCAATTAAGAAATGCCATAGATAGCGCCAAAGTATAGTTTTGTATTGGACGCATGGGAGAATTGAAATTGTGGGACGAACAAGTGTCTCCTGAGTTAGAGAAGATAACAGAATGGGTGAACAACAAGGAACGTACAAGAAGAATTGCAGATATTTATGTATAGCACCCATGGAAGTTACCCAAGAAGGAGGTAACAATGATGCTACGAAGAGATGACTTGTTAGAAGTAGTGATAACTAATTATAGGAAGTATCCAAGGTTGTACTTGAATAGATCCAATCATCCTTGTCCCATGAACATGACAGAGTTGGAGTACAAGAGAGTTACTATAGGATTGGCTATCACTTTGAGGAATTTGAATTTCCTAAAACATTGGATAGAGTTGTTGAGCATAGGATTGGATTAAATCCATCAACTAAAGGAAGCTCAAAAGGAGGATATGGAATCCACTCGAAAGAAAATGATTGCAATAGAGGAAGAACTGCATAAAAGTAAGGCTACAGTAGAGGAGAAAATAAAGAAATTAGAAGAAGATATAACAAGCACAAGAGTTGATTTTGAAACCAGACTTACTTCACTTGAAGAGAAGTGATAGATATCACAGATGATAGAAGATAGAATTAAGGAGTTAGAGGCACAACTCAGTACAAGATACGAACAAGTGAAAATACACTTGGCAAAGAAATATGAACAAATGGTGGTATAGGCCCAGAATATGGAAAAGATAACATAGGATAACAAAATATATAATGATCTATTCCTAGAGAAGCAAGGGCAATTGAAGGCTAGAGAAGATATTGTTCTTGCCTTGGAGGTATATATTGACCACCACCTAAAGATCATTAAAAGGAAGAATGAGGAAATTCATGTAGCAGCTTGAGCAAAAGCTTGCTTGTAGGAGAAGTTGAAGAAGAGTACCATTGATCATGAAAATAAAATGAGGAAACTCCTAAATACTATCGAAGATAAAGCTAATTTCCATAGGGTAAAAGGAGTGTAAATGGGAAACTATGCAGCCAGGTTGATGAACATGTAATTATTCAAATCTGAGTGAATGAATTGGAAGAGATAGTTTCAAACTATGAGGTGAAATAGAAGCAAAAGGATGAGTCAGTGAGGACATTGACCAAAGTAAATGGGAGGGTAGATGTAGGCAGCAAATCCACCTCCTAGAAGAAGAAGTGATAAAGGGATTTGCTCAAATTTGATAGTTTTGATAATGTGTATAAGTTTTACAAACCATACAGGTAGTAGTAAACCGTACAACCAAGAGGTAAAACCATACAAAGCAATGTCAAACCATACATAGCAATGGCAAACCATACAAGGTGCACTAAAATGCAATGAAATGCATGGGAAATGTAATTTAAGGTTAAAATTGCGCATAGGTTTAATTATTAAGGTGTTATACTTAGTAAAAGTCTTAATTAATACATTATGTTATGCATGGGTGGTTTTAAATAACTAATTACCTCAATAACCACTTTGGAATGAACTGGGAAACATTATATAAGGCCCCATTTTCAATTTTGATAGTCTGCACATATACTGGATATTTTTGGTTATACTTTGATCATGTTATGCTATTATGTTATGAGTTTTAGCTGTAATTGTTGTATTTTTTCCATGTTGTGAGTAATATTGAGGAATAATAATACAATGGAGTATATTTATGATTTCTCTCAGGTTATGTATGATTCTGGAATGTTTAAATTACAATTAATGGATTAATTGTGTTGCATGTACTATCTGGTGATTGTTTTAGCTATTTAGGAATTGTTATGAAAGAATGGATTAAACTGACACTAGTATAATTTTTTAGAATGATATGTGTATATGGAAATGTCAAGGTAGATGTATTGAACCCTGCTATACAATTTATGGACATTGCTATTAGATCTACAACTCTCTTAAGCCTCATTCATATGTTTTGCATGTTACAGGAAAAGGATTAATTGGCACATTAAACCCTTATAAAATCTATATGAGAGAGGTTATCCTAGTATAGTATCCAATTTAGCACCTGGATGTACCTTTGTTTTGTATAAATCATACACCATATTTCATACAAAGAAAACTTACCTGATTTGGCAATTCAGGCAATTGGAGGAAACTTACCCGATTTGGCATTTTTGGAGAAATCGACTTGTTCAGTTACAAAACTATGTACGAAAGCTTGAAAAACTGAATATGAAGAATTGGTTGAGTGTAAAATAGTACAATCCATGTCACTATACAATTTTGGATCGTATAGTGTGTCAAATTGACTTATGTACAAGTTGTTCATTGGATACAAACAAGTAGTTTTAGGGACTGTATGGTTGTACGATTTGGTACACAAGTTAGAAATAGTGCATTGATCATCTCAAGAATTATAAATAACATTTCCACTAGGAATACTACACCCATGTGCTACACAGAGCAGAGGGGATTGGTGTCTCCTTGGATTGGTGTCCACAAATATTGTAATAGGGGATTGGTATCTCCTGTGGGTTGGAGCCCATGAAATTTATTGAAGAAATTTATAAGAAATATTTCTCCATGGATTTAGCCCATATTGGGTGAACCACACTAAATTTGTGTATTTTATATGTGTTGTTATGTGTGCATTTTTTTATTAATGCATTGATATTATTTGAAGTTATTACTTTGGAAAGAAAATAGAAAAGTTTTATCTTATACTGTTCACCCCCGTCGTAGTAGAAGCTTGTGTTATTAATTGTACTTTTCAAGTGTCCCATATGATTTATACTTAATCTTTTAAACCCATTTTCAACCCACAAATTTGTTTTGGAGGTAATGTTAGATTTTGGAACCTTAAACTTAAAGAAAATGCAACCACAAGTATTTAAATAGGCATGCAATATTATAACTATGATAATGGCAACTTAACATGCATGAAAATATGATAGAAAGATTGATACAATGCTCTAGAAATACTCATATAAGAAAGCTCATGAAAATTACAATGCTCCTCTAATGGAGTTTACAACCTCTCCATATTAACAAAATGGAGCTACATTGTGACTACTACTACTCTAACCTATGCACTCCAAAATCCTCTCTCAAACACTCACAATGAGGCCTTTATATAGGAAGATATATTCATTGCATCTTACTCAACCCTAAGACTCATGTACCCATGGACTACATGCACATTTACATCATTGCACATTCTAACACTTGTGCATTTATTAAATTACTCTAATAAACTATTTATCTCCTAATATAATCCTAATATAAATATGTACCCATGAAGGTACATTAGTAAAGAACCAAATTATGTAATATATTCCAACACCCCCCTATATTATATTATTTTATTATTGAAGACTTTAGTCTTAAATGAAATATTTGTCTCTTGAGTATTATTCATCCTCGTTTGATATTTAATTCACCTTGCATTGTATTCCTCCATTGTCGTGTTCCTCTTATCCTTTCTTCTTGTCTTTAGGTCCATATTTTGTACTTTCATAGGTGGTTGTACTATCACTTGATTCCTACACCAAGATTTTTCCTTTACCTTTATCTTTCTCATTATTATTCTTGCTATGTACAAACATTTTTGAACAACCACTCAAGGTATCATGATAATATTTTGAGTTAGTAGAACCTAAAGTATTAATGCTACATGATGCTTGGAATATTTTCTCTAGGAATGATTCATATATCTTTTTTTTTACTTTGAGCAGATCAATTAATTTTATTTGCTTTATAACCACTTATTTGAGATCTTGAAGTGAATGTAAGGTCATATATAGAATTTTCCAAAACTTCAAAGGAACTAAAATATCTTTATTTTCATTATCATTTGCTTCAATAAGCCTAGCATGAATATAACATTCCATGGTAGTAAAATTCTCTTCTATCACCTCACTATAGATCAATTTTGAACCAAGATCTAAGTTCTTGGTTTTATCCAGTAGATTCTTAATTTTATAACATTAACCTTTTCCCTTCTAATGGTGTTGTTCATATCATTGTTCACTTCATTATTTGAGGTTGACATCTTTATCTTCCTTGAATTCTTTTTCAACTTGTAGAGTCAAATTTGGAAGGACTTTTCAAACTTTAAATTCTATAAAATACTCTTTTAACTTCAAGAAAATAATTGATTGATCAATGAGTATATTTAGCTTTCTAATTTTGCTTTGTGTTGAAATCCTTTTGTCTCCCTAGTAATGAGATAAAATATTTTAGAATGAAATTCAACTCTAACACTTTTATAACTTTTTATCTCTTCTTGTAGAAATATTTTAGAAATGCAATTTCAAAGATAAGAGTTCAATATCTTTAGTTGGATTGTCTATGTCCTTCTAAATCAATCTTCCAACTATAATTTTGATGCAAGCAATATCTTAATTTCTTCACTCCCTTTGATCAATGCTTATGGAAAATTCTTAAACTTCTAATATGTAAGTTTTGATGTAGAATTCCTTTTCTCTCCCAAGTTTAGAAGTTTTAGTAAGACCAAATATTTGCAAATCAAAGTTCACTTTTAAATCCTTGGTTTTAAGAATTTGCAAATGTATAAAGCAATAATAATAAATGTTTTAATGCTTCTAATTTCACTCTTTCTTTTCCAGCAATAATGTGATTTCTAGGGTAACTTTGATTGCCTTATAACTCCTCCTAGATATCCCTAGATAATGAATACTTTGATTAATATAAATTGCAATATGTATAACCTTATAACTCCTTAATGCTTTGCAAGAATAAAATACTTTAATATTACCTTGATAATACCCATTGTTCACTATGTTATGCGCTCACCCGATTTTACAATCAACTCATGCTTCAATTCAATGGTCGACCAATGCTCTTTGCTATGATGGCTTTGCATTCTAACCTACATTCCTCCTTGTGATAGTCTTTAATGCTGCTACTATCTACTATCACTGATGCTCTCATTGATGGGTTATTTTGTGTGCTTATCTATGTCTTGTTTTGGCTTCTTTAATGCTCCTTGACTTTGCTATGCTCTTCACTTTTCTTCTCCCTATTGAATACCTTTTAATATGGTTTATCAATCATGTGGTATGTGACAAGTGTCACAATATTTCCAAGGCTGTGAGGTTTCTTTCCCATTGGACATTACTTAGTTGAATAAGACTCAAACTAAATAGTACCAACCTTGCTCTGAGTGTGAATTTAAAGTATTACCAACTTATGACAAGTGGTGTTGATCCTTGTGCAATGATATTCTTCCTTTGAGATGTTACTATACTATGTTGGTTCCTTTGAGCATTACTTTGAATGAATGCACCTTCTTCCTGGTCATGTGCATTATGATATGATTGTGTTCCTTGTGCCAAGTGGAACTCTTTTCTAGCATGATCTTCATAGGTTTTCAATCTACTATTGCATGTAATTTCCAATGTAGAACTTAGGGCTTCAATGCTTTCTCTTAGCCAACTATACATGCTTACTTTGACCTTCTATAACAAAAAAATTTGAGATACCTTTCTTGTCCAAATTAGATTATTATACTATGGAACGATCCATTGTTTATCTCTTCTATGACAATGAATGCTTCATCTACAATAGTGAATTTTGAGATGATTTCTTCAACATGGATGGCAAGCTATGCAATGGCTTTCTCTACTCTTTGGTAATGAATACTCCTTTTCTTTTATACTTTGCTCTAACTCTAAAATAATATGTACACCTTGTTGTCCTTTGTAGGTCTTTGTCATGGCAACATTCTTTTATCACAATGTTATCCTTGTATTGCTTGTTGCACCTAGCTATGGTGCTATTTGAATCTTGAGATGATGAATGCTATTTCAATGGCTTCTCTTCCAATCACTCTAACTGTGCTTTTTATTTTCTCTAATGGTGGCCACTCAATATAATGTGTCTTTGAGACACTTCCTACCTTGTCTTCTTCCAATATAGGGTAGATGGCAATCTGATTTTCACTACTGATTGAAAATTTCCTTTCTCCTTCCAATGTTATTAACCTTGTCTCCCTTTCCTTGGAGATACTTTTTATTTAGAGCTTTCTTGAGTGGATCTAATCAATATGCTATGCAAACATAGATTATGAAGGTATAAATATTTACCTCCTTGTGCTATTAAAATTATTCTTTTGACCTCTTGAAATTGGTCACTTCCACTTCTTTTTAAAATTGAGATGAGTGGGATAAGATAGGGTTCAATATTACCTCCAAATCCTTGGCAATGTTTTCCTTTGCTTGGCTATGTTTGCACTAATAAATCCAAGCTTTCAATATTGTATTTTGCACTATAGAAAATGCAAATACGTAGAGTCTTATTTTACTTAGAATAAGCAATAGAATGATGATATGTTTCTTTCTCTCAAAATATATCTAACTTCTATTTTCTTCTATTGTGCAGGATTGAACCTTGTGGACTATAACTTCTGCACTTATCTTGAAGACTTGAAATGAATACTATCTTATGCAACCCTTTAAACCTTGAAACTGGTGCTTAATAAAATTTTAATAAGAAACCAAATATAAAAGCTCAACTAATGAACTTTTGCACCTTATGTTGCATACCTTTCTATATTTGTAGATGATGATGATGATGATGATGGTGACTTTAGTCACTTAAATTTTCTACCTTTTTTAGATGTTATTGTAGCTCTTCTAGGTTGTCTAAAATAACTCACTTTCTCACCTTTTTGTAGCTTAAACACTTCACTAATTTTTTGCCCAATACTGTAACTTGGTGGCTCAAATTCTCCTTCAGGATATACCTCTGAAATATGATCTTTAGTAGCTACTAACACTACCCAAATTGCTACCTTTTTCTATCCTCAAATATAAAATATTTTATATTGTAAAGCAGTCAATACCTTCACTAAAATGCTATCCTTGAAGTCCAAAAATTTATTAATATACCCATCCAAATCACAGCTAAGATGTTCACTTGATAACCCTTCAATGATGGTTCCCAAATATCTCATATTTTTGTGGTCTTTCTATATCCTTTCTCTTGCTAAATTCTAACTTCAAACTAGATATCCTAAAAAAATCTAATTGTCTTGAGATCTATTCCAAACTACCTTGAAATTTGACAATCTTCTTGCCAAACCTTCTCTTTTGGGCTTGTTGTCGGATGGAGATAATTGTCCCAATTCCTTAGCTATCACGAGCTTCTCCCTTGGTAGTAAATTTCTCCAATGAGTTCTTCTAGGAACTCCTTCAATGAGGCTCACCAAGCCTTCCTCTTGAGACCTCTCCAAGGTCTTCAATATTACAGCTTCTCAAAGCCTTCAATAAGACCTTCCTTGGCCTTTTCACTCTTCAACTATGGAATTTTCATAGTGAGATCTTCTTCTAGGATCTCTTGAATCTGCTACTACTAAAATCTACAATAGAACATTTGTTAGGTTCTCAATTCTCAATCTTCCACTATGGAAGTTCTTCAATAGGGTCTTCTATGGACCTCTTCTTCAATGTGAAGTTTTCAATATTCAATGAAGATCACCAATCTCCAATCTTCACTAGGACTCTTCTCCTTGAGTCTCTTCTTCCTTCAATGGGGTATTCTTTCTAGGACCTCCTTCCTAGATTTGTAATCTTCAATGTGGATTCCTTGGCCACTAGATCTCTCCTCAATATTTCAACTAGGAGTCTTCAATCCGTAAATATCTCAATGAGACCTTTCTCCTTAGGCCTCCAAATCTTCAATATTTATTTTTCTACAACAAATAATTAATCCATGCACAAGGAAATTACATCAACTTTCAGGCAACGAAGATGAAGTTCTTCTCTATTTATTGTAGGAAGCTTCCAAACTTCTGAGAGTTAATTTTTTGCAACAAGAAAAACTTAGATGATAGTAACCCAATAATATTTCTAAATCTCCTCTCTTCTGCAATAAAATATTAGAAATGATAATAGAAATTTTTATAACTCTATAGAAAATAATCTTCACTAGTTGGATTGCCAATCTAGTGGATGCAATGCTGAGTTCTAGTCTTCACAAGTTTTTTTAACTCTATGGAAAAACTCTAGCCAATAAATTTTAGAAATTTGAAAGTGAGATTTACAATCTCCTCTCAATCACTCATGTGGATTTCTCTACTTCCTATTGTTCTACCTAGATCTTCTTCTATCAAAAATCTATTGTGATAGTTTTTACATGCAGCGGTGCACAATGGTTGATCTGGTGATCATTTGTGGTTTTCCTTTGATCCATCGTGGCTTTGATACCACTGTTAGATTTTGGATCCTTAAATGAAATGCAACCACAAGTATTGAAATAAGCATGCAATGTTATAACTATGATAATTACAACTTAACATGCATGAAAATATGATAGAAAACTTGATACAATGCTCTATAAATGCTCATATAAGAAAGCTCATGAAAATTACAATGCTCCTCTTATGGATTTTACAACCTCTCCATATTAACAAAATGGAGCTATATTGTGACTACTACTACTCTAACCTATGCACTCCAAAAACCTCTTCTCAAACACTCACAATGAGGCCTTTATATAGGAATATAGATTCCTTGTCGCTTAATCGACCCTAATACTCATGTACATGTGGACTACATGCACATTTACATCATTGCACATTCTAACACTTTTGCACTTATTAAATTACTCTAATAAACTATTTATCTCCTAATATAATCCTAATCTAAATATATACCCATGAAGGTACAATAGTAAAGAACCAAATGATGTAATATATTCCAATAGGTAATTCTAGTAGATTCCATGTTTTATTCTTTTGTAGTGATGAATATTCAGATTACATAGTTGTCTTCCAATGTGAATGATTTAGATCTTGAAGTGTATGTTGGCTCTATTGTAGTTCTTAGTAATCCTTTGTTCATTCTACTTTGACTACGAGTTTGAGACCTTGTAATTGTAAGATATGGCATGTGTTCCAAGTTTGATTCCCTAAGTGTGTTTCTTAGCCAAATTGGTTCCAACCTTTGAGATACTGCAAAAGTGTTTGTACATTCACTTTATTCATCCGAAGATTCTAACTTTGACTCTTCATTTACCAAGTCTTCCTCTAAGAAATTTAGAAGAACTTTTGTATCATTACTTTATTTTTTAGTTTCAATCTTAAATTTTTCATAAAAAACTATATCTCTACTTATATATACCTTCTTTGTACTTGGATATATTCTTCTATACCCTACAAATTCATCATCATAACCAAAAAATATACCAACCATAGTTTTTCCATCAATTTTTGTCCTTTTCTATTTTGGAATATGCATATAAGATTTGCATCAAAAAATTCTTAACTTTTCCATATTTGGTTTTTATCCTGATCATGCTTCTTCTAGTATAACATGATTGATTATTATTGTATACAATCTATTTTGTAAATATATTATTGTTTTGACTGCTTCTACCCAATACTGATGATCAATATGAGCCTCTTTTATCATACATCTTACCATTTCCATTATAGACCTATTTTTTCTTTCTGCAATTCTATTTTGTTGTGGTGAATATGTTGTACTTATTTGTCTTATAATTCCATTTTATTCTAGAAATAGATCAAATTCTTTCATACAAATTTACCTCCTCTATTTGAACAAAGAAATTGGATAGTCTTTCCTAATTCCTTTTCTACTTGAAGTTTGAATTGTTTAAAATGACTAAATGCTTCTAATTTGTACTTCATGAAGTATACCCATATTTTTTTGGTATGATCATCAACAAATAGTTGAAAATACTTATGTCCTCCAATACTAGTAACATTAATTAGACCACATAAATTTGTATATATTAATTCTAATGGTTTTTGAGACCTATGTTGATAAAGTTCAAAAGGAACTCTATGTTGTATTATTGCTAGACATTCTGGACAAACAATGGATTCCCAAGATAGGTTTGGTATCCCTTCAACCATTTTATATTTGACCATTTAATTTATAGATGATGCATTGGTATGACCCAAATTTTTATGCCATATATTTTATGTTTTAGCTAAAAAATTCAAGTGTGTGGTAGTATCCAAAACAAACAGACTACCTTTACTAGAACCTGAAGCTATCATTTTCCCTTGTTTGATGATATGACATTATTTTCTTCAATTGATAACTTTGAATTCTATTGTCATGTCTTCATCCATGAGTTGAGAAACTAAAAGAATATTGGTAGTCAACCTAGAAACATATAACGCATTATTTATTATTATTTTTCCATTTATTTTATTGACCAGAATGTTTCCTATTCCTCTTACTTCATAAGTTTTACTATCTACTATAGCAACTAGTTTCTCATTTTTTTCTTGTAGAGAATCAAACCATTATTTGTTTCCAGTCATATGTTTGCTTTCTCCTAAATCTATGTACCAATAATCCATAATTATTTTTCAATTTTCTAGTCTGTATGAAGTTGACTACCTTATGACTCCCTAGTTTCAAATAATTGAATAAATTCTAAATTTCAAAAACCTAATTTGATGTTGAAGTTCTTATGGCTCCCAAATAAGAATTTAAAATTTTTGTAAAATATATTTGCAAATTTTGTAATCCTAATTTGATGTGAGGATCCTTATCTCTCCAATTTTAAAACTTATTTGTAAATATTAAAATGCTTTAATAATTCAATCACAAAAATTTCCAAAATTTTGAATAATTCCCTAAATTTTTTAAAATTATTTTAGGGCTTCTCAAATATTTTCAAAAATAATAAATTTGGTTTTTAAGGTTTTCAATTTCACTTTAATCCTTATTTCTCCATGGAATTAAATCAATCTATAATTTACTAGATTAATTTATTAATTAACCTTAGAAAAAATAATCATAGTTCCTCCTTATAGCTCCTAACTTAGGCAAAAGTTAAAAAATTACATAAATCCACATTTACATCTACAATAGGCGCATGAATTACGATCAATAGTTTTGAACCTTCTTCTTGATGCTGGTTCCCTCATTGAAACTATCCTTTGCTACAACACTCATTCAAAATTCACTTTGCCACTTCTTGGATGTGTATTATTTGGTCTTACTCCATGCAATTAATACATGTAAGAAGAAGTTTCACCTTTCTTACATGATTGTTAGGCCAAGTCCAATTGCAACATAAACCAAAAACAAAGAAATATAAGCAGCAAAAAATATAAAATATTTATTGACATGCACCCCTCGTCAACCTTACATTCATTTGCAAAATAATATTATATAGTGTATAGGGGATAAGAAGGGAGAAGATAGGGGATAGGAAGGCACGGAGGGATAAGGAGGTTGGAGGGATAAGGGGAATGGAGGAAAAGGAGGGATAACGAGGGAATATAGGAGGAGAATAGGAGAGAAAATAGGATAGGGAGTTAGGAAATATTGCCGACAAGAATTGCCGACAAAATTAGGAAGATTTCACACTTAGGGCTTAGAAGGAGCTTTTTCTAAGCCACTTATGGAAAATCCCTGTTCACACTTGCAACATTCTCCCCCTTAAAGTTGAGAGGACTGACTACACAGTCTCTCAGCTTTACAAATTGAGCTTTTGTCATCGCCTTGGTGAAGATGTCTGCGACATTCTCCAAAGTGTGACAGTATTGAAGCTCAACGATTTCATGTTCCACCATATCTCTGATGAAGTGATACTTCATATCAAAATGCTTCGTTCTGCTATGGTGGACAGGATTATATGCCAACTGAATGGCATTGATGTTGTCGCAGTAGATTCTGGTCGGACCACTTTGTTGTTCTCCAATCTCTTCTAGTACTTTCCTTAACCACAAGGCTTGAGTACTTGCATAAGTAACTGCTATATACTCTACTTCTATTGAAGGTAACGCTACTACTGTCTGCTTTTTTGAACTCCAAGTTATTAGTCCTAATCCAAGACTAAAACAGTTTCCTGATGTTGACTTCCTGTCATCAATATTGCTACCCCAATCACTATCACTGAAGCCTACAAGCTTGATAGTGTTACATTTATGGTACTGGATTCCAAAATCCAATGTACCTTTCTGATGGCAAGCTGGGATTCACACAAACACATTCACAGTAATTTCATTTAAATTTCATTAAAAATAGCAAATACGGTTACAGTAGCCACTCCAGTATACCACTTCTCCCCCAATCCCGAACTTCACCATCCCTTTCCCATACAAATTTCCCCATTTTTAATGTGGTCTCGGCCTTCCCTGAAATTAATGCTCCCGCCCGAAGACCCCATTCGAATTTCATCTTCCCTCCGTTGAAATTTTAAAATTTTCCTTTCCTTTTGTTTTCTGCCATTAATGGCAACTGTCCGATCCGTCCAGAGCCTGCATTCATGGCTTTCCATACCCTGCACCCGCCGTTTTAATCTGACTGTCTTTAAGTACCGTTGTCTCCGCCATTAAGTCTTTCACCTGTAACTACGGTTTCTCCAGAAACAATATTCCCAGATAATTAAACTTGGTCGACATCTATATCCTTCTCCTCCGATTACGTGGCCCTCATCCTCAAGATCTGTTACAAGCATGCCTCCACGTGTCAAATTTGACTCTATTCCCCAATGGTAGTGTTGCCTTTAAGGCACGTGGCAACCACGTGTCAATTTTCCCCTGTCCGGCCGTCCGCGTGTTTAATTCCGTTTGACTTTTCTCGGGCCGCGATATCGCGACATGTAGCGATATCGCGACATGTCGCGATATCGCTACCCAACTGACGTCCGCCCTCAGCTTTGAAACCACGTCGCGATATCGCGACGTCGCGATATCGCGACGTCGCGATATCGCGACAAAAGTACGTCCTGCATTGTTTCTGCCTTTGACGTCGCGAAATCGCGACGTGTCACGAAATCGTGACGCGTCGCGATCTCGCGACTCCATCCCCCCACTCCTTGCAACAGCTTCAACCCCCTTCGTAACTTCCAACCCTACCTGTCGCGATATCGCGACGAAACTTGCTCCGTCCACTTGGCCATCCTAACCTGTCGCGATATCGCGACGAAACTTGCCCCGTCCCTGCAACAGCAAATGAGGTCGCGATTTCGTGACATGTCACGAAATCGTGACATGTCACGATTTCGTGACCTCACACCAACTTTTGCCTTAGTCCCCTTATCAACTTCCTTTTCTATCTTACGTCATCTCCTTCCCCGGAAAAGAACCAAATTGCTTCAAAAATCTCTAAAGAAAAATAAAAGATGCAAGATTGCTCATACTTTCACCGGATGCTCCTGCATCAGACACCCGGGGTAGATTAGAAGTGACCCTCACTTCTGTTTTGTTGGGAGAAGACCCAATCGGTCAACCTCCGCCTCCGATACCCAAGTTGCATCTTCAATAGGCCTGCCTTTCCACTTGATCAAATACTCAGTATACTGTTTATTCCTGGTGTTTTTGCCTTCACGAGTATCCAATACTTCTTCGGTTTCATCTGTGCTCGGAGTAGATGCTGGAATTTGCCATAACTCTGGACTTTGCATTTTTGTACCTTCTCCTTCATGGTATTCCACTAAATCTGAGATATTAAAAATTGGTGAAATATCAAGCCAAGTTGGCAATTCCACTTCATACGCATTTCCTGAATCTCGCTTTCCCAATATTCTGCATGGTCCAAACCTTTTCATTTTCAATTTATTATAAGTCTTGGCAGGAAATCTCTCTTTCCTGAGATGCACCATGACCTCATCTCCTACCTTGAACTCCTTGAACCGGCGCTTCTGGTCCGCCCTTGTCTTATATTGACTGTTCATTTTTGTAATTTGTCTTCTTACTTCCTCATGCAGACTTTTCATATGTTCTGCAAATTCTTCGGCTTCGGCACTACATTTTTCTCTTCTGTCCAACCTTCTTAGCTCAGACACATTCCTCGGGCTGTTTCCATATACTATCTGGAACGGAGATTTATTTGTGCTTTTATTAACTGAACTGTTATATGCAAACTCTGCCTGTGGTAAGACCAAATCCCATCCCTTGGGTTGATCCACTATCAAACACCGCAGTAAATTGCCCAGGCTTCTATTGACCACCTCCGTCTGCCCATCTGTCTGTGGATGGTATGCTGAACTGAATTTCAAGTCTGTCTTCAATTTCTTCCACAGAGTTCTCCAGAAATACCCAACAAACTTTGTATCTCTGTCTGAAACTATACTTCTCGGTAGACCGTGAAGTCGTACCACTTCCTTGAAGAACAATCCAGCAATGTGAACTGCATCACTTGTCTTTTGGCAGGGAATAAAATGTGCCATTTTGGAGAACCGGTCCACCACCACAAATATTGAATCATTTCCTCTCTGTGTTCTCGGCAATCCAAGAACAAAATCCATGCTTATGTCCTCCCATGGTCTCTCGAGCACGGGTAATGGTTGGTACAGTCCTGTATTTTGTTTTACACCCTTTGCCATCTGGCATATTCTACAACTTTGCACAAACTTCCGTACATCTTGCCGAAGTTGTGGCCAGTAGTAATTTTCCTCAATCAAGGCAATGGTCTTATCCCTACCAAAATGCCCAGCCAATCCTCCGCTGTGCTTTTCTTTGATTAAATTCTCCCGCATGGAACTTCTGGGAATGCACAACTTACTACCCTTGAACAGCATCCCGTCTTGGATTAAGAAATCCAACCATTTTGTTCTATCCATGGTAAGAGGTATTGAGCAAGCCTTCCAGGCTTCTGCAAAATCCGGATCTGCAGGGTATAGACCCTTCAGTTCTTCAAACCCCACTACTTCCACTTGTCAATGCGGTCAGTGAGTCCGCCTTCGCTAAGGCATCCGCAACCTCGTTTGACTTCCCACTTCTGTGCTTTAGTACAAAGGTGTAACTTTGGAGGAACTCCACCCATTTCATGTGCCTTTGGTTCAGTTTTGTCTGACTGTTAATGTATTGCAAAGCTTGATGGTCAGTAAACAGTACAAACTCCTTTGGTAATAAATAATGTCTCCACTTTTTCAAGGCCTGAACTATAGCATAAAATTCTTGATCATAGACAGAATACTTTTTCCGGGCATCATTTAACTTTTCACTGAAATAAGCAAGCGGCTTGCCTCCTTGACTCAGTACCGCCCCTATTGCACTGCCACTGGCATCACAGTCCACCTGAAATACCTTGTTGAAGTCTGGAAGTGCCAAAACAGGCTGCTCGGTAACTTTTCTTTTTAATGTATCAAAGCTCCTTTCAGCTCTTGATGTCCATTTGAACTCCTTTTTATCTCCCCTCATTGTCTCTGTGAAAGGTGCACAAATACTGCTGAAGTTCTTTATGAACTTCCTATAAAAACTGGCCAGACCATGGAATGACCTCACTTCTGTTGTGCTCCTTGGAGTAGGCCATTCAATGATGGCTCTCACCTTTTCGGGGTCCATCTTCAGGCCTTCTACTGAGATTACAAACCCCAAGTATACCAATTCTTTCTTGACAAAATTACACTTTTTCAAATTTATTAATAACTGTTCTTCTTGCAACTTTTCAAAGACTCTCCTGATATGCATCAGGTGTTCCTCCAGGGTCCGGCTAAATATCAATATATCATCTAAATAGACAATAACAAACTTTCCCAGAAATTCTTTCAGTACTTCATTCATCAGCCGCATGAAGGTACTTGGTGCATTGGACAGTCCAAAGGGCATGACCAACCACTCAAACGGGCCTTCTCTTGTCTTGAAGGTTGTCTTCCATTCATCCCCCTCTCGGATACGGATCTGATGATAACCACTTTTCAGGTCAATCTTTGTGAAGTACTCAGCTCCACTTAAACAGTCCATGATATCATCCATTCTTGGTAACGGGAATCTGTACTTAATAGTAATTTTGTTGATGGCCCGTGAATCTATACACATCCTCCATTCTCCATCCTTCTTTGGCGCCAGCACTGCAGGTACTGCGCATGGACTCAAACTTTCCCGAATTAATCCCTTTTCTAATAATTCTTGGACCTGTCTATTTAACTCCTCAGTCTCTACAGGTGTCATCCTGTGTGCGACTTTATTTGGCGAGGCTTGATCCTGGTACTAAATCTATATGATGGCTAATTTTTCTCACGGGGGGTAAGCCCTCAGGCACATTGTCAGACACAATGTCTGAAAATTCCTCCAATAGATTTAGAACTTCTGTTGGGGTATCCCGACATTCCTTCCCCCTAACTCTAGGGATTATTGCATAACATAAACGTTCATGCTTTAACCCGTTCGGAAACTCTCTCCCCTCAACTAAACGAGACTCGGAAATATTACATACCTTTTCATCTGTATCCTTCAAGGGCTTTAGTTTATGGCGTACACCATTCTTTGTCAATGAGTAGGTGTTGGCACGGCCATCATGTACTGCACTCCGGTCAAACTGCCAGGGTCTCCCCAACAACATGTGGCAAACATCCATGGGTAAGATGTCACACAGGACCTCATCACAATAATTCCCAATGTTAAATTTAACAGAACACTGCTCGTTGACCAAAGCTCCGTGGTCCTTTTGTAACCATGCGACCCGGTATGGGTGTGGGTGTTTCCTCCTTTCTAACCGTAACTTCGTAACCATTTCCTCAGAAACCAGGTTGTCCGTGCTACCATTATCAATAATGATATTGCAAACCTTGCCCGCACATTTACATCTAGTGCGGAATAAACTTCTCCTCTGGTCTGTGTCCTTCTCCTCGTTCAACAGGACTCTTCTTACAACCATTGTTTCTCCTCTCTCCGCTTCTTCGGAATGCTCAGATTCAACATCCTCCTCTGCCACAACAGCTCTGGCTGGGCCCTCAGGCCTCTTGTTTGTTCTTTCTCGGTGTTGTGGACATTCAAATGCCCTGTGTCCTTCTTCACCACGGTGGAAACATGTTCCACGAAATACTCCCCTTCCAAACCCTCGTCCAGATCCACCCCGTCCTCTTGGGTAGCTGTTACGATCTCGGGGCTGATAAACATCTTCTTCTTTTTGGTCCTGGTTACTTACGGCTTCACCGGTCTTCTTCGGATCCTTGTACTTTTCTCCATTGGTCCTCCCACCAGTCCTTCCACCTCGGCCTCTTCCTCTTTGCTTGCCTTCAAACCGCCTGTTTAGCTTTTCTTCTACCTTCAAGGCAAATTGATAAGCATCCTCAATGGTGTTTACTCGAACCAGGCTCAGTTCTTCCTGGATACCAAGCCTCAGCCCATTAATGTAACGGGCTACTTTCTCCTTATTTGCCTCTAAATGCCTTGTTCTAATAGAAATTTTGTAAAATTCTTCAGTGTACTCTTGGACAGTTTTGTTTGTCTGTCTCAAGCTCTGCATCTTCCTTAGCAGATCCAACTCGTAATCTGTCGGGATGAACTGTCTTTTAATCTTCTCCACCATTCTATCCCATCTTGTTATTCTCTCTTTCCCTCTTCTGTTTCTCTCCAACTGCATTCCCTTCCACCAAATGCTTGCATGACCCTTTAACTTGGTCTTAGCAAATTGACCCGGTTAGGGTCTTCAATCTCCTCATACTCGAAATATTCCTCTAAATCATTTATCCAGTCAATCACTTCTTCTGGATTTAGATTTCCCGAGTAGGTAGATACCTCCATTTTTGGTTGTTTTCCAATCTGAGAGATGGCCTTATACAACCGGGCCTGAGCTGGATCCACGGCTTCTGCCTCTTCCTCAGACTGTTCTTCCTCTTCAACTTCATCTTCACTTTCCTCTTCCCCTCCGGGTTCGCGCCTTCTGCGTAACTTTGCTTGCAAGGCTTGAACTTGTCTTTGCAAGGCCCGAAAGTCTTCGGCCGGCACCACATTTCCTGCTCCGCCACGGTTCCTTCGTGGAGGCATGATATTTTTCTCTGTATTATATATATATATATTTTTTAGAATTCTTCCACAGATCCTGGTGCAACTGCCTCTCTCCGGCGATCTGTTACACGCTCAGGAGCTCCCGCTCTGATACCACTTGATGGCAAGCCGGGATTCACACAAACACATTCACAGTAATTTCATTTAAATTTCATTAAAAATAGCAAAATACGGTTACAGTAGCCACTCCAGTATACCACTTCTCCCCCAATCCCGAACTTCACCATCCCCTTTCCCATACAAATTTCCCCGTTTTTAATGTGGTCTCGGCCTTCCCTGAAATTAATGCTCCCGCCCGAAGACCCCATTCGAATTTCATCTTCCCTCCGTTGAAATTTTAAAATTTTCCTTTCCTTTTGTTTTCTGCCATTAATGGCAACTGTCCGATCCGTCCAGAGCCTGCATTCATGGCTTTCCATACCCTGCACCCGCCGTTTTAATCTGACTGTCTTTAAGTACCGTTGTCTCCGCCATTAAGTCTTTCACCTGTAACTACGGTTTCTCCAGAAACAATATTCCCAGATAATTAAACTTGGTCGACATCTATATCCTTCTCCTCCGATTACGTGGCCCTCATCCTCAAGATCTGTTACAAGCATGCCTCCACGTGTCAAATTTGACTCTATTCCCCAATGGTAGTGTTGCCTTTAAGGCACGTGGCAACCACGTGTCAATTTTCCCCTGTCCGGCCGTCCGCGTGTTTAATTCCGTTTGACTTTTCTTGCGATCGCGTAGATATCGCGACATGTCGCGATATCGCTACCCAACTGACGTCCGCCCTCAGCTTTGAAACCACGTCGCGATATCGCGACGTCGCGATATCGCGACAAAAGTACGTCCTGCATTGTTTCTGCCTTTGACGTCGCGAAATCGTGACGTGTCACGAAATCGCGACGCGTCGCGATCTCGCGACTCCAACCCCCACTCCTTGCAACAGCTTCAACCCCCTTCGTAACTTCCAACCCTACCTGTCGCGATATCGCGACGTCGCGATATCGCGATGAAACTTGCTCCGTCCACTTGGCCATCCTAACCTGTCGCGATATCGCGACGTCGCGATATCGCGACGAAACTTGCCCCGTCCATGCAACAGCAAATGAGGTCGCGATTTCGCGACCTCACACCAAATTTTGCCTTAGTCCCCTTATCAACTTCCTTTTCTGTCTTACGTCATCTCCTTCCCCGGAAAAGAACCAAATTGCTTCAAAAATCTCTAAAGAAAAATAAAAGATGCAAGATTGCTCATACTTTCACCGGATGCTCCTGCATCACTTTCACATATCTCAAAATTCTTTTAGCTGCCTGCAAATGCAGCTCAGATGGGTTAGCCATAAATCTAGAAACAAGAGATACAACATACTGAATATCTGGTCTGGTGTTGGTGAGAAACATCAAACTCCCAAACATGCTTCTGAAAGTGGTCACATCAACTTTCGGTGCTCCATCATATTTGCTTAATTGGATCCCATGTCCAACTGGAGTTGCAACTGGTTTGCAATGCTCCATAGCAAACTTCTTGATCATGTCCTGAGCATACTTATGTTGATGAGATGAAGATCCCTGTATCTGAATGATGAACCTCCATTCCAAGGTAATAGTGCATTAATCCAAGATCTTTCATCTCAAACTACGTCATCATGGAGTGTTTGAACTCCCTATTCATTTTTTCATTACTACCCATAAAAATGAGATCATCCACATACAAACAAACTATGAGGATGTCTTTACCTTGCTTTAGGTAGTAGAGTGTGGGTTCATTTTTACTCCTGGTGAACCTATATTCTTTGAAGTACCCATCAATGCGTGAGTACCAAGCTCTTGGTTCCTGTTTGGGGCCATAGAGTGCCTTCTTCAATCTGTAAACAAGGTGTTCTTTACCTTGTACTTCAAATCCCTGTGGCTACTCAACATACACTTCTTCTATAAAGTAACCATTGAGAAATGCACTCTTGACATCCATGTGTTGGACTTTCCATCCTTTATGTGCAGCTAAGGCAATAACTGTTCTAATTGTCTCCTGTCTGGCTACAGGAGCAAAAGTTTCTTCATAATCTATGCCATATTTCTGAGTAAAACCCTTTGCCACTAATCTTGCCTTATGTTTTTTGATGCTTCCATCAGCATTAAACTTGGTCTTGAAGATCCATTTACAGCCAACACATTTCTTTCCTTTAGGAAGCTTTACGAGATCCCAAGTGTTGTTTTTTATAGAGGTTATCTCCTCTTTCATGGCATCTTGCCAAATCTTCTGAGTACATGCCTTCTCATAACTAGAAGGTTCAAGCTGTGCACTAGTTAACAAAGCATAGTTAACTTGATCTCCCCTAGGTTCCTGCTGGGATTCATCATCACCTTACAAGTGCATACTTTCTAATCTGTGTAAAACATATTCCATTTCACTAGCTTGACTTCTAGTATATCTTCTTGAAAAAAATTTATCCAACATCTGAGATGATGGATGATATTGTAAAGTTCGCTTACCTTTGGATGGAACATCAATATCCATTGGTGAGGAACTTACTGATCGCTGTGGAGAAGGACTTGGTGAAGAAGTTGAATCAGAAGATGGACTTGGAGGATGTGTGGGCGGAGACTGCTTTCCTTTCTGTGGTAGTCGTGGTTGCACCTGCTGAGCTACAATATCAGTGGCTTCAACATCACTGAATACTTGGGGCTTACCCCACTCTCCCCCTTCATCAAAAATTACATCCCTTGAAATCACTATCTTTCGAGTTGTAGGATTGTAGAGTCTATAACCCTTTGTGTTTTCACAATATCCTACAAAAATGCATGCCTGACTCTTTGGATCAAGTTTCTTTCTCAGATCATCAATAATGTGAGCATATGCCAATGAACCAAATACTCTGAAATACTTCACATTTGGTTTCTTACCATACCAGGCTTGGTAAGGTGTCTTCCCTTTCAAACTTGAAGTAGGACTTCTGTTCAAGATGTGAACACTAGTCCTTGTTGCATCTCCCCAATATGCATTACTCAAATGCTTTGTCTGAAGCATTGATCTAGCCATCTCCACAATGGTACGATTCTTCCTTTCTGTTACACCATTTTGCTATGGAGTGTAGGTAGTTGTGAACTGCCTCTTGATGCCATGATGTTTACAAAAATTCAAAGACTGATTAGAGGAGTATTCTCCTCCTCTATCTGATCTAAGACATTATACAAAATATCCACTCTCACTTTCAAATTTTGCTTTAAAATCAACAAAGCATGCAAATGCTTCATCCTTATGCTTCAAAAAATATATCCAACACATTCTTGTGCAATCATCAATGAAAAGTAGGAAGTAAGAGTGATTACCTAGACTCTTGGTCTGCATCGGACCACAGATGTTTGAATGCACTAACTGAAGAGGATAGCTGGCCCGCCATGCTTTTCCATGAGGAAATTTTGATCTGGCATGCTTGCCCAAGGCACACCCTTCACAGACTTCCTTACTATCTTGAATTTTGGGAAGTCCAGTTACCATTGCTTGTGAAGTTAGCATTTTCAAACTGGCTGAATTCAAGTGACCATATCTCAAGTGCCATAGGACACTTGGATTGGTAATTGCAACATTTGCTAACTTATTTCCTCTTGGCTAGCCAAACTTCAAAGGGAATAATCTATTCTTTGACATTGGCACTTATGTAATGATTCTATTACTATTGTTCTTGTCAAAAATGGTGCATTTACCCTCATCAAAAATCAACTTATAATTCTTTTCTAGCATCTGACCAACACTTAAAATATTGTGTTGAAGATGAGGTGTGTAATAGATATCACTTACTTGCTTGATGCCTTCTTTTGTTGGAACCTCCATGGCTCCAATGCCTTCAACTGCCAATGACTTGTCATCTCCAAACCGGATGCTGGATTTGTATGAGGAGTCTAACTTAGCAAAGAGTTCTTCTTTGCCACTCATGTGATTTGAACACCCAGTGTCCAAAATCCATGTATCATTCATATTTTGTTCTGTCTGGCCATAATAAAGAAAGAGATTTGTGGACTCTTCCTCTTTTCCAAAATTCCCAAACTGACTGCTCTGGTTGTTGCTGCTTCCTTGCGAAGTCTTTGACCAACAATCTCGAGCATAATGGCTAGGTTTGCCACAATTGTAGCAAACTTGTTTTGATTTATCTCCTCCTTTTCCTTTACTAGATTGTTTCCCTCTATATTGTTGTTGTCCTCCTCTATTCTGGTTTCCACATCTGTTGGTTGATCCTCCTCTGTTAGGAGTTCCTCCTCTTTGATTATTCCTGCCTCTGCCTCTTTGTTGACCTCTGCCACGACCTCTACCTCTTCCTTCATGTGTGGCAAAAGCTTTGTCATCTCCTCCATAGCTGGTGGTATGAGTTTCCTGTAATCTCTCTTCATGTGAGAGAAGTGAACCAGTTAATGCATCAAAAGACAATGTGGTTAAGTCTTTGGATTCTTCAATAATTATTGCAACAGAATTCCATTTTGGAAGAAATGTTCTCAACACTTTCTTCACCATCATCTCTGGCTTAATATCCTCCCCTAGTGTGACCATCTTGTCTACTACGGCTTTCACTCGCACGCAGTAATCACCAAATCTTTCATTCTCTTGCATCTTGAGATTCTCAAAATCTCGTTTCAAAGTTTGCAGTTTTACCTGCTTCACTTGGTCACTTCCTCTATAGCTTTCTTTCAGGGCATTCTAGGCATCTTGTGCAATTACATAAGATGCAACCCTAGGGAAGATACTTTTATCTAAGGCAGCATGAATGTGATAAAGGGCAAAAGCATTATTCTTTTGTGCTTCTTTTCTCGCCTTTTTATCAGCATTAGAGAAAGCTGCCCATTCAGCAGCAGTTGGTTCTGTATATCCTTCTTCGACTACATCCCAAAGACCTTTTCCTATCAAAAGGGTTTTCATTTTAATAGAACGTATTCATAGTCACTATCATTAAATTCAGGGATTGGTAGACTAGTGTTTGCAGCCATTTCTAAAAACAAACTTTTATTGAGGCAAACTGGAAATACAAAGCAGTACAGAAAGATTTAATTATTCAAATCAAATCTCGCCTTTTTAGTACATTCAAGTTCTGCTTCGAAACTGCTGCTAATGATGATGATCTCAGGTTTCACTTCCTTTGGATCTGCTTCTGCTGCTTCTTCTTCGTCTTCTTCTTCTGCTGTTTCTTCTTCTTCTTCTTCCTCTTCCTCTTCTTCTTTTGGTTCAGGTTCTGGAGAGCGTGGAGAATAGCTCTCACTCGATGCAGCTACCGGTAGACCTGGTGTGTAACTGGCACTTGATCGTACATTCAAAACAAATTGCTCAGTCTCGGACTCTTCAATCCTCTTTTCGAAGATATTGTCTTCTGAATCTGCCTCGTATCCTGAATCCGGCTTTCTCAGGTGAGCTATCACCTGATTTTCAAGCTGACAAAACACTGTATGCAGACTAGTTCGGCGAACCCTTTCATCAAAGGATTTCGGTGTCTCTCGTCCCAAAATCGAGAGAAGTGCATTATAACACCCCTCAGACCGGAACATCTAACATTTCATGGGCAGATTAATTTTTTTTTTCAAAAAAAATCTCTTCAAATAAGGCTTTAAAATTTTTCTAAAGTTTTTAAAAAAAAAATTTAATAAATTTTTATATTTTATTTAAATTATCTTTTAAATTTATTATTAAAAAGATAATATTAAATAAATATATAATTTAAATTTATTAAATAATTTTAAAACTTTAAATAAAAAAAAAAAAACCTTATAAAAAGTTTAAAACAAAATTTGTTTTACCTTTTCGTCACACAGGGGATTCGACCCCGTGACCTGCTTTGTGCTGCGCGAGCGCCTTAGCCGCTCGACCACGCGGCTACCTTGTGAACTAAGGCGCAAAACCTTAGTTTTATTACCTGGGCGGCGATTTTTTTTTTTTTTTTTTTTAAATTTGGGCGACAGCGGGGTTCGATCCCGGGTCGTCTGCGGGCTAGCGGACAACCTTAGCCGCTGCAATACGTCCGTGGACGTGTCTTAACCAGCACGGGAGGTAATTATAAAGCGCGGGCGGGCGAAAATTAAAAAAAAAAAAATTGTTTTATGTTTATCCCACATTTGCTGTACATTACCGCCGATGGGGTTTATCAACCCAAAAACACGTTATGAAGATTGACTACCGTCGGGTAGTCTAACACCATGTTTTGCCGCCAATTTTTCCACTTGCAAACAGCCAGCTTGCTTGCCACGTCAGCCAACACGAAATCGCCACATGGCAAAATTTTGACTAGACGCGCCGCCATGTCAGCCAACCACACTTTGCCACGTCAGCCTCAATCTACGTGCAGCTGTGTCCACTGCCTCGATCAACATGCCACCCAGTCAGCACCTCGAAGTCTGCATCACTACCACGTCTACTCCATTGCTACCACATGTCACGTCCTCGTGCCGCCATGTGTCACGTCCAATCACCTCGGGATCTGTGTCGCTGCCAAGTGTCGCCTCGGGATCCATGTCCGAGCCTACTCGTAATCCACCTCAAGATCTGAGCCCTGCTAGTGACCTGCTTTAGGATGCGTGCCTACCTCGAGAATCGTGCTTGCTCTGACCTCACCTCACCTCGGGAACTGTGCCCGAATGACTGTCGAATTTTGCCTTGAAAATCGTGTTCGGGCTGACTGGCTCTGATACTAGTTTTAGGCCAAGTCCAATTGCAGCATAAACCAAAAACAAAGAAATATAAGCAGCGAAAAATATAAAATATTTATTGACATGCACCCCTCATCAACCTTACATTCATTTGCAAAATAATATTATATAGTGTATAGGGGATAAGAAGGGAGAAGATAGGGGATAGGAAGGCGCGGAGGGATAAGGAGGTTGGAGGGATAAGGGGAAGGGAGGAAAAGGAGGGATAAGGAGGGAATATAGGAGGAGAATAGGAGAGAAAATAGGATAGGGAGTTAGGGAATATTGCCGACAAGAATTGCCAACAAAATTAGGGAGATTTCACACTTAGGGCTTAGAAGGAGCTTTTTCTAAGCCACTTATGGAATATCCCTGTTCACACTTGCAACAATGATGGTCGACGCTCCTTCTATGATGACATGTGGCACACAAATTCTTCACATGCTTCTAAGTCCTCCTGAGCATTATGGTCTTGATTCTCTTCACCTAAAATTAGTCTCTTTCCAATACTCCAATGATGGAACTCCTTCCAAGATGTTTCAATCCTTAGACAAATAATTTCCACTCGATATTTTTGCTTTCCCTAATGTTGCATGGTTGCATAAATTGCATCTCTCTATTATTTTCATCATCTCTTGAGTGAATCTTCAATGGTTGAAGGTAAACAACTCTTGTTGTGTTTACAATAACACTTGAACTTTTATATTTTCCAAGTGTTCCTTATGGTGGCACTTTGGTGATTCTTCCTTGCACATAGGCGGTATTCTTGAAGCTTCTTATTGGCTTATTATTATTTATCTCTAATGTGATTTATTATTTCCACAACTAGGTTGAATTAGTTGTACCTTTTTCTATTTCCAATCTCCTTTTATTATCTTTACTTTACTCAATTAGATGATTTCTTCACCAAGCTACGATAATTTGTTCCACTTCAATGGTGTTTTTTTTCTTCTAAATATGGTGGCTTATTTGGCTACCCCTTTTAGTAGATTCTACCTTAGCTCTGATGTGGTTTTGTCTTCTCCATAACTCATCTTGAATGGGTGAATCTCTTACTATTTTTCAAACTGCTACTCCCTTTCCTTTACTCACTTTGTTGACTTATTTCTCTGAAATGTTATAGGTTTTTAGGATGCTCTTGTGCCTTCAAAGACTTAATTTGATTCCTTTTAAAACCTTATATTGAGCATAATATTTTGAATGCTCCTTAATACATTTGTAGCTCCTTATCTTGTTGTTTCTATGTATAGCATACAAATATTCTTTTGTTGATTTCAAACTAGCACACTAATTTGCAAGCTTCTTAAACTCCTTCTTTAACTGGGAGATAATAAATTTAGAGTTATTTTCCCTGATTTTAACTCTCTAATATATGGTGCTAAATAAACTTAAATTAAATACAATTTTCATAAAACTAAAATATTCTTTTAAGCACCTAATCTTAGACCTTTTATATTGTCTTTTGTAGCTTGTCTCCTCTCCTTTCTTGCTACTCACACTAGTTATTCTATACCTTAAAATTTACAACTTACTTGAACTTTGCTTGCTACCAAAAATTATCTTTTATTTTGTCTAAATGGTTATTAAAAAATGTTGAAATTTTCTAGCCTTTTTACCCTTTCAAATGTTGCTCGAAACTTGCCTTCTTTAACTTTAGCTTATCTAAATTTTGTAGCTCCAAATGTTGTCTTCTTGTTATCCAAGATCATCCTTTTAACTCCTCCAATTTGCTGTCTTTAAATCCTTTATTTCTATATTCAAAAACATTCAAATCTAGTGGCCTCTTCTATCTTCTATCAATCTCCCTTGTGGCTCTGATACCACTTAAATTTTGATGGTATTTATTTAATAAAAAATAACCACAAGATCTAGAATAAGCATGTTTTATCATTTATAAGATAATGGAAATATTCTAAACATATAAAACTCATGAATAAATTCTACAATAACTCATAAAATAGCCATTAACAAATGCTCGTGAAAATAAAAATGCTCTTGAATAAAGATCTACTAATGCACGCTTATAAGCAATGCACCTTTCTATACTTATTATAATTCTTAGTCACAAATATATATAATAGTATGTGACTCTTAACTTTCCTACTCTAAGGACACATGTGCATTCTACATAATGGACACTTGTGCACATGCACACCTAACTACAAGACACTTATGTATTTCTTGCATATTACTACATTGCATAAAATATAATTCACACTCTAATCTAAGACACTCATAATATAAAGATGTACCCAAGGTGGTACATTAGCATGTATCAAATAATATAATATATTCTAACAAAAACAATAAAATTTAATAAAATATTTAAATTTAAATATATGAATAGATAAAATACTTAAATAACTGGTTGCAATCATGAAGTGCATGCAATGAAGCTAGGATTTGCAAAGTGAAGCATAGATGAATTAAATTGAATGGGTGAAAGAATTTAATTTTCTAGGGAGGAATATTTCTATGCATATTAACAATGGTTCAAAGAATTATGTTGCCTAGAATTACAGAATGCACACAGTAAAGCTAGGGTTTGCAAGTGAAGCACAAAGAAAATTAAAAAAAACACATAAGAAGTAACAATATTTTCTTGAAACTAGAATGTGCTCAGATCTATTCATGTGAATAAAAAGGTCGGTCCAATTCTTGACTATTATATTTAAAAAATGACACAAGAAGCATTAGCATTTTTAAAATTGAAGTGCGCTTAGATCTATTTATGTGAAGAAAATGAAGGTTGGACAACTTACTTTCTAGATTTGAAGCATGCAAAATGTGAAAGGAGTTAATTTGATAGGGAGAAATATTTTTGTGCATGTGAATGGTCGTTTGAAGAAGTTTTTTGGTTGGAATCATGAAGTTCATGCAGTAAAGCTAGGGTTTGTAAAATAAAAATATTAATTTTCGTTTTTATTTGGTATTTTTAAAATGGTAGCATAGTTTGAGAAATTGGTTTATTATTTTTGATGGAGAATGAATAGGAAGGTTTGGACTTATCATAGGACCTCTTTTATGGGTAGTGCATCTTTTCAACTCTAATGTCCAAGGGTTCCATTTTTGGACAAGACTTAGAAGTTGAGAACTAGGGGTCCATGGGTTTTTTGAATGGCAAGAATAATACTATAGGTTATCAAACTTTAGTGGATAGAGGGGAGTCTATGTCAAAAGTTTTAGATTAGGTTGGTTATCCTATTTATTTCTCACTCTCAAGTATCTTAGAATACTCTACTCAAGTGATGGGTATAATGAATGAGCAAGCATTTATTTGTGTGCAAGAAAAACTTGAGCAAGCTCCAAAAAATCCAAACTTGCTTTGTCTAACAAAGTTTCCTTTGTTTATTTCTAGTTTTATTGGTAAAAGTCTTGATTTACAGACCCTAAGTGGAGTGGGTCCAAACTTTCAATCAACATAGATTACAACTTCGGTTACTAAAATTTGTAAGGCACATAAAGTGGTTAAAAAGAGAAGGTCAAATATCAGAATGGTACTTGGGGAAGACCCAAGGATGGAACAAGTTTTGGATTTTTTTGGGAAGACCTTTAGTAGGAAGTTTCATGGACATAAAATAGCTGATAATTCACTAAATGAGTGAGTGTAGAAGGTATGGGTCCCAATTTTAGAATATGGACCGATTTTTTACTTACTTTCCAAAGGATTGATAGGTTTCCTTTTTTGATCTAAGGAAGATGCATAGAAAATTTTGGAAGGTCATTGATATTTGGGATATTTTTTTTGGCTTTGAAGGTTTGGAGAGATTGCTTTGATCCGAAGACTGAATTTTCTAGGAGAATCTCAATTTGGGTAAAACTTGTAGGTCTACCAATGGAGTTATGGTCAGAAAGAGCTTTGAAATAGATTGGATATTCATTAGGTAAAACCTTGGATATATATTTTTCTTTCAAATCTAGTATTTTTTGGTCTATAGCTTAGGTTTTGGTTGATATGGATATTAGTGAAGGCTTACTAAACTAAATGGAGTTAGTTGTGGGGAATGTAGTTCATAATCAAATCTTGGACTATTTGAATATTCCTTTTAGATGTGTTTGTTGTCATGTTTATGTGTATATTTCTAAGGAATGTTCTCAATATTTCACACAAAAAGTATGTAAGAGAAAACAAATGACTAGTGGAGATTTCAAGTCAGCTAACAACAATCAATATATACCTCTTTTTTAGATCTCAATAGTGCTCCATGATTTGGTAAACAAGCAAAACAAATGTTGTTGAACCTAGAACTAGAGCTCTGGAAAAAGAGGAAGAAAATTTGGGCCTAGATTTGTCTCCATTTTACTATTCATAGGTTGTTATAGAAGGAGATAGAGTCATAAAGAAAACTATGAAAGGATTGGAACCTGATACTGATAATTTTGTTTGTCAGTCAGCTAAGTATTATGAAAATTACTATCCAATCATGTGGAAAATAATTTAGATTTAGGTAATAAAAAATTTTGTACACTTTCTTACGAATATTCGAAGAGAAGAGGGATAAGGAATTTTCTAGGGTTGTGAACAATGGGCTAGCAACCTCAAATATATTGAATAGATATTGTGATCCAAATATTTTTGCTATTGGAATAAGTCTTTTTGACATATCAGGTGAATCTTCTAGGGAGGTATCTATTTTAGGGGATGGTTTGGAGACATACTCCTCTTGTAGATATTTGTTATGTTCTAGAAAAAGGAAATTCATGTTGAGAACTTGTGCAGTTGTCGGAAGGCTATGATTAGGTCTAAGACCTTATAAAATACTCTTTCATTTCTTCAATAGGTAGGAAATATTTTTTATTTCATGCACAAGATAAGGCTTTGAGGAAAATTTAGTAGGATAAATAAAAATATATTAAAGGGGTCCATAGAGGAGGATAAAACCCCTTATATGATATTTAAATAATTTTGTTATCCTTTAATATCCGATTTCTTGGTAGTCCCTCTAAAAGACTTGCCTTAGCTAGGCTGGTGGACATTCATAATACATATGTTATCCTTCTAGGCTGGTGGAAATTTATAATCCAGATGTTATCCTTCTACAAGAAACCATGGGGGTAAGTATAAAAGTCATTGAAAGGTTAAGTAAATTGCTTAGGAATTGGGAGTTCTTGGCTCTAGATGCTACCAAGAATTCAAGGGGTGTTTTGACTATTTGGAAGAACTCAATGCCCTTAATTAATATTTTTTATGGTTTTAGTCTTGTGGATAGAATTTTTTTTTAAAGACTTGGGTTTGAGGTTATTAGTTATTAATTGTTATGATCCCTATGAAGATAGGCAAGTCTTCTAGGATGATATTTTCTCCTACAGGTGTGTTAGGGATGAAATATTTATCATTGGTGGGGACTTAAATTTTACTATGAATATAAGTGAGGTATGAGGAGAATCTACAAGACTTGATAGACTTGTAGATTACTTTAGACATAAGATTGAAGAAGCTAGTTTAATTGATATAAAAAAAATAAAATTAATGCCTGCATGGAGAACTAATAGAGTTGAGGGAGTTGTGATCTAAAATAGGTTGAACATATTTTTGATCTTAGAGTCATTATATAATGAAATAGATAGAAAATGGTCATGGGTTGATATTGGAGGTGGCTCAGTTCATTCTCCTATACTTATTCAATTAAAAATTCAAGAGGAAAAACCTACCAGTACTTTTAAGGTCAATCCAATTTGGTTGGAGGAAGAATATTTTAAACAACTAATTAAAAATAATGAATTGGTTATGACCAAAGTTCTACGTTATCAGTGAGTTTTTAATTTTTTTTTGCTTTCAAAAAAATTAATAGTTGTGTCATCTTGGATTGCAGTTAAAAATGAGAGTATGGATAGAGATCTTAAGTTGGTGGAGAAAGGAATTTCAAAAATTTATAAAAATAACGAGGCTTGTTTGTTTAAATAGGAGGAGAAAACAAGACTAGTTGAACTAGAAATTAAGAAAAAATAAATTCTTTGAGTGGATGGAATCTAAATGGAGAATGATAAGTATAGTTGTATGGTTAAAAAATGGGATGAAAATGCTAAGTTTTTTCATAATTTTGATAATAATAGGAAAAAGGTTAACACTATTTGGGAGATACATAATGAAGAAGGGGTCCTCATTAGGAATTTTTCTGAGTTAGCAAATTTAGGAGTAAAAAAATTCAATCTATCTATAAATAACCTGATATAGTCAATATTGGGGATATTAAAGTTAACTACTTTTTTTCCTAGTTTTTTTTATAAAGGACAATTAGTTACTTATGAAGGAGTTCACAAAGGAAGAACAGAAAGTTGTCCTAAATTCTTTCAAAAAGGATAAAATTCTAGGGCTTGATGGATAGCCTGTGGAGTTTTTCCTAGTTTTTTATGATATTTTTGATGAGGATCTTCTTAGAGTAATGAAGGTAGTTAGTTTGAGTGGTCATGTTTTGGGGGATTTTAACTCCACTTTTTTAGCTTTGATTCCTAAAAATGAGAAGCCTAAAACCTATTATGAATTTAGACCTATTTCGTTGTGTAATTGTATCTATAAAATCATTACAAGTATTTTGGTTGTTAGATTGAAGAAAATCTTCTTTGAAGTTTTTTTCCAAAAGCAATTTGGATTTATAGCAGGTAGACAAATTTTTGAATCCATAAGAGTTGCACAAGAGGTCTTTTGTCCATTAAAACTAAAAATCTTCCTACAATGGTCCTTAAACTAGATCTAGTTAAAGCTTATGATAAAACTAGTTGGTTCTATCTCAGATTGATGCTCTTACATGTGGGTTTTAGCTATCCAATAGTAAAGTGGATTATGGGTTGTATTTATTTTATATATTTTGTTGTTCTTAACAATGGATCAGCTTCCAAATTCTTTAAACCCTCAAGAGGACTGAGATAGGGATGTCCTTTATCTCCTTTACATTTTTATTGGTTTTGAAGGATTGAGTAGATCTATTTTGTTTGTAAAAAGGGTAGGATCCTTGTTCGAGATCAAAGTAGGGCTCATTTATTTATCTCATATATTATTTGTTGATGATGTATTATTTTTCATAAATGGTAGTTTAAAGGAATCTATAAAGTTGAAGGAAATCTTGGACACTTATAGTATTGCTATCGGCATGGAGATAAGTTTTCAAAAATCCTCTATTTGCTTTAATTTTCTAGAGCAGGAGACTAAAAAGGGTCTAATTAGAATTATTCCTTTTAATCTCTTAGATTTTTGGGAAGGCTTTATGTATTTGTGTTTTGTATTGAAGCCAAATAGTTATAAAAAGAGAGATTAAGGATGGTTTTTAGAGAATATTGAAGTTAGGATTAACCATTGGTGTAATAGATGGTTGTCTATTTATGGGATATTAACACTTGTAAAGTTGGTTATTGAGGTAATTCTTGTGTTTTTGTACTCCTTGACCTTCATTCCCAAAGGAGTTCTAGAGAAAATAAGAAAACACTACTTTATATTTCTTTGGACTGGATGCAAGGAACATGAAGGAATTCTTTTATTTAAGTGGAATAATATTGCTAGGCCAAAGGAGGAATGTGGATGGGAACTTAAAATCTCCATCTTTTTTTTTCTTCTTTGGCATCAAAAATTTTATAGAGGATTTTGACCAGAGAAGGATTTTGAAAGAATATTATTGAACATAAGTATATTCATCTAGGGACATTTATGGATTGGATCAGGAGTCCACATAAAAGCATTAAAAATGTTTCCATTCAATGGAAGGAACTATTACAAGCTTTTCCTATGATTGGAAAATATTTGGCTTGGAAAGTGGGCAACAATGAAAAATTTAGAATAGGGGTTGATTCTATTTTGGGTTGTGGAGAAAACATTTTTTTTTAAAGCTATGATAAGTTCTTTACAAGAAAATGGTTTTTACTTTCTTCATCAGATGGTGGAATCATATTCTTCTAGTATTTGGACCTAAGGTTGCAAGAAGGCTTAGGTATTGGGTCTTTTCGATGAGCAAGTTGTTTTTTGGAAAGCTTACATTGATAGTCTTACTAAGAGTCATATCAAGCTGAGAGTTGAACTAGATACTATTTTTTGGACATACAATAAATTTGGGGTTAGTATACGGTTAGACTTGACTAGAAAGCTTGGTGGTGGAAACGTAGCCTCAAAAAATAATTATTTTCATGTGGTTAGATATGAGAAGTAAGGCTTTGACTTGGGAAATTTTATAGATAAGCAGACAATATCCAAGCATTTTTATGTTGTATCAATTAGGGGAGGAGAGGAAATCATCACACATTTATTAATCATATAACAACCTAGTCAAAAACATATTGGTCATAACATTCAAACTCACCTAGTGATTGGAAAAAAAAGGAAGATGATTGATACGGGTAGAAAAAATTATTTTCAAGATTTAATTTTACACCCATTTGTAATAAGTACATAGCACAAAATGCCACTTTTGAGAATTTTTACTATTGTAGTTGGTCTCCCAAGTGGATGAAACTAGTTGGGTCTCGTAAAAGGCATTATTTAGTGATTATATCTGCCTCACCCTCTGTTCTAGGAAATCCATAATCAATGTATGGGTTATCTTCTAGAGCCTATAACACCTATAGGGGTATGTATAACTCTCATGTTTAATGGTAACTCATATGTTACTGGTCATGTAAGGGTTCTAATTTAAATGCTATGATGCTTAATTGGAGACCATATATCTAGATAAATATCTAGCACCATGGGTAGTTAAGGACTAGTCATTCACCTAGATCTGATAATAGATTCCTTCAAGACATTACAAATACAGTGATTCATCCCATTCCAAATAATCAAGAAATATTATCTTAAAGTACTAGATATCCCATCAATATTTTTGCTCACCAAGTAATATTATATTGAATATATAGTACTTCCATCAAGACCTTATTTTTCAATCTTACACAAGGTCCACCATCGTACTATTCGTACAACAATCTAGAAGAAACATCTTATTTTGAATTATCAGAAAGTGATCGTTCCTAAATCACATTGATTGCATACCTGCAATTCCAATGGTAATAGATGTCTTGGTTTCCTTATCATCCTTATTGATTATTATGTATTAAGGTTTAAATTTAAGGTTTTTGTACTATTTTCTCAATGGCTGAGGTTAAATTTTTATCCCTATACTTTAAGGGTTCTCTACTTTTCTAAGGCAAGATCATACCAAAGTTTTCTTACTATTTTCTTGATGTCTGAGGTTAAATTTTTATCCCTATGCTTTAAGGATTCCCTAATTTTCTAAGGAAAGGTCATACCCTTTAGAAGTTTACATTTCACATCATATAAATGTAGCATAAAATATGAAACTTAGAGTACTTTAATAAAAACATAAAATTACTCATGAAACTTAGAGTACTTAAATAAAACATAAAATTACTCATGAAACTTGAAGTACTTTATCACTCTCTAAAGTGAGAGATAATATAAAATATTTCTATTAATTAAACTACTATTACATAGATTCAAAAAGCATTTAATACTATCCAAATCTAAATCTCTAAAATTTTCCTTCTAAAGGAAAAAAAATAACATTTATACTTTAAAAAAACATGGTAGTTTACATTTCACATCATATAAATGTAGCATAACAAATGAAACTTAGAGTACTTTAATAAAACATAAAATTACTAAAATTACTCATGAAACTTGGAGTACTTTATCACTCTCTAAAGTGAGAGATAAGGTAAATGATTTCTATTAATTAAGCTACTATTACACAAATTCAAAAAGCAGTGTTGTAGGTGAATTGGAGAGGAGAGGGTAATCCTCCAAGGAAGGTCCCAGGTTCGAATCTCCACCCTACCAAAAAGTTGAATTGGGTACCAAAAAGTTAATACAACCAGGTGTTGTAGCATGACTTTGAAGGTGTCCCCATGTTCTTGGTCTCTAAAACCAAAACGACACCACAAAGAATTTTTCGCTAAAAAAAAAAAAAAAAACATTTAATACTATCCAAATCTAAATCTCTTATACTAAAAAAAAAAACATAACATGATATTATAAACATTTTAAGAGTAAATTCTATTATATTATAGAAAGTTATATTATTATAAATATATAATACTTTATTCAACAACTTTTAAAATGAGATTTCATAAGTAAATTCTATTAAGCTATACTTTTCTTTCAAATGTAAAAGAAAATTAAATATAAAGTTAAATGAAATGAATCTATCCTTAAATCTTATTAAAGAGCATAATTTATTTATATAAGCATAAGTAAACCTAGCTCACAATCATAATGGTTTTAAAAAACTGTAAGACTGAATTTTATAATTGATTAAGCCCTATACATGACATGTCCTATTCTAAACGGCGGTAAATATAACAATTCTTTTTATTAACCTAATAAGCTGAACTTGCTACATTGGTCAAAAAGATCAGACGTTATATTTCATGAATAAAGCTAATGCATACTACTATAAAGAGCTTCATCACCTTATAGTTTTCGGGAAAAATAAAGTTTACTTTCCAAAATATCATCGACGTTCCATAATACCAATATATAATCTTAGTATACGTTATGCTAAGTTATAAAACATGCTACGCAGAGGCTCTCTTTCTAACACATTTACCATTCTAACAAATGGAGGTTATAAATTTTAAGGGAATTGTTGAACAATGAAATAAAAGGCTATACTTATTAAACCTAATTAATGCAGCTTGTTCAATGAGTTCTTTTCACAACCTATGCACAGACTGCAAATATTTAATGAGTTCTACAATCTCAACGTATTCACATGCAGCGATTTTTACTTTAAAAATGAGTTCAACAGTCTCAACGTATTCACAGGCAGCGATTTTTACTTTAAAAAATGATTGTTAACTGTTCTAAGCAACCTCGACATACCTAACACTTAATCAGACCATTCCGTTTATACAGCATATGTATACGCATAGATTACCTATTAATTTTTATTAAAAAATAAGAGCATAAACATATCATTGTTTTCTTACACATATATGATTGAATCATTCTCGATTATTTATCTATCAATAAAACGTATTATGCACACTTTTTAATATAAATGATATTATGTGTGATGTATTCCAGAATTCAATTGAAAGAGGCGGATGTTAAATGCTGGCATTAATTAAGGATCCTCAGGATCTTCACTAGAAGGATATACATAACCACTCAACTTTATATGCACCTCTTCATCATCCAAGTGGAAGGATAATATCGAAATATACACATATAATATAGACTGGAATCATTCCCCTCTGCGTGTACCCATGCAGGTCAGAGAGAATTGTTTATCATTAATGTTCACACGATAATAAGCTTTTCTCATGCAGGATTGATAAAGTTATTTTCATCCGCTCGTCGTCCAACGCAGTGGCCATCCGAGCGATCTCATCCCGCGCCATGAGTCTTTATTTGAGGGATCAGCATGGCTCAAACAAATATATGATTGTTTAAATTCTAATATGCACTACAATTTATTGTAACACACACGGCCATACACATAAAAAATATATATTTTAAATTCATTATTGTTTCAAATGCATTAAGTAAGAAAATACAATTCAAATTCTAATATGCACTACAATTTATTGTAACACACACGGCCATACACATAAAAAAATATTTTAAATTCATATTTTAATTTCTTTATTGTTTCAAATGCATTTAGTAAGAAAATGCAATTCACTATCTTCCGAGAAGCACATGAATTTCCCAACACATCGCATTGGGTACATACATACAAAAATCTTCCAAACATAATTATAATTATAATTATAATTATAATTATATATATATATATTTTTTGTTGGGAAATTCATGTACTTCTCGGAAGATAGTGAATTGGGTACATATATATAATTATATATGTACCCAACACATCGCATTGGGTACATACATACAAAAATCTTCCAAACATAATTATAATTATAATTATAATTATAATTATATATATATATATAACGGATTATAGACATGGGCAGTGAGATTCAAACATCTAAAACCAGCATAATTATAATTATAATTATAATTATAATTATAATTTTATATATATATATATAACCTGGGTTATGGTTTCATTGATAAATGAATTTCAAACATATATATATATATAAACCACTCGGGTTGTGGTTTCATTGATATAAAAAGGTGAATTCAATTAGCATAATTATATATATATATAAACCACACGGGTTATGGTCTTACTAAACAGGTGAATTCAACCATCTACAACCACCCAGATTTTCATAACAATTTAGGTTATACTTTAAAGAATTTTCATTCAATATCTTTACAACTAAAATATATATATATATATATATAGTTGGCGAACACGAACAACATGGCAATGTATTGATTTACCTAAGTATTACCGATGCAGATAAGGGAATATTATTGAAGGAAGAGCGGCGATTTTTCTTTCTTTTTCGACGCCGAAATCTCCACGACTTTGCCAAGCAGCCGAAGTCCGGCACTCTCGCGAAGTGCGGACTGCGCTGTGCCTGGCAGCCGAAGTGCGCACTTCGGCCGAAGTGCGTACTTCGCTGGGGCAAATAGCCGAAGTCCGGCACTCGCGCAGAGTGCGGACTGCGCTCGGCAAAACAGCCGAAGTGCGCACTTCGGCCGAAGTGCGTACTTCGCTGGGCAAATAGCCGAAGTCCGGCACTCGCGCAGAGTGCGGACTGCGCTCGGCAAAACAGCCGAAGTGCGCACTTCGGCCGAAGTGCGTACTTCGCTGGGCAAGCTGCCGAAGTGCGCACTTCGCGCGGAGTGCGAACTTCGCAGCTTCAAGCTGCCGAAGCACTGGCAGTCGCAGCGAAGTGCGAGCTTCGCACTCTCAGCTGCCGAAGCGCGGCTATCACAAAGCAAAGTGACGAACTTTGCTCGGCGACCTCCAAGGCACGGCGACGACCGGTAAGTTTCAGACTTGGCCAACTCTGGCCTTCAAGTCCTTCGTCTTGCGCGGCTGTTGCTGGGTTTGCCTGGCTTGGCAAGACCCGAGAGATAGGAGAGAAACGCCGGAACAGAGAACAAATAGGTTAACACCTAAACAACCGCAAACCCTAAATATGCCACAGACAAAAGCAAACTTTATTCATATGAACAACTAGGGTTGCATAATTCCTCAACCGAGGAAGTAACAACATCCGCAGGCTACGCTCGCAGATAAACCGGACAAGGGAAATGTCGAGTCCGTTGCTCGTACATTTATCAGCTGAGCCTCACTGCTCACTGAAACACTCGCCCTTCTTTCTCTGCTCACTTTCACGAACTTCTCTCACACCCGCTCTGCTTCCTTCTTCTACGCTCTCTTCGCACTAGTTTGTCTGAAGAACCGAACCGCCTTTTATAGCCGCGGGGAGAGGAGGATAAGGGTTATCCTCTGACAGCTCCGGATAAGGGTTATCCTCGGACCGACCCACATCTAGGGTTTCTGACAAACGCCGACTGGGTATTAACACCTGCGGAGATCGGATCTCGCTGTGTGTCAAATCTGTCGAAGATAAGTGCGACGTCCCGTCACACTTTTGTCGGGATCCCGGATTTGCGGCAGCGCATCCGTCGCCAAGGTTCGCAGCACAGTTGGGCACAGACGTGAAATCTGGGTTTATTTTTCTAACACCCTCCTTTAAACCTCATTTCACAAGCACTTTGACTCCAAGTCGCTCTCGCAATCCGTTGAGGTCTTCCTCCTTCAAAGGCTTCGTGAAAATATCTCGCCAATCGCTCCTTGGATCTCGCAAAACCGCAGATGAATTTCTCCGGACTTCACCAACTCTCTGATGAAGTGATAACGAATATCAATGTGCTTCGTCCGGCCATGGAACACGGGATCCTTTGACAGTGCAATGGCCGAATTGTTGTCACAAAAAATTGTTGTCGCGCCTTCCGGAGGATTAAACAGTTCGCTCAGAACTCTTCGCAGCCATACTGCCTGGCATGCGGATGTCGTGGCGGCGACATATTCTGCTTCGGCTGTGGACAACGCAACAATGGGTTGCTTCTTGGACGCCCATGAGACCGCCTCGATCCGAGATGGAAAGCATACCCGGAGGTGCTCTTCCGATCGTCAGTATCGCCAGCCCAGTCACTGTCTGTGAAGCCCACTAGCTCCAACCGGTCCCGTCTGGCGTAAAATAGGCCATGGTTCCGCGTCCCGCTGACATAGCGCAAGATCCTCTTGCCTTCTTGCCAGTGCGTGTCCTTCGAAGTCTCCATGAAACGGCTGATCAGACTGACTCCGAACATCAGATCTGGCCGAGTTGCAGTCAAGTACATCAGACTCCCAACTAGCCTCTTGAACAAGGTTGGATCTACAGCACCTCCCCGTATCCAACTTGCTCAGCCTTCAAACCTCGTGGCTAGTGTGTGATGGCAGTGTTTGTTGTCCTCCATCTTGAAGCGCTTCAGGACATCCTTCACATACTTGCCCCGAGAAATGAAGATGCCATCTCGCTGATTGGTCAACTTCAATGCCGAGAAAATATTTCATCAGCCCCATGTCGCTCATTTCAAACTCGGACTTCATGGCTGTTCTAAACCGCGCAAATAGGCCGTCGCTATTGCCAGTAAATATCGGATCGTCTACGTACAGTGCAGACGATGATGAGCTCACCTGCTGCATTTGTCTTCATGTACAGGGAGTGCTCATATGGGCATTTCTGAAACCCATTCTCCTGAAAATAGCCGTCAATCCGGCTGTACCATGCCCGGGGTGCTTGCTTCAACCCATACAGGGCCTTCTTCAGCTTCAGGACTTTGCCTTCTTGCCCTAGTATTTCATAACCGGGCGGCTGGTCTATGTAGACCTCTTCTTCCAACACTCCGTTGAGGAAGGCAGACTTGACATCCATCTGGAACACGCTCCATCCTTTCCGAGCTGCGAGTGCCGTAATCATTCCGACCGTGTCAAGTCGGGCCACAGTGCATACACCTCATGATAGTCAACTCCTGACTTCTGCTTGTAGCCTTTCGCCACTAATCTGGCCTTGTGCCTGTCAACCTCTCCTTGGGCATTAAACTTCGTTTTATATACCCACTTGACCCCAATGGTCTTCTTTCGTGCTGGAAGATCTGTTAGCTGCCATGTGTCATTCTTCTCAATGGTCGCTATCTCCTCATCCATCGCATTCACCCATTTGCGATTCCGACTTGCCTCTTCAAACTCCACCGGATCACATTCAAGAAAGAGAGCAAAATCAGAATAATCTTCATCTAAATGATTACGGGTTACCTCATAGATGTCTTGCAAGCTCCGAGTCTTTGGCAGGAGTCCTCGTGTTCTGAATTCTCGCTTGCAAGTGGAGGTGACCGGGATGATGAGGGTGTGCTACTGCTGGCACCACTGTTGATGCTTGAAGGCACAGGTGGTTGGACTCTGTCTTCCTCCAAGTCTACAGACTCAACAGCTTGCCGGTTCAGATCCGACTCAGTCTTTGACTTCCCGTTCCAGACTTCATCCTCCAAGAACTTCACGTCTCGACTGATGACAAGTTTCTTTGTCACAGGATTGTACAGCCTGTACGCCTTCGCTGGTTCGCTGTACCCTGTGAAGATGCATCTTTCAGCTTTGTCATCTAGCTTCTGCCTTTTCTCATCTGGAACATGTGCATATGCTATGCACCCGAAAACTCGCAAATGAGCCACACTTGGCTTCAACTTGCTCCACGCTTCCTCTGGAATTTTGTCCCTCACACTCTTGGTGGGACATCGGTTCAGCAGATAAACCGCACAACTTACAGCCTTCCGCCCGTAACTCATGTGGCAAACTTTTTGCCTTCAAGCATGCTCCGTGCCATCTCCATGATTGTTCTGTTTCTTCCTCTCGCCTACGCCATTCTGTTGTGGCGTGTATCTGGCAGTGAACTGCCTCCGAATTCCATGTTGCTTGCAGAAGTTGTGGAATTCGTTGGAGATGTACTCTCCACCTCCATCAGTTCTGAGAGTCTTCACATAGTAACCGCTCTGTTTCTCAACCAGAGCCTTGAACTCCCTAAACCTTGCAAACGCCTCTGACTTCAACTTGATTGGATAAATCCAAGTCTTCCGAGCTGAAGTCATCAATGAAGGTCAAGAAATACTTATTGCCGGCATATGAGGTGGTCTGCATGGGACCACAGATGTCTGAGTGCACCAGCTCCAAAGGCCGTGATGCTCTCCAAGATTGTCCTACAGGGAATGCATCCCTGTGTTGCTTGCCGACCAGTGCAACCTTCACAAACTTGGTTCGGTTGCTCTATAAGGGGTAAACCCTTCACCATCTCGCTTCTTGTGCAGTAGATTCAGGCCACCGAAACTCGAGTGACCGAATCTGAGATGCCACAGCCAGGTAGCATCCTTCTCAACCGCACTCAGAGACAACAAAGATTCATTCTGAATCTGCAACGGAAACATCTTGTTTTTCGTCATGGACACAGATGCAATTTGTCCATGGACCTTGTCTCTGATGGAACAGACTCCATCTTTGAACAGTACAGTGTGCCCCTTCTGCACAAGCTGTCCAACACTAAGCAGATTATGCTTCAACCCAGGCACATAATAAACATCTTGAATTGTTTTTCTATCACCGTGCCGGGTGCGGATGAGGATCTTTCCTTTCCCCATCACAGGAACTTTGATGTTGTTCCCCATCTTGACTTCGGACTGGACTGTTTCATCCAATTGTGAGAACATCTCCCTGTTCCCTACCATGTGGTTGCCGCAACCACCGTCAAGATACCAGTATGTTTTTCTTGCTCTCCTCTTCAATACCGCAAGTCAGCAACACAATTCCTCCCGCCGCATTTTCAGGGTTCCTTCGAATAATGGGCTTGCCGCCGATTCTCGTTCGCCATCTTCTTTCCGCACCGTGTGGCATAATGGCCGAACTTGTTGCAGTAGTAGCATTGGACCTTTGACATGTCCTTCTTCTCGCCGAGAGCCACCTTGCTGATTTCTACCAGTGCCTCTTCCTCCTTGCTGATGAAAGTTGCAACTTGGCTCAGCGTCCTGAGGGTTTGAGTTCCCTCCTCGCTTGTTCCTTCTCCCACGTCTGCTTCTGCCTCTTCCTCCTTGAGAACTAGAGGCACTGTGCTGGGAGTCTTGTCTGCCGCTGTCTCGAACTGAGACTTGCGCTTTGAAGGCTTGCTCCAAAGAAGACTGAGTTGAGCGGCTCAACCTCTGTTCATGGGTCTGCAGGGAACCCATGAGTTCGTCTGTTGAGAGGGTTGTCAAATCCCTCGACTCTTCGATTGCTATCACAACCGAGTCGAACTTCGTAGGCAGACTTTTGAGAATCTTCTCCATGATTCTCTCGGCTCGGACATTTTCTCCGTTCAACCGCATCCGATTGATAATGTCCGTCGTCCGGGTGAAGAAGTCACTCATCGACTCGGACTCACTCATCCGCAGTGTTCTCGAACTCTCTCCCCGAGCATCTGCAGCCTTCACCAACTTCACTTTGCTCGGTGCCCCGATACGAACTCGCCGGGGTTTCCCGAGCCCGCTTGGCCTTGGTGGCCGATGCAATCCGCGGGAAGATGGTCTCCTCAACCGCTTGCATGATGTAGAAGAGGGCCTTCTCGTCCTTCTTCTTGTGCTCTTTCAACGGATCCCTGTCCGCTTGAGAGAGGGCGGCCGATGCTGCTGCATCCGCCGGTTCTGGGTAGCCGGTCTCGACCAACTCCCATAGCTCCTGAGATCCGAACAGGATCCTCATCTGGATGCTCCAGTAATCGTAGTTCTTACCGTTAAATCGTGGGATCTGCAACTGCAACGAGTTTCTCTCGGAAGCCATGCTTCTATCTCCGTGTCACGGCACTATCAGCTCTGATACCAATTTGAAGGAAGAGCGGCGATTTTTTTTTTCGATGCCGAAATCTCCACGACTTGGCCAAGCAGCCGAAGTCCGGCACTCTCGCGAAGTGCGGACCGCGCCGTGCTCGGCAGTCAAGTGCGCACTTCGCCAAGTGCGTACTTTGCACGGGCAAACAGCCGAAGTCCGCACTCGCGCGAGTGCGGACTGCGCTCGGCAAAACAGTCAAGTGCGCACTTCGCCGAAGTGCGTACTTCGCCGGGCAAATAGTCGAAGTCCGCACTCGCGCAGAGTGCGGATCGCGCTCGCAAAACAGCCGAAGTGCGCACTTCGGCCGAAGTGCGAACTTCGCACCGGCAAGCTGCCGAAGTGCGCACTTCGCGCGGAGTGCGAACTTCGCAGCTTCAAGCTGCCGAAGCACTGGCAGTCGCAGTGAAGTGCGAGCTTCGCACTCTCAGCTGCCGAAGCGCGGCTATCACAGCAAAGTGACGAACTTTGCTCGGCGACCTCCAAGGCACGGCGACGACCGGTAAGCTTCAGACTTGGCCAACTCTGGCCTTCAAGTCCTTCGTCTTGCACGGCTACTGCTAGGTTTGCCTGGCTTGGCAAGACCCGAGAGATAGGAGAGAAACGCCGAAATAGAGAACAAATAGGTTAACACCTAAACAACTGCAAACCCTAAATATGCCACAGACAAAAGCAAACTTTATTCATATGAACAACTAGGGTTACAGAATTCCTCAACCGAGGAAGTAACAACATCTGGCAGCTACGCTGCAGGATAAACTGGACAAGGGAAATGTCGAGTCTGTCGCTCGGACATTTATCAGCTGAGCCTCACTGCTCACTGAAACACTCGCCCTTCTTTCTCTGCTCACTTTCACGAACTTCTCTCACACCCGCTCTGCTTCCTTCTTCTACGCTCTCTTCGCACTAGTTTGTCTGTAGAACCGAACCGCCTTTTATAGCCGCGGGGAGAGGAGGATAAGGGTTATCCTCTGACAACTCCGGATAAGGGTTATCCTCGGACCGACCCACATCTAGGGTTTCTGACAAACGCCGACTGGGTATTAACACCTGCGGAGATCGGATCTGCCAGGTGTCAAATCTGTCAGAAGATAAGTGCGACGTCCTGTCACACTTTTGTCGGGATCTCGGATTTGCGGCAGCGCAGTCCGGTTTCGCCCAAGGTTCGCAGCGCAGTTGGGCACAGGCGTGAAATCTGGGTTAATATTTCTAACAATTATAGCCTAAGTTAACATATTTTTTATAGTGGTTTTAAGAAATCAATTTCTAAAATAATAACCGAGGATTCGCTTTATCAGTACTCAGATTAACAAGGCTTGAGCCATCTGAATAGAGATGTACTGATGTTAAGCTTTAATAATAACCGAGGATTCGCTTTATCAGTACTCAGATTAACAAGGCTTGAGCCATCTGAATAGAGATGTACTGATGTTAAGCTTTAAAGGACAAGGAAAGGTCGTCAACCCAGAGAACGAGACAATAAACAATGTTAAAAGTGGCGTTCCTTACCGATCTTACAGTCACCTAGCAATGCTAAAAATCAAACGTGGCATAAATGACAAACATTCTCTTGAAAAGACATGACAGGGCATCAACAAGAATCCTTATTATACACAACAATTCAATGTGCAACAATTCAATGTGCAGGACTAAAACACAAGTCATCATACAAATTGCTAAAGTAAATGGAAAGCGTAAACCTAATTCAATGTGCAGGACTAAAACACAAGTCATCATACAAATTGCTAAAGTAAATGGAAAGGTAAACCTAACAAAACGAGTAGGATTTCTTACTCCACTCCTTTCCCAAAGACTATCCTTGTATTCCTCTATACTGCGTTCAGACACTTTACACCAACAAAGAACATACCCAAAAAAAGCATACCCAGACTTTCCAAAGTGATTGTTATATAGACAACAATAGTCCATGAAGGTGGCCACGCATCACGGTTTGGCTTTGCCAGGTGAATAATTTTCTATTCGGAAGGGAAGGAGAAAGACATCACCCAAGAAAAATAATCATTCATAATTATTTTTACACTTTTGAAAAAGGATAGTTTTTCTATCTATGTACTTTAATAGTTAAATTCTATTTTTATTTAATAAGTTAAGTTTTATATTACACTTTTGAAAAAGGATAGTTTTTCTATCTATGTACTTTAATAGTTAAATTCTATTTTTATTTAATAAGTTAAGTTTTATATTTATTTAATAACTTATTAATATTAAAAGACGTTATGCTTTATTATTGATTATAATATTTTTTTTTCTAAATAAAAGAAATTGGAATACATTTCTCTATTTTTTTTTTTTTAAAGTAGACACAAGAAAACACACAAATAAATTATCTTACTTTCATCTATACCTCCAACTTAATTTGTTCCGGTAATCTGATCATGACTAAGGTTATCATCTACCTAACAGGAATAACTACCTAACAGGAATAACTCCCATATGAAAAGCACTTTCCTTGCTTTTGGAGGTTTATCGAATAAGCATTCAAAATGCAGCACATACATTTATAATGCACCCTATACGAATGCATTTTATTCAAGCTCCCATGCACTCATGAACCACTTGTGAGTGTATTGCTGATAAGGTTTCTTTCATCCTTATTAAAGCAAATACCGCATCATTACTCATTTTGTCTCTTACAATCAACCTTTATTTACTTGTTGAAAATGTGTACCAAATCCTTCAATCACAAAATCCATTAACAACAGAAAATAAAGTACAACTCATTAAATTATATGTACATAAATTAAACAATAATAGTACGTTACAAATCAAATGCCGTTTTTCTCAACAAGTTTGGTTAGAACCTAAACAAATATTTGGAGTACAAAATATTTGGTTAGAACCTAAACAAATATTTGGAGTACAAAATATTTGGTTAGAATAGTGGTTTTTGAAAAAAAAAATTGAAACAATTTCTTTCTTTACCATGTCTTATAGGTTGGGATATATGGTTGGCACAATATGCAACTATTTTTGAAAGTAAGTTAATAACTCCATTTCATGTCATATTTCACGTGAGGACTTTGGTTTGGCAAACATAAGAAACTTAGACAAGTAAACAATTTGTTCATTGAAAAGTCTCAACCATGGTTTTTTTTTATAGGGCCAGTTAGAGAGACATTTTATAGGTTCCAACAATCTATTCAGTTCTAGAAGGCGACTTTTTTTTTTTTTAAATATCCCTTTAACTCATGTTTAGAGGGAATTAAATTAAGAAGCGGATAGATTATGGAAAAAAAGTCAATAAATTCTAGAAGATTTCTTGCAAATAAAAGAGAACAAGGATGAAGTATCATACCCCTAATTTTTATATTGATGATTAAGTTTGATATATAAAACTATTTATCTTATTATCTTTATGCTATTTTGAAGATGAGTTTTTCTCTTTTACTCTATCGAACTCTAATTATATTTTATTCCTCTTTTACTCTGTCAAACTCTAATTATATTTTATCTAAATTTTTGTTTGTGCCAAAACATGAGAATTGTAATTTTCTTTTATTCTTAAAATAAAATTACAATCTTTTTCTTAAAAAGAAACTTAAATAACCTTATAATTTTTGGTTAGCTGTCCTTAAAAACTATTTTACTTTATAATGTCACAATCGTTCCCCATGAGGGCTCCGGGCAAACCTTATTAGCTCATTAATACAGGCGAGGCCTTCAAGACGAAGTCAGAAGTTGTAATAATGGGCACTTTCATACTAAGACTGTAATAATGCAGACGGGAGAAGAGAGTGATGGCTTTTTCTCGAGATGGCGTGTTGATAGTTTTCTAATTGAAAGGGTATCGTTGGTTTTAATTGTTCAATTGTGTGATTGGTTTTAATTGTTCAGCACGTTCTTTGATTGTAGGGTGGATCCTTTAATGTTCACGCTTTATAGTAGTTTTCTTTCAATAATAAAAAGATTTGTTGTGCGACAACACCGTTGTACATATAATAATACTTTCTTATTGAGCGTTCTATTGTACGGTAATGATTCTTTTGTTGAATGGCACTCAACAAAACATGTGTACAATGTTTACGGCAACCAAAAACTCATTCACATGATATAAAGTCTTTACTTGAACGGTGCCCTTGTCTTTGAATGGCACATACACATTTGAACGGTATTAACAACGATCTTCCTATGTCTTGAACTTTGTAAATTGATGTCCACCACCTTGCTCTCCTCTTGAACGGTTAAACCAGTTGACAGCACTTGGGTCATCACTTGATCAGACGATCACGAATTCAATTGAACGGTTCTCTCTGGGTAGGTACTGAAATATTACCTCTATTCAAGCTGCAAACCTTTCCTGCAAAGCTTGCATACACCAAACTTAAACAAGTCTCCAATTTACTTAAGAAGCCTGCTCGGCTGCAAAATTACAATGCCAACCAAGGAAAATAACCTATTATGGTTATCTTTCTCTCAGCCTGCATGTCTCCCAGCTTCCAGGCTGTTCCACACATACCTTTCTAACCTCCCTCCCGGATTAATCACTTTCAATTTCTCCGTTTCCACTTCCTATTCTTTCTTTTGCCTGCCATTTCTCCTTCCTCTTCCCTGCTTCTGTCCATTGCTCTCTTCTCTTTTCCCTGCTTGTGTCCATTATTTCTATCTACGAGAGGGATTGGCTCGATAACAAGATAGGCACTTTCAATAAACATGGAGACTACTTTCAATAATCATGAAAAACACCTTTTATAATAATTTTTAAGGTTCCGAACCACACACTGGTCTTCCCCAATTCTCCCCACGGCCGCTTCTTCACGCCCTTGAAATGCGTCTCCTTTTCCTACCCATGCTCGATCTCGCAACCCTCACCCACCTTCCTCCCTGCCACTGCCATAAGAGGATTATTAACTTTTGAGGATGTATATTAAAGGAAATGCTCCTTTTCCTACCCATGCTCGATCTCGCAACCCTCACCCACCTTCCTCCCTGCCACTGCCATAAGAGGAGTATTAACTTTTGAGGATGTATATTAAAGGAAATGCAACCACAAGACTTCAAATAAGTAGGCTATAGCGTTCAGAAAAACTAGATAATATATCATAATTATATAATAATGGTATTAATCTGCTAGGAAAAATAATAAATTTTAAAAATAATTTAATAATATATTATTAATAAAAGTTTACCAAAATAATATAGTGTAAAATTTGAACAATCCACATTCTTTAATGAAGAACTACAATGGTAGCTCCTCACTATTTTTATCTATTTTTTATCTTGACATCATTCCTCTCACACTCTTTATTTTGTCTTATACTCTTACAAGGCTTATATAAGAAGATATATTGTTTGGTCTTTATTATTCTCCACCTACATATACCTTGACATCATTTTTCTCATACTCTTTATTTTGTCTCATACTTTTAAAAGGTTTATATATAAAAAGATATATTGTTTGGTCTTTATTATTCTTCACCTGCATTTTCTGACTCATGTATACACGTACATATAGATTTAAATCATTTAGATTATTTCACATTCTAACACTTGTATATTTATCGCATGAAATAACTACTTAAACCTTAATATAAACACTTATTATGCACCAAATTATATCCGCCAGCAGAAGAAGACAGAGGCTGCATGCCACAGCATTTCTTGTCTTCTTTTATAATGTTTTTGGTGTGCATAGATGGACATGAAAATTTTGCATACATAATCTAGTGAATAGTTGGAATGGACATGAAAATTTTGCATATATAATCTAGTGAATAGTTGGAACGCTGGTTCAGTGGGACCACCGCCAGTTTGACGCGCCAAAATTAAAGGACGTCGTCGTGCTTTACCGAAACTTGTGAACGACCGATTCACATTACAATTGAGATAAAGGGACCTGCCGGGGAGGCTGTTTTGAAACTGTTGATAAGATATTTAAGATTTAAAATTTTAAAATTAATTAAATATATATTTTTTTAAATTATATGTTTTTAAAAAATAATTAATTTTTTATATAATTGGTTTTATAGGTATATTTATGAATATTGATTATTTATCAACAATATTTTTATTGAAAAATATTGTTATTATTTTGTGAATAATATTCATTTATCATTATGTTAGTAACATTTATATTGAATTTAAAAAAAAAAAAAAAAACGTTTATATTGAATTAATAATATTGTGATTAATATTTGATTCTTGATTTATATTGTGATTAATATTTGATATTTGTTACAAGAGTGGATTTATTAAAATAGTATCCTATATATTCTTATGTTGGAGCCAAATTTGACTCAATATCAAAAACCCTCAAATTTAAATTTTGATTTCCAAAGCCTTCGTCTAAATTTGTTGGTCTCTTGCATTCGCTTATGTAAAATTGGTTTTTAATTTTTGACTCTAATTAGTCATTTTAAAATGTTCGTCTAAATCAAATTAAAGCCATAACCTTAGCCATTGGATTAAATGCCTTTTAGTCATTAAGGAAGTGATCGTTGACCTTATCCAATAAACCAAGATCTTATAAATTTAGAAGGATAAATCAAACGTTAATTTTAATAAGTCCTCCTAAGTCTTTTGGTCATAAATCTAAATATTCAGCCTTAAATGGAAATAAAATAAACCTAAGGTTCAATTAAATCACGTGGGCAAAAGAGGGTATGCACCCCCTTTATGGTAAAAGTCATGCAAGTCCAAAGATCTGGACGGTAGCACTTCATCTCTCGATATCTGGATAGACGCGCTCGCGTAAGCAGCCCAAAGGTTAATTCAAGGAAGACCATGGTCAAAATTGTATAATCTAAGGTCTAAGAATATTTAATGATTAAACTCAAGTAAGGGTCATGCACCTCCTTTTGTTAAATATCAAGCAAGTTGGTAGATCTGGATGGTTGCGCTTGATCTATGGCTAATCCAATGGATGCGCGCTCTCCGAAATATCAAATTATTAAAGCCAAAAAGTCAACAATGGTCATAATACAAGTCTAAATCAATTAAACCTAAGTCATGCACCCATTTGGTTAAACATCGGGTAAATTCAAAATATCTAAGGGCAACACTCACTCCATCTCAATCCAACGGATGCACGCCCGCTAAAGATAATAAAGGTTAATCACGAAGCTTTATTAATAGATAATCCAAAGCTTAATGCTAATAATCTAAGGGTTAAACATAGGTTTAAGCTAAACTGCATCATTAAAACCTAATAATTGAAAAACATGTACCTCCCTAGATTTGAGTGACTACGCTTAATCTCGATGAGGTCCGATGGCCACGCACCACTAAGAATATTAGAGCTTTAAAATTGGAGGGTTTAAGCACCTAGATATTAATTATAATTAAACCATTTTAAATATTTGATAATCATGATTAATCCAACTGATGCATGCCCGCTAAAGATCATAAAGGTTAGTCACAAATTTATTAATAGATAATCCAAAGCTTAATGCTAATAATCTAATGGTTAAATACAGGTTTAAGCTAAGCCGCATCATTAAAACCTAATAATTAAAAAATGTGCACCTCCCTAG